>NW_006499997.1:3003854-3073886 GCF_000471905.2 Amborella trichopoda | reverse complement strand
GCCATTCATCACCACCACGGTCCAGCTGTATGACCTTAAACCATAGTGCACGTCCTAGCCTCATGACGTCAAACTGTTTTGAACAGGTCTCGGAGGCATGACCATAAACATGTCCTCAAAAAAAGATAATAGAAAGGAATAACGGGCATGGTGTATACCTGGACAAGGGAACGCCATGAGTAAAAATGACGGATGGGCATGACCACGAAACAACGAGTAAAAGAGTTCCACGAATAAAAACTGGGCACGGTAGTAAAAATGGATGAAAAAAGGTGGACATAGACAAAAGGTCATAGGTAAAATACCCCCAAAATAAAAATAAGTTGGTGAACACCATCTTTACAGCCCTGCTTCCCAAGCTCAAGCGAAAATCCACAAAGGACGCTTGGACCAATAAACAGGTAGGTGCAGCACTCGTCTCAACTGGTGGCTTCAGCCCTCACTCAAAATAAGAAAATCCCTGGTAACACAATGCCATGAGTCAAAAAATAAAAGATTCTGACAGCTTGAGTCTAGTTGCAAAAGGACTTGAAAGACAGAAGACTCGCCAAGATGGCAAGACAAGCCTCATGAGGAAGAACATTATTTCCATGAGGTCACAAACACAATCTAGAAACAAACACTACAAAGGCAAGAAACTGACAAAGCAAGGGCGAAACCTGCCAGAGACTTCAGCTCACCTAGCCGGCAGGCCCAGACACTCAGGATCGACTAATAAAACTTCCCCCGACTGGACTTGATAGACGAGACCTACAGTGGTACTTTGATAGTCAAAAAACAAACCTTGTGTAGCAGCAAACAGCGTTGACCAAAAGCAAACAACTGAACCCAAACCAAATGGGAACAATTTCCTTCGACATGGCACTCAATTGTCAACAGGCTTGATTCTGACTGACAAGGTCCATACAAAATCCTCAGCTTCAAAATCGTCAACAGTCCACACGAGGGTGAGGACTTCATCAAGATCCCTCAAAAAAGTATCTTCTCCCCCTAAAAGTCTCCACGGATAGACTCGCGAATAATGCATCCCTACATCTGAGCATCCTAGTTACACCGTTACATGAATCTCCTCAGCTTTCACGTGGTCCTGTGCTAGGAAGGAAAAAAGTAAAAGCCAAAGGAAATTTTTTGAATGATTATCCTTTTTGCCTCTCTTGAAGTACAAAATTTGGTGGGGCAAGCTGTTTGAATGTACTTTTCAGCACCTTGGTCCCTGATAAGAAGCAAGTCCATCAAGCGTACAAAACAGTGGAAATTCTTGATAGTCTCATAATGGCCCCAGAATTGGTCAAGATATTCATCAACACTTCAAAAGACCACCTGCCAAGTTTCATCACGATGAGAGATGTCTAAGGCAGTGAACACAAAGAAACAATTTCAGTGAAATCAGTTTCTAGCACCCTGAAATGGACCCCGTAATTAGAGCCAACTTTCGGTACATCAAACAGCTATGAGACCACCGTCATTAGATCTAGAATGGTCGAAAACCCTTATGGGTCAAGTTTCGGCTTAATCGGGCACTCTTAGACAAAGTTATGGGTGAAATACCGAAAAGGGTTACGCTGCACACTATTCCCGTGTGGCCACTCTGTCTCAAAACACCATTAAATGTGGTTGTTTTATAGGCACAGAAGTTACTTTTGAGGGCATACAACTCATTCGTTCTAAGTCTCCCAAATTTGTTGAGAGTGTTCATCTTATTAAGACGAGCAATTCGATATGTGGTACGCCCCGTGATGACGTCCGAGCAGAGAGAAAAACCAAAGAGAAATCTCTGATCCGTGAAGGTAGTTGTAGAAAATTTAGCAGCAAGACACCTCGTTCCAGTATCCAGATCACGATGCTCACATACCCGATCAGCACAAAACTAATTGCATTATGTGCGTGTGGTCCGAGGCTATCCCTTGTTCGAACGTCACATACGATGAACGGTTGGATTTCACATACAAAGGCATCAAAGCTTCTGTAAAATCCGACCGCCGGATTTCAAGATTTCGATCAAAAACTCAAGACAACAAATTCTTCATCTAGACACGAAATCGACCTACGTTTGTTGCAACGTGATCGTGACGGCATGCTCAATGAGATTCAATGAAGAAGTCACAAAGAAACATCAAGGAACGAACACACAATTGATCTAAAGTTTTCAAGATTCATCCAAAATTATAGTCTCATGATCATGGCTCAAAAACATGATTCATGGCTCGAAGTTGGTATCAAAATGATCGCCATACGGACTCCTACAAGAAAATAATAATCTTTCAATCAAATGAGTATCAGAATGACCCTGATCCAACCATGGAAGATCACGCAAGTTCTCGGGCAACAGTAGGGACTGTTTTGGAATTCCACACATTGTTAAGTAGGGGCAAAACAATCTTTTTTCACCCATTTTTAAAATTTCTTTAAATTCAATTAAATTGTAATTATCTTCAATTCTGGGTATTGTTTTGGCGTACACCCACGTTTTAGCCCAATTCTATATAAACAAGAAATGCCTCACTGTAAAAATGCTGGATTCATTCTTCTTAAATCAATCAATAAAATTCTGAAGTTTGCTTGTGCTTGTGGGTATGTCTTGGAGAGAGAGAGAGGAGAGAGAAGAAAAGGTGATACCCTTTTGACAGATAATTTTCTCTCTCCACCCCTCTTTCTCGTTTCTATCTCTATCTTTGTTCTTCTCGTCCCTATCTCTTTCTGTCTCCTCCCCTCTTTCTCTCCCCTCCTCTCTTTCTCTCCTCGCTTCTCATCTCTATCTCTTTTTCTCTCCTCCCATCTTTCTCGTCTCTATCTCTCTTCTTCTCATCTTTATCTGCCTCCGCTCTTCGTCTAATGCAGTCGGTGAAGCCTAGTGCCGACTGGATTTCTTTCTGCCCTTCTCGTCTAATGCAGTCAGTGAAGCTTAGCGTCGGCTGAATTTCTCTCTCTCTCTCCTTCTCTTTTGTCACAGTCGGCGAAGCCTAGCACTGGCTGGATTTCTTTCTCTCCTTCTTGTCTATTCCAATCAACAAAGCCTAGCTCCAATTACGTTTTCTCTTTTCTCTTCTGACACAATCGTTGAAGCTTAGCACCAACTGTGTTTCTCTCTCTTTTTCTCACACAATCGGTGAAGCCTCGCACCAACTGCATTTTCTCTCTCCTCTTCTGACACAGTCGGTGAAACCTAACAGTGATTGCATTTTCTCTCTCTTTTTCTGATACAATCGGTGAAGCTTAACGACAATTGAATCTTCTCTCTCTTCTTCTGCCACAGTCGGTGAAGCCTAGCATCGACTGCATTTTCTCTCTCTTCTTTTGACACAATTGGTGACGCCTAGCGTCGACTACATTTTCTCTTTCTTCTTCTGACTATATCGATGAAGCCTAACACCGACTGCATCTTCTCTCTCTTTTTCAGAACAATCGATGAAGCCTAACGACGATTGTATTTTCTCTCTCTTCTTCTAACACAGTGGGTGAAGCTTAACGTCGACTATGTTTTCTCTCCTCTTTTGACACAGTCGGTCAAGCCTAGCACTGACTGTGTTTTCTCACTCTTCCTTCTATCATAGCTGGTAATGCCTAGCACCGACCGTGACTTCCTTCCCTCTCGCCCTTTTATTCTCTCTCCTTTCATACTCTTCTCTTCCTTTCTTCTCCCTCCTTCCTTCTGTTTCCTTATTTTTCTTATTTCATTTCTTATTCTTTCCCCATAACCATCATTTTATATTCTTTCATTCGACTAAGAGGGATTGAGGTTAGCCTCTCATGATAGTTCTATCATCTAGCTGTAATGTTGTTGTGTCAGGATTGCTTGGCCCACTTTACTGCCACGACAGACTAACCATCGTGCAATGACGTCTAGTAATAATTCTGTGAGACAGTCTTAGTTATCGAGCCAATTTTGCTACCATGTCGACCAATTATTCACCAACTTAGTCACCACTTTGATCCTCCCACTCCGTCGAATTTTTCTCTCCCTCGTCTTACTTCTCTTATTTTTCTTTTTGAATGCGCATGCTTGTGTACGTTCATCAAAGAGGAAAAGGGTGAGGTCTGACGTACCTGTCTTATAACCTTTGCCATACGTGTGGGATTGCAGAAAAAAAAGAAGAATACGAGCCAAGGGCGATGATTCTGAACTAATTTTATTACTGAGGTACGAACACGCGAGCTAGCCTGAGTAAGTCCCGAACCCACCTTAAATTTCTCTCTCACCGGTTGGTAACACCTGCCCCTATTCTTGAATGAGGTTTCCGAGAGAGCAATCTCAAAAATATCCCGAGTCTTCCCTTGAAACCCAAGACGCGTGTCGCTCGATCTCAGAAGGATCCGAAGGGCGAGACCGGGGCACCTAACCATTGACCTCCATGTAAGAGCTGATCTCTAAGTTGGTTCACAAAGAAAGCCTGTCACGCCACCATGGCGAGTAACAGCAACAGACTTCGAGCTTGGGAAACAACTGGGGCAATGGCAATTCTCGGACCAACACTCAGAGCAACCAACATAAAGGGGTAATCAATGCAGCCATCATCGTAAGCGATCCAAAGAAGGCTGCCTCTTTGACTTTGGACCTCTCCATAAGGGTAGGCACAGCAAATACAGTGCCTCAGGGAGGAAAGTAACAACATTCATGCAACTGGGTACCCCAACCTGCGAACCTTAATCGAGATGATTATTAGGTCAGACATAAGAACAAAGTCTACCCTTTTGAAAAGGAATGGGTTATCGCATTACTCAAATTATTATTGGAACATAACATGATCGAGCTGCCTAAGACTAAGTTCCCTGATAAAGCTAGATTCGACACCCATGTGAACTACTATGCTTATCATCGGAGGATATACCACCCCACAGAGGAATGCTACACACTCAAGGATTTCATCGAGGCCCTAATCCAGAAGGGTCAGATAAAACTCGAAGAACTTATGAAAGCATTCGGGGCAATTGAGGCTACTCACGCGGTGATGGTACAAGATGAAAGCGAAGGCCCGCACTCTTCTGATGAGCTTCCATCAGATATCCTTTAGGCTTTGTTCGGTATGATGCCCCAACAAGGACTCGTCACACCAATGCCGACAAGGCTGCCCAAGCTCCTGGCTCAAGGAACCGAGAATCACTGGTGCCCGCATCATCAGATATGGGGCCACAAGCTGAGCGAATGCTATGGGTTCGAAGTCATAGTCGCGAAGAAGGTGGAAAGAGGTCACATTGCTTACGCTGTCATGGAACAACACCCACAAGGCAATCACCCCATCCACGTGAATGCCTCAATACCAAAATCTTGTGTTGATGCCTCCGATCCTGTTGAACCCTCAACTTTCCAACCATGGAGAGTCTATCATGGGCAAGCAGACTCAAGTCCTTAAAGCGACAGGTAGTTCATCAAGCTAGGGCCATTCATAAACTTAGCGAGATGAATCAATCACTTCCAATGAAAACCAGGAGAAGATGGGTGCTAAGGGCTTCTCGCCGGAGAAACAAGACTGCTCAACCACCAATTGAGCAAGAATTTCTCAGGCCTCTTCTCGCATTGCCAACCTTACAGAACTTCACCCCCAACGTGATCATCCTTCCTCCTTCACCTCACCAAGATGATATCCCGGTGCCATCTTCTACTCGGAGCATGTTCAATAAAGGTGACGTTGTTAAAAGCACCCCCCAACAGTTTGAGCAGCGGAAAGACCTAGAAGAATACCTGCACAACTCCAACTCTGGTGATGATGCAAAAAGCTGTCCAAATCGGTCCGATGAGGGAAATGACCTTAAAAGTCCATCACCTACTGACCCCTCTTCTTGCTCTTCTCCTTCTTCTTCTTCACCTTCCTCTTCTATGTCTCCTGCAAGTACAATCTTGAGATGTCAAGACTTCGAGGCTCTTGATAGAAAACTTGAAGGAACCAATATCAGCAAGACATATCGAAGGCGGCTGAGAAAGAAGTTAGCTCCGGCGGCTGGATTCCTGACAGTCGCTGACTCTTTAGCAGCCCTAGCTAAATTAGAGCCATCTTCCTTCACAAAGAAGCACAAGAGGTCCAAACCAGAGAAACCCCAGCGACCTCCTAAGCCTGACTTTGAGTAGAGGCTGAGAGACTCAAGAGGACAGAGCTTCTATTCTTAAGAAGTCTTTCACATGGTGTAAATCTCATAAGCATCACCATGGGGTAAATGATCCTGAGATCGGGGAAAATGCCGCAACCTCCACCTCAGAAGCCAGGCATCTTAAAGTTTCCTAGTTCCCCACTTCTTCCTCACCCTAATACCCCAAAGAATTTACCCATTCTCAAGCTCTCTGGGCTCCTTCCTCGCCCAAATACCCCGAACAGACCACCCATCCTCCAATTCCTTGGGATGACTCTGGTCCCATTTACCCAACCACTTTCTAAGCCTCAACCTCAAACCTCCACTCCACCTAAACAAATCTCAATCACCCAATCCACCCAGATTACCCAAACCAAGCCAGCTGCGCAACCAGGCAAGCCAGCATACCAAAATAAACCGCCTCCTTATAAAAATGATCCTCAACCTACCACATTACCTAAACCTATGGTGGATACTGGGGAACATCGGGAAGGTCCACATGAGATATTGGTTGTCCATACAATCGCTGAGTCACAGCCTTCTCAAGAAGCTCAGAGTGAATCCTCCTGACCGGATACATAGGCTCTATGAGGTTGATCCTTTCTTCGGCAAGCAAGATGAGGGTGTAAGATCCATGTTCCATAGCAAAGCCTGACTAGAAGAGGAAATGTCAAGAGTGTGGCTATCTTCACTATAAGCTAATGAGAAGTCCTCCAAACCCAATGATGAAGAGTTACAAGAGGTCCTAGAAGAATGGGAAGAAGGCGGTCAAGCCACAACTGATGAGCTCGAGGACAAAAATCTAGGAGATGAAGCCAACCACAGGCCCACTTTCAGAAGAGAAAGAGAATCTTACTGCCTTCTTGCTAGAAAATCGAGACGTCTTTGCGAGGAATTATCTTGAGATGTCCGGTTTAGATCCTCAAGTCGCAGTCCACCATCTTGGCATCGATCCATCAGTCAAACCTATTAAGCAAAGATTAAGGAGGTTCAGGCCTAATCTATAAATGCAGATAGATGCTGAGGTGACCAAGCTCAGGCAAGCGAATTTCATTCGCGAAATCAAGTACTCAAAGTGGCTGGAAAATGTTGTCCTAGTCAAGAAAATTGCCAAATTAGGGTCTACATTGACTTCAGTGGCCTGAATATTGCCTGCCCGAAGGATGACTTCTTGTTGCCATTTATGGAGCTTCTCATTGACTTCACAGCTCATTGTCAGGTGTTTTCCTTCATGAATGGATACTTCGGGTACAATCAGATACGGATGGAGCCAGAAGATGAGGAAGCCACCGCATTCTTGACTCCAAAAGGGGTCTTCTACTACACGATAATGCCTTTCAAATTGAAGAATGTCGGTGCTATGTATCAGAGAGCAATGACAACCATCTACATGGACATTATCCATAAGGAAAAAAAGATATTCATATGCGAGACCTTGAAAAGGTTTTCAAACAGTTGCACCATCATCAGCCCAAAATGAACCAGCTGAAATTCACTTTTGACGTGTGTTCAGGAAAGTTCTTGGGGTTCATTGTTAGACACCGAGGGCTGAAAGTTGAGCCAGTCAAGATCAAGGCAATCCAGGAAATGCTGCCACCAACAATATTGCGAGAGCTGCGATCCCTCCAAGGGTAGTTGGCTTATATCCGCAAGTTCATCTCAAACCTCTCTGGTTGCTGTAAGCCTTTTACGCACCTGTTGAAGAAGGATAACCCTGCTGAATGGTATTTTTCATCAACATGAAGTCCCCGCTTAATAAAGCCTAGTAAATTGTGGAAATTTTGACAGTCTTAGAATAGCTCTAGAATCAACCAAGATCTTCATAAGATCTCTAAAAAGTCTCTGGCCAAGTTTTTTTGTAGTCCGATATATTTAAGGCAGTGCAGAATGATGAACAATTTCAGCAGAATCTACCTCTAGCACCTTGAAATGGCCCCTATAACTAGAGCTACATTTTCGACGTCTCAAATCGTTGTGGGACATGACCATTGTATCTGACATAGTAGAAAACCACTAGGGGTCAAATTTCAGCCCGAACGGACACTCTAAGAAGAAGTTATAGGCAAAATATTGAAACAGGAGGGGTCGCATGCTATTACCATGCGGCCACCCTGCAACTCCACGACATGGAAGGGACAGTCATGACTAATGACTTTCAACGCTATATCTCACTTATCCCAAGTCGGATCACTCTCAAATTTGGTGAGATTGTTCGTCTAGTCAATACAAGTGATTCGCTAGGTGGCACACCCGGAGACGACACCCGAGTGCGAAGAAAAGCTAGAGAGAAGTTCTTGATACGTGAAAAAAGTGCAGGAATATCAGCTGCGTCATTCGTCTCTAGATCGGCCAGATCACGCCGCTCGTATGCCTGATCGGCGCGAGACTAATTCCATTATGTGCATAAGGACTTAAGTTATCACTGACCTAAACCCCGTATGTTATGAATGGTTGAATTCTGCACACAAAGCCGATGGAGCAACTGCAAATTCTGTCGCCAGAATTCCAGATTTCAGCAAAAATTCCAAGGTTGTCAAATCTTCTTTTGGGCACAAAATCGAGCTGCATTTGTTGCTCTACGATCATAACGGTATGCTCAATGTAATTCAGTGAAGAAATTACGTATAACCATCAAGGAATGAGTACACTATCGATTTGAAGTTTCAAGATCCATTCAAATTTCAAGTCACATGATCGTGCACTAAAAACAAAACCCATGGCTCAAAGTTGGTATCAAATCAATCGCCATGTCGAGCCCTAAAAGAAAATAATCATCTTACGTTCAACCAGGCATCAGAAAGACCCCAGATCAGCCATGCCAGATCACGCAAGTTCTAGGGCAACACAGGGACTGTTTTATAATTCAACGAATTGTTAGGAAGGGGCAAATCTATCATTTTGTGTCCTTTTTCTAATTTATTTTAATTTAATTTAATCTTAACTTCCAATAATTAGGGTTAATTTTGATCATCCACCCATGTTTCGGGTAAATTTTATATAAACGTATCAGCATTGTACGCATTAGAGGACTAAACCTTTCACAAAAAGAGAGTCCTTACTTAATACAAGTATCTCTTTCTTCTCATTGTTGGATCACGTTTGAGAGAGAGAGTGAGGTGAGATAAACTTTTTGACTGATATCCCTAAATATGAGGTAAATTTTCCCTCTCTATTCTTTCCTCTCTTCTCTCTCTTCTTCGTCAAAGTTCCTATAACTTTCTGGCTATCATGCTAGTCTCCCCTCTTCATCAAGTTTTCATCTCTTTTCTATCTGTCTTTAAACCTTATGCTTCATCACCCTCTCGCAAGAACGTACGCTGCTCTAAGATAAGGGTGGGTCGCTTTTACCCACTTGTATTACAAATTAACCATAGAAGTGTTGTGTAGAAAACAAGAGGATTACAGGTCAAGAGAGGCAATTTCGAACTAGCTAAAGCAACTGGGGGGCTTTCTTCGTGATCTAAGAGGGCGCTCATGCGTGCCAGCTCGAGTAAGTCCCAAACCCACCTTCAATTCCTCTCTCATCGGTTGATATACCTACCCTTGCTGTCATGTAAGGTTCCGAGAGAGCGACCCCAAATCCTAGGTACACCAGAAACCTGAGATATGTGCCCCAGATCATTTAGATCAGGAAAGAAAGAATGAGGCATCTAACCATCTTGGTGACTCCACTGGGGACTTACTACCCCTTATTTCTCTCACTCTTATTTGACCAGTATCCTCATTTACGTTCTAATATTTTTTCTATGGCACTTGGGTTGTTCAACCCATTCATCTGAGTCGGGGACTTCCTTATGCTCGCACTCATGATTGTATCAAGGAAGCGGACTGCTCAAGCTTCCTTCCCTACTCTCCTCCTGAGTCAGGACTCACGGTCCTACTCCCAGGTTCTCACCTGGATCGATATGAGAGGGGACATAAAAGTCCCTGCCTCCCCGCTGCCTCGCCCTGGTGGACCCTTCACCAAGGCCTCTTGCATTGGTGGCACATATGTGCCACAACATATAGCACACACCCTGCTACTGACAATTCTCATGCTGGTCATATTGTTGAGGCATGCCGGAAGGCTGCCCCCATCACTTTTGCTAGAGGAAAGCGAGTTGTTGTCGCTCATGTGGCTCACGGAAAGGCAACTCCTTATGATCCTTCACCACCCTGAGCCTCCACACCTGGAGGGTCGGCACATAGAGGCGGAGGTCTTGATATCTTCACCCCCCACACACATCCAAGGGCCCGTGGTTCATCCACTCAAGCCGCACCTCGAGGCAACCCTTACATTTCCTTGAGCTCACATCCAGGGCTAGGCTTCTAAGACCGAACCCTACATGCATCATGCATTTCTTTCTACATCCCGGGGCAGCGCTAGCTCTACCCCACCCTGAGCATAGGAGGTCGACCACTACATCCTCCCTCCCAACACACACCTTCTCACCTTGTGAGAGATGGACTTTTGCCTCACCCCTCATAGACACAAGCTCGTGGGTCTTGACCTACTCAGGTCGAACCCATTGACTGAGCTCGGGTCGACCCCCAAGTCACCCTGATGGTTAACTCTAAAGGTGCACATGCACTGCCTTGGCAGGTTCCTTTCCGACATCAACTCAGACGGCGTCATGAACCAGCTCTTTCCTCTATCACTCTCCAGACACAAGGCAAACACCTCAAGCCCTGATAGTCAAAGGTCTTCCCTAAGAGTACCATCTTGAGCCAGCCTCAGGTTAGCGGTGCACATGGGCCCTACAAAGGAACTCGGGGCAACGGTCTAGTGACAGACAGATCTAGCCTCCAAGGCAAAAACCCATGCTGCCTTCCTTCCTTAGACCCCACTCCTTGCTCCAGCTCATAGACACGACCCGTGCGTGTTGGAAGAAGGTGGGGCAATCCAGGTCTAAGGCTCGGTTCTAGATTGAAGTCCACAGCTGTCTCTCGATTAAGTAGGAGAGAGGTCTTCAGATCCTGACCAAGGAAGCCTTCAAGGCAATCGAGGCCACCACTTTTGATGACCTCCTGCTTCGTAAGCCCTTTTTGCCTCTCCAAACTCAAGGGATTGACCGAGTCCAAGAGTATTGTTGGGTCGTCACTACTCAAAAACCACAGTTCCAAGACTATCAAGAACCAACACTCACAAGATCGACATATTAGGCTCGAGTCCAGTCGAGGTAGGCCCAAGCCCTCCAGACTGACTTACCAAGCGCCACTCGCCGACCTCGGTAGTTTACTATCCTACCAGGCTCTGACCCTCGAAAAGAGACGGACAGTTTCATTGTGATCAATGACCCAAACAATGCACAAGAGGAGAGAATTAACAAGTTTGAAGAAATGATGCAAGCCATCCTTGGAAAGATGGAATGCCTAGAGGCCTCCAAGTCCCCTTCTTCGATCGATTCCCCGACTGGTGAGGAAACAGTTCCCAGGCAAACTCCTCTATCAGCCTTCCAAGATAGTTCTACCTCTCGCGGGGTCGGCCAAACCGACATAGATGCTATGGTGGCCCATAGCCTCAAGAACAAGGTCTCAGGCATGCAAGAGACACTGCTCTATCAAAAGCCATACCCTTTGTACATAGACCAAGTACCCTTCCCTCCGAACTATCAAAAGGGGAAGCTCCCCTTGTTCAACGATACTACATCTCTGCACTAGCATACTGCTCACTATCAGGCGACTTGTAGAGAGACGGCAACTGACTGATGACTCCTCCTCCGTCGATTCGTCGAAACTCTTGAAGGGCTAGCGTTCCAGTGGTATGCTTGGTTGCCTCCCAACTATGTACACACATGGCAAGAGATGGAGCAATTGTTCTATCAACGCTTCTACGAAGTCCAAAGGAACATGGAGATCATCGAACTCCTCACCCTGATGCAAGACCTTGGTGAGCCGGTTGACAAGTTCATCACCCGCTGGAGAGAGTTTGCAACCTTCCATGCCACTCCCATGACCGAGAAGGAAGCGGTCCAGACCTGCATACGAAACATGCTTCCCTAGATCTCTCTACATGTCGAGGCATCCAATCCACCCTCCGTGTCATAGCTCATCTCCAAGGTAGTTTGTATTGAGGGATTATTCAAGCATGATGACAACCCCCGTTAGCAACCTACCAGCTCAAACTCTTGCTTCAATAGTCAGGGCAACCAAAAGGCGATAATCAGCGTGGCTATCACTGTGGCTGACACCAAAGGCGCGGTTCCTCAATCCGTAGACCTTTCCAAGGCACAGGCATCTCCAGTTGGGGGCAAGCAGCAGTCTTACAACAACGTCTCGCCTCTCAAAACTTCTAGGCGAAATGACTACTGGGCCCAGCACCAGAATAAGGTTTACCCCTTCGACACAAGGTGGACGCCTGCACTACTTCGACTGCTGCTAGAACAGAACATGATACAGTTGTCGGAGGCCAATACTGTGAAGTCGGCTGGGCAGGAGGCAAATGGGAAGTAATTTGCCTATCCTAGGAGGGTATGCCACCCCACTAACCATTGTTATAAGCTCAACGACACAATCGAAGCCCTTATCAACAAGGGTCAAATAAAGATCAAAGAGTTGAAGAAAGAATTCGGGGCAATAGAGATTTCTCACATAGTCACGATCTAAGAGGACTACGGGGCACTCGTTATCTTTCAGGCATATTTCTCCATAATGCTCGAAGAAGGGCTCATCACTCCCAAGCAGATAAGGCAGCCCAAGTTCCTGCCTTCAAGAATGGAGAACCTCTTGTGCGCGTATCACCACATACGAGGCCATGACATTAGTGAATACACTAGCTTCCACAAGCACCTGGCAGAAAAGATACAGCAATGCCAGGGAGTTCAGGGCAACCCAGAAGGACACCCTCGAGTCCCTCTTCCGCATGAGCAAGAAGACCTCCTGACACAAGCTCAAGGAAGCATTGACCTAGACCCTCTGTAGTCCCTCTTCAAGGCAATCCTCCAACAAGGCCTTGTCAGTCCTAAGCCCACCAGGAAGCCGAGGCATCATGCCTAGGGCACAGAAAACCTTTGGTGCCCATATCACCAAGTATGGGGCCACAAACTCAACGAATGCTCTAGGTTCGAAGCTATAGTCGCAAAAAAAGTCCAGCAATACCACATTGTTTATGCGGTTCTCGTGGAACGCATTCAGGTCGTCGTTCCCGTTCATAAGGAAGCCACACTACCAGCCCCACTTGAGTATACACTGGACCCTTTAGAGCCTTCGACCTCTCATCCCTGGAAAGTCTACCATGGGCAGAGTAGGCTCAAATCCTTGAAACGTGATGCAGTCTACCAAGCTAGGGCTACTCACCAGCTTGAAAGGGTGGTCCAGACACCCCCTCAAGGATCCCAAAGGAGACGGCGGGCACCTAGTTCAACCCGTCGTAAGAATCATCCTCCTTAGCCACCAGTCGAGGAAGAATTCCTCAGGCCTCTTCCTCCACTGCTAACCTTGCAAGACCTTATCCCAGGCGTAGCTTGCCTTGTCCTTTCGTCCAATCAGGCGGACATCCCCAAGTCACCACAGCTCATGATTACCCCAATATGGGTAACGACACTAAAAAAGGCCCACATCGGTCAAACCTGGGGCAAGACCTAAAATATCCCTTGAGCACATCCAATTCTGGAGATGACGTAAAAAGCTGCCCTGAACGTTCTAACTCTTCTTCTCCTCCCTCCTCTTCTATTTTCTCCACAGGTGTAGCTCGATGGTACCTAGACTGCGACACTCTAAATAGAGAGTTCGGAGGCACCAGCCTCACCTAGCCACAGCAAGAGTGCCTCTAAGATATGTTGGCCAAGGCAGTTGGATTCTCGACAGCTGCCGATGCCCTGTCAACCCGAGCAAAAATCGAGTCATCCTCAGGTTTCTACTCTCAAGAGGTCTGCCACATGATCCAGGTGCATGAAACATCACCTAGCTCGAGGCAAGCACCAAGTGATCCCAGTCATGGACTCCCCATTCGAAGCTAACCCTTCCATCGCCTGGACTAGCTAGAGACCGGTACTCTCCTACATTGTGCTCCTCCTAGAAGCCGAGATGCTTGGATTATGGACTTCTACGTTCGAGGTCAATGAAAATATTGGTGAGTCTCCTGACGAGGAACTCTAGGAAGCTCCAGAAGAGTGGGAAGAAGGCGGTCTGGCCACGACTGATGAGCTCAAAGAGATCAACCTAGGGGATGAGGCTGACCTAAGGCCGACTTTTATCTTAACAAGAATGTCCCTCGAGGAGAAAGAAAGTTATATCTCCCTCCTCTAAAAAAATCAGGAAATCTTCGCTTGGAACTATCATGAGATGCCAGATCTAGACCCTCAAATTGTTGTCCATCTCCTTGGTATTGATCCAACCATCAACCCATGAAGCAGAAATCAAGAAGGTTTAGACCCGACCTCGAGATGCAGATCGATGCTGCGGTGAACAAGCTCAAGTAAGTAGGATTCATACGTGAAGTCAAATACCCAAAATGGCTAGCAAATGTTGTTCTAGTCAAGAAGAAGAATGGCCAAATTAGGGTCTGTATCGACTTCTGCGATTTGAACACTGCCTGCCCCAAGGATGACTTCCCCCTCCTGTTCATCAAGATGCTGATCGACTCCACAGCTCATTGTCAAATCTTCTCTTTTATGAATGGGTGTTCCGTTTATCATCAAATCAGGATGGCACCAGAAGATGACGAGGCCACTGTGTTCTTGACCCCAGGAGGCATATTTTGCTACACTGTGATGCCTTTCAAGTTAAAGAATGCCGGTGCCACATACCAGTGAGCCATGACAACCATCTTCAAGGACATGATCCACAAGCAGGTCGAGTGCTATGTGGATGATCTGGTGGTGAAATCTGAAAGAAAGGATGCCCACATACAAGATCTCAAAAAGGTGTTCGAATGACTGCGACATCACCAACTCAAGATAAACCACTTGAAATGCAACTTCAGCGTACACTCAGGAAAGTTCTTAGGGTTCATCGTGAGGTATCGAAGACTGAAGATTGAGTCAGTTAAAATTAAGGCAATTCGAGACATGCCATGACCTGCAACCCTCCATGAACTGTGGTCTGTTCAAGGACAGCTCACTTACATTCGAAGGTTCATCTCAAACCTTTCGGGGTGATGCAAGCCCCTTTCACATCTCATAAAGAAGGACACTCGCTTCATATGGGATGAGGTGTGCCAAGATGCACTCGATAACATCAAGCAATACTTATTGAATCCTCCAATTCTCTCTACACTAGTGTTAGAAAGGCCTCTCATCTTGTACGTGACCACTCTTGATGAGTCACTCAGGGCACTCCTAGCACAAAACAATGATGGAGGTAAAAAGACAGTGCTCTACTATTTCAACAGCAAAATGCAAGGGGCCAAGAAGAATTACCCTCTCATCGAGATGATGTGCCTAGCCTTGATCTTTGAGGTACAGAAGCTCTGCCATAACTTGTTCGGTCACGAGGTGAAGTTAATCTCTAAGGTAGACCCGGTTAAGTTCCTTATCACCCGGCCATGCTTGTCAGAACGTTTGACCAAGTGGGCATTATGGCTAATGGAGTTCGACATCACGTATGTACCACAAAAGGCAGTCAAAGGTCAAGCCCTAGCCGACTTCCTCACGGCTCACCAAGTTCCTTCAGAATCTCCCTTATCTAGCGACCTCCCAGATGACAAAGTTTTTTGTACGGCGCAAACTCAGTAGTGGGAAATGTACTTTGACGGAGCATTCCAGTCAGATAGAGGGGATGCTGGAGTTGTGTTCTTGACTCCCGATGATGGAATGATCCCTCTATCCTTCTCACTTGCAAAGGCGTTTTCTCATAATGAAGCCGAGAATCAAGCCCTTGTAATCGAAATGGAAATCACGTAAGAGCTAAACCTGGAACACCTGAACATCTTCGATGACTTTGAGTTGGTCATCCGGCAGCTTAACGGGAATTATGACGTAAGGAATGATACCCTCAAGCCTTATCATGACACGGCCAAATCCTACATGGTCTAGTTCAATGATTTCTCCTTGAGTCATATCCCTAGAAGGCTAAACTTGTAGGCGGATGCACTCTCAAAGCTCTATGCCACCATTCAATTGTCTTCATCAGGGCCAACTCCAGTCTGGGTAACCGAATGGAGACACGTTGACTTAAGAGTCGAAGTTGATGTAGATGACGAGATGGATGTCCTCCCTGAATGCCCGCCTTATTCATTCGGGGCACTCCTCGAAGCTAAGGATGTCGTTGAGGCAAAGTAAGAAATGTCCCAAAAAAAAGGATCTAAGGTCATGGAGCAATAGCCCGAATTTTGCGACCGAATGTGTGTGGAGGTTTAACAAGTAGAGGACTGGAGGGAGCCTATCATGGACTTCATAAAGCATGGAAGGCTACCTTAGGATCGGGCAGCACGCAACGGCATACGACGAATGTCCACCAAGGCATACGACGAATGTCCACCAAGTACACCCTTCTCGATGGAGATGTCCTCTTTCGATGGTCATTTGATGGAATTTTTCTCAGATGCATCGATATACAAGAGGCAAGCAAAGTACTCAAAGAAGTGCACTCAAGTATCTATGGGCTGCATCAGTACGGCCTTAAGCTCTATGAGTGCATACCCAGGCTCAGCTATTACTGGCCTTCCATGGTGGCTGAAGCCCAAAACTATGCCCAAAGATGCCAGGTGTGCCAGATCCACTCAAGCGTCATTCATCAACCTCCGGAGCCCCTCCACCCTATAGTGACATCGTGGCCCTTTTCCCAAGGGGGTATGGACATTGTAGGACCCATCGGTCCCCCTTCTGCCTTGGGTCATGCCTTCATTCTGGCAGCGACAGATTGCTTTTCCAAGTGGGCTGAAGCGATCCCTCTCAAGTAAGTTCCAGGCACCACTGTAGCCAACTTCATGTGTCATCACATCATCTATCGATTCGGAGTTTGGACCAGACAATCTTTGATAATTGCCCCTAGTTCAAAAGCCATCATGTTGATCGCCTAGTTAACCAATTTGGCTTCGAGTGGAAGTACTCGACTATGTACTACCCTCGAGCCCATGGATTGGCTGAGGCATTTAACAAAACTCTGTGCGGGGTGTTCCGGAAGTCAGTTTCAAAATCAAAGAAGAATTGGCACGAGAAATTGCCTGAAGCTCTGTGGGCTTATCACACCACCACTCGGAATGCTAGAAACTCCACTCCTTATTCCCTGTTCAACAGAGGTGAGGAGTTCTTGGCCCTCGAGGTTCAAATACCCTTATTCCAAGTCACTATACATCAGGGACTGACTGAAAACGAGAGGGTCAAGCTCCGTTACCAAGAGTTGGATGCCCTTGATGAGAAGAGGCTAGAGGCTCAGCAAAACCTAGAGCTCAATCAAGGAAGAATGAAAAGAGCCTTTGATAAGTCTGTCAAGGTTCGCTCATTCGCTCTTGGGGATCTAGTTTTAGTAGTCAAGAGACCGATTGTTATGCATGAGCGCTGCAAAGGAAAATTCGAGCCCAAATGGGAAGGTCTATTCAAAGTAAAAAAGGTCACGCCAAACGAGTCCTATGTACTAACAAACTAAGATAGAGGAGAGGCGATGCCCCCTATCAATGGACAATACCTAAAGAAGTACTATCCTTGACGTATCCCTAAAAGGTGGTATGTGCAGCAAGAAAAGAAGGAAATGGAAAAGAAGAACATAAAACCAGTTCAAAAGAAGTTTGTTTCTTTCATTACATTAAAAAGAGCTACAAGTTACAATCAAAGGCCCATTACTAGGGAAGTTACAAAGCTCTTGCATTTGAGGATAAGAGGACAGCTACAGGCCAAAAAGAAACACTTTCCTCATGAAGAAGAAGTAACCCCACGGAAGAAATGTCTCCCTCATGAAGAAGAAGCAAACCCACCAAAGAAATGCTCTCCTCATGAAGAAGAAGCAAAACCACTTGGAGAAGTTAGCTTCAGTCCCACCAAAAGAGGAGGGTTACAAGCCAAAACTAGCAGCCAACCATTTTCGAGTCAGCTTCAATTCATCTGACAAGGCATGCAAGGTTTCCTAGGGACCGGCCCACGACAGAACAACATGGACTTCACGGCTGTGTCAGAGGATTTGGCTTTCAATAAACCATGGTGGCACGACCTTCTCGTTTTCCATCACTCTTAACCCCCGCCTGACATCGTTGTCCATGATCATCGCTACGCGTGAGCAGCCATTCTCGTGCACAACACAATGCCGCATTCTACCATCACCACAGGAAAACCAACATCGCGCAAGACCAACGCCACGATCAGCATGCTCCTAAACCCAGCTATCGTTGTACGTGGCCTAGGGACACGTGAAGGCAGTGCCGCATACGACATAATGTCGTGCATGACCTTGACATACCTCAGTTCCCACCATCCCCAATTCCCAAAGGGGCATTAACCCTTTCTTCGGTTTCCCCAGCTACCTACTCGTAGTGACCGTCCACCTTCTCATCCCCCAACGCTTTGGGTTCCCACTGGCATTTCCCCTCCTTGCCGGGAATCCACTCTCGTCAACTGGAAAACCCCTTCTCTGCCTTCCACTTGCCAGAGTTAGCGGAAAACCACCGAAATCCCTAAAAGCCTTCCCTGAGACCCTGCGAATCCCCCTTCTCCCTACTCTTCCCACTTCAGCAAGTTCACCACCAACTCACCAGATTCTGCTGAGTTCCCGGTGAGCCCACTGTTGTTCTCCCTTCTTCTCCTCTAATAACCAAAGGACCTTTGAACTAGCTGTAATCTCCCCTTCAGTAGGAGAACGATCGAAGGAGCACTAGAACTCTAGCAGGGCACCTCTGCAAATCCTACTGAGGCATTGAGAAGCCTTGTTCGTTGCTCAGAAAGCCTCGACACTTCTCGAAAAGGTTCGCAATCACGACACAAAGATTTGCGACCTCCTGAAACTCACCAAAAAAGCTTCTAACCACCTGTCTCTGCAAATTTTGGTCGAGAAGTTCTCGTTGGAAAACCTTCGCAAAAAGCTTTGGCCCTCCCTCTCTAAAAACCCTTATACTATTTTACGCTTCGATAAAATAGTAAAGTGGGCTTTTTCTCCCTTTTATACCTAGCAATGCTGTAAATTGCCCTCGACAAACACAAAATGATGCTCCAAACCCTAGTTCTTTATGGCAATAAAATCAGGCCAAAGCAGGTCAAGCCCGAGACCCCGAGAGGGCTATCACGGTGCCCTTCACCCAGAGGGCCATCACCGCGTGCCTTCATCAAGGGCCAACACCACGCACCCTCGTCAAAGGGTCATCGCTGCGCACCTTTGTCAAGGGCTATCACCGTGTTCTTTCGTCAAGGACCATCACTGCGTGCCCTCATCAAATGGTCATCGTTGCGTGCCTTCGTCAAGGGCCATCACCGTGTGCCTTGTCGAAAGAATTTTTACCGCACATTTTGCCAAGGGCCACTGACGCACGCTTCACAAAGGAGTCTAATTCCATGTGTGCCATCCAACACAGTTCCATGCACACGCCATGACACTCTCAGCTGGACCATCATCCTATACTCTCAAGAAGTTCATCCCTTGCATAATTGCCTCACTCCTCGGGGAGTCCAGCCTCTGGTGACAGCTCTGCTCCCCATGGAGTCAAATTCCCTCACCATGCCACAGTCCAAATGCACGGCCCTAAACTACATGGTTCAAACTATATGACCTTAAACTCTAGCGGTGGTCTAGTAGTAAGACCTTAAACTGCATGGTCCATGCTGCATGACCTTAAACTGCACAGTCACAGTCCAAACTATATGACCTTAAACAGTAGTGGTGGTCTAGTTGTACGACCTTAAACTGCACGATCCATGCTACAGGACCTTAAACTGCATAGCCATGGTCCAAACTATATGACCTTAAATTGTAGCAGTGGTCTAGTTGTATGACCTTAAGCTGCATGGTCCATGCTGCATGACCTTGAACTACACAACCATGGTCCAAACTATATGACCTTAAACTTTAGCGGTGGTCTAATTGTACGACCTTAAACTGTACCATGCTACATGAAGTTAAACTGCACAGCCACAGTCCAAGCTATATGACCCTAAACTGTTGCAGTGGTCTAGTTGTACGATCTTAAACTGCACGGTCCATGCTCCATGGCCTTAAATTGCATAGCCACGGTCAAAACTATATGGCCTTAAACTGTAGTGGTGGTCTAGTTGTATGACCTTAAATTGCATAGTCCTTGTCGCACGACTCAAAACTGTAAGACCACGGTCCGAACTATATGACCTTAAATTCTAGTGAAGGTCTAGTTTCATGACCTTAAACTGTGTAGTCCTTATCTCATGACTAAAAACTGTACGACCACGGTCCATGATGCATGACCTTAAACTGCAGAGCCACTGTCCAAACTATACGACCTTAAATTGTAGAGAAGGTCTAGTTGCACGACCTTAAACTGCATGATCCTCGCCACATGACTAGAAACTGCATAGCCATGGTCCAAGCTACAAGACCCTAAAACTGTAATGCACGGCATGACAAAGGGTCCATATGCATAACTCCAATCGAGAGATACAATACCTCCTCACCGAAAGGGTATTTCATCAACATCCCTAGTGGAATTAGATGTGTGCAAGAGTCATACCTACCCCTTTAACCCCTAATGGGTTTGTTTCACACCAACATCCCAATAAGAGTCACGTCTTACTGCGACTCACTATCCCTAAGGAGTTTAAGGCCCTTCTTATCTTCTCAACCCTCATGAGGTTCATCTGTGCTCTTGCCGATCATCCTCAACAGAGTCATGTGCATGTCATTGCTCATTACCCGAAGAGGTCACACTGGACCTCCTAATCCCCGGGGGGAGTCACATCCATCTGCCAGTCCTGGGGTATCGCGATCTCTATCTAAAACTCTCACTTGTGTATATCCTTAACTATCTCTATCCCCAGGGAGTCAGATTTCTATCCACAACCAATCCCCCATGTAGGTTTATCGACATGACGACCCACACACTAGTCCGTACTGCATGTTCTTAAACTGCATAGCCCTGCTCCATGTTGTTTGACCTTAAACTACATAGCCTTAGTCCATATTATATGACCTTAAACTATAGTAAAGGTCTCATTGCACGACCTTAAACTGTATGGTCTTAGTTGCATGACTTTAAACTGCATAACCACAGTCCAGCTGTATGATCCTCAACTATAGTGCACATCCTAGCCGCATGATGTTAAACTGCTTTGCCAAGATTCAGAAGGTATTACCTTAAAGACACCCCCACATACGTGCATGCGCCCTTTACATGCATCTTCACACATGCCTTCCCTAACAGACCCATTCGTGTGCGTGCATCACCTTCACCATCATTACCATCTTTTCCTTCAGTGAGTCTTACTCATGCTCACCCAATGACGAACCCTTCCTTGAGCCATACTCACCGTCAGCTAGTGGGTCACCATTGTTCACCCACCATCCACTCATCATCAACTCTTCACAAGGCAACTTCATGCCATCTTCCCAAGTGAGTCAAAGTCAGCACTAAGCTCACTCTATGGCCTCCACAAACTGCCATTCACCACCACTATGGTTTAACTCTATGACCCTAAACTATAGTACACATCCTGGCCGCATGATGTTAAAAGGCTTTGCACAGGTCTCGAAGGCACGACTCTAAATACGCGTTCACATGTAAAAAAATAGGCATGGTGTACACCTAACAAGGGAATGCCATGAGTAAAAAAGATAGATGGGCATGGTCACAAAACCATGAGTAAGAGAGTACTATGGAAAACAAAATCCAAGCGCGGTGAAAACCCCAGAAGGGGATCGTGAGTAAAAATGGATGAAAAGGGTGGATATGACCACAGGTCATGGGTAAAAGAGCCCAGAAAAAGAAAAATTTGGTGAAAGCCATCTTCACGGTGCCACTTCCTCTGTTCAAGTAAAAACCCGCAAAAGGGTGCTTGAACCGACAAGACAGGATGAGGCACGACCATCGCCTAACTGACATTCAATCTCCAAATGGTCACAATCTTGGCTAAAGAGGTCTGCCTAAAATCCTCAAAAGCTAGCATCTAATAGCAACACCAAATGGCTCATCAGGGGGTGAGAGCCGCATAAGATCCCCCCCGCTTCAACATCGCTCCTCAGGCAGTGAGAGCCACATAAGATCTCCCAACAATCATGGCTCATCAGCTGGTGAGATCCACATAATATCCTCAACATTTCAACATGCCTCATCAAGGAGTGAGAGCTGCATAAGATCTCTCAAGTATCATGGCTCATCAAGGGGTGAGAGCAGCATAAGATCCCCCACACTTCAACATGGCTCATCAGGGAGTGAGAACCGCATAAGATCTCCCAACAATCATGGCTGATCAGGGGGTGAGAGCCGCATAAGATCCCCTGCAACATGGCTCATCAGGGAGTGAGAGCCGCATAAGATCTCCCCAGTTCAACAACAACAATAGTCCTTGAGGGTGAAGATGATGACTAAAAGATCCCTCCAAAAGTACTAAGGACCATCACGAAGGTAAGAAACTGATGAAGCCAGGGTCTAATCTGTCAATGACTTCAGGGTACGTCTCACCAAAACCCCCTATTCTACATGAGACAAGACTTTCGAGACAGGTCTAAAGCCCCCTGACTGGACCCCACTAGATGGGACTGACAGAGATACCCTGAGCATCAAAAGCAAACCTGGTGTAGCAGCGAACAATGCCAACCAATGGTTCATAGCATTCGGCCTTCGGAGAAGGCCTGATAGTCCCTTGAGGGTGAGGACTTCGACATGATCCCCCAAAACTTCCTGAATGATTGCACTTCTAAATTTTCTCGAAGCACAACATTTGGTGGGGCATGCTATTGGAAGGTAATTTTCATCAACATGGAGCCCTTGCTCAATAAAGCCTAACAAACAGTGGAATTTTTGGCTGTCTCAAAATAGCCCCTAGAATTAGCCAAAACCTTCATAAGGTCTCTCAAAATTCTCTTGCAAAGTTTCATCGTAGTCCGACATGTCTAACGCAATGTAAACTGAGGAACAGTTCCAGTAGAATCGGCCTCTAGCACCCTGAAACGGCTTGTATAACTAGATCTACATTTTTGGTGTCTCAAATTACTGTGGGACCCCAACCATTGGATTCGGCACGGTCGAAAACCCGTAAGGGTCAAATTTTGGCTCGAACTGACACTCCACGAAGAAGTTATAGGTAAAAGCGCGAAATAGGAGGGTTCATATGGCAATCTCGTGCAGCCACCCTGCAACTCCATGCCATGGAAGGGATAGTCACAACCAATGACTTTCAACGCTCATATCTCTTTCGTTCTATGTTAGATCATACTCAAATTTGCTAGGCATGTTCGTCTAGTCAAGACAAGTGATTTGATATGTGGCACGCCCCGTGACGACACCCGGGCAAGAAGGAAAGCTAGAGAGAATTTGTTGATATGTGAAGAAAGTGCGAGAAATTCAGCAGCGTTGAGCCTTGCTCAAGCGGCCAGATCACGTCGCTCGCGAGCTCGATCGATGCAAGAACAATTCCATCGTGTGCGTAAGGTCATGGGCTATCACTAACCCAAACCCCATACGTGATGAATGGTCGGATTCTACACACAAAGCAGACAAAGCGACAGCAAATTTTGTCTTCGGAATTCCAGATTTCGACCAAAATTCCAAAGTTAAAATCTTCTTTCATTCATGGAATCGAGCTGCTTTTGTTGCCCCGTGATCATAATGGCATGCTCAGTGTAATTCAGTGAAGAAATCACTGAAAAACATCAAGGAAAGAGTACACTATCGATCCAAAGTTTCAAGATCTATTCAAATTTCAAGTCACACTATCATGCATTATAAACACGATCCATGGCTCGAAGTTGATATCAAATCGATCGTCATGCCGAGCCCTATAAGAAAACAATCATATTACGATCAACCGGGCATTAGAACAACCCCAGATCAGCCATGCAAGAGCATGCAACTTCTAGGGCAACACAGGGACTTTTTTGAAATTCCACGAATTGTTAGGAAGGGGCAAATCTATCATTTTGCACCCTATTTTCTAATTTATTTTAATTCAATTTAATCTTAATTTCCAGTAATTAGGGTTACTTTTGATCATCCACCCATGTTTGGGGCAAATTCTATATATACCTACTGGCATTGTACGCACCAAAGGACTGAACCTTTCACAAAAAGAGAGTTTTTACTTAATACAAGTTTCTCTTTTTTTTTCATAGTTGGGTCATGTTTGAGAGAGAGAATGAGGTGAGAGAAACTTTTTGACAGGTACCCCTAGGTTTGAGGTAAATCTTCTCTCTCTTCTTTTTCTTTTCTCCTTCCCTCTCTATTCTTTCCTATCTTCTCTCTCTTCTTCATCTGAGTTCCTCATAGGGGTCATGCATGACAGTGGCAGTGCCATGCATGCCTCCTCTGAGGTCACACAGGTCGTGCATGACGATGGCAGAACCATGCATGAGCCTCCTTCTCCTTCTTTCCTTCTATCTCTTTCATCCAGTGGGGCCTGTAGACGGTGCTGCCCATCACCGTCCACAAACGTAGCTTGGACATCTTAGTGAAGAACCCAGACAATGAAACGCGTTGCCGCTCTAGGGGTCCTTCCCTATTATGCGTCTATAGTAGACGACGCTACCCATCGTCGCCAGCTATAAGCCTCGGCTGCTGTCCGCGTGCTTCCTTTGCATGTTCGGCATTCATCATCATCCTTCATACGTCCCATGCCAATCGTTGTGCGCCTCTTGAGGATTACCATCGCGCGCTTCATGAATGACCATCACGTCGTACTTCATCAAAAACTATCGCTGCTTGTCCGAGGGCGTGTTGTTTTCTTATGTTACCAACGGTGATCCCTAGCACTGTCCGTAGTCCATTTCTCACTCTTTAGCCATGAGCAGTAGTGTCGAGCACCGCCCAAGGGCCGAGACACTGCTACTCCACGGTCATGAGCTGCAATGCCTAATGCCTTCAGGACCTCATCTCTCTGACATCTCGTCTCTTCTTTTCATTCTCTTGTCTCTTCTCGCTCACCACCATAACGATCTCGGTTTTGAGTAATATTACCGTCGTGTTGGTCTTGAGAATCATGCCCGTCTTACTACAACTCCGAGTCGATAACTTCTTGACTGTCATGCTAATCTCACCTCTTGAACAAGTTTTCTTCTCTTTTCTATCTATATTGAAGCCTTACGCTTCATCACCCTCTCACATGAACGTA
Source organism: Amborella trichopoda (assembly GCF_000471905.2). Next base: position 3,048,696 of record NW_006499997.1, on the reverse strand, counting down.
CGTTGCCCTTAAATAAGGGTGGGTCTCTTTGACCCACTTGTCTTACAAATTAACCGTAGAAATGTTGTGTAGAAAACAAGAGGATTGCAGGTCAAGGGAGGCGATTCTGAACAGGTTAAAGCAGCTAGAGGGCTTTCTTCGTGATCTACGATGGCGCCTATGGGAGCCAGCCTGAGTAAGTCCCAAACCCACCTTCAATTGCTCTCTCATCGGTTGGTATACCTGCCCTTGCTCTCGCAAGGGTCTGAGAGAGCGATCTCAAATCTTGGGTTCACCAGAAACTCGAGATACATGTCCCAAATCATCTAGATTTGGAAGGCGAGATCGAGGCACCTAACCAACCCCATTCATCTGGGATGAAGCATGTCCAGCAGTGCTTGATGACATCAAGCGATATTTACTCAATCTTTCAGTGCTCTCTACACCTATGTTGCAAAACCCTCTCATCCTATCTCCCTATCGATAAAATGTGCTTGACCCTAATCTGTAGTACAAAAGCACTACCATTACTTGCTCAGTCATGAAGTAAAACTTATATCATAAGCAGATCCTGTAAAGTTTCTCATGACATAGCCACGCTTGTTGAGACGCCTTGCTAAGTGGTCATTATTGCTGATGGAATTCGACATCACATACATACCACAAAAGGCCATCAAGGGTCAAGCTCTGGCTGATTTTCTCACAGCACATCCTGTACCGACAGAATCTCCTTTATCAAGTGACCTCCCTGATGAGAAAGTATTTTGTGCAGAACTTGCTCACGCATGGGAGATGTATTTCGACCGAACCTTCCAACCTGATTGAGAAGGTGTTGGAGTCGTATTCATGACTTCCAAAGGAGGGGTACTTCCTCTATCTTTCTCTCTCATCAAAGCGGGTTCCCATAATAAGGCTGAATATTAGGCCCTTATAATTGGGTTGAAGATAAACTTTGATCTAGATTTGGAGTAGCTCAAAATTTATGGCGACTCTGCACTGGTGATACTGCAGCTTAAGGGGATCCATGATGTGGGAAAAGACACTTTCAAGCCTTATCATGAAACTGCAAAATCGTATATGGCTCAGTTTGATGATGTATCCTTGAGTCACATCCCCATGAGTTTAAACTCGCAAGCTGATGCACTCCCAAAACTCGAGGTTATATTTCAATTGTCCTCACTAGGGCCCACGCCTGTCTGGGTGACAGAGTGGAGACACATTGAACTGAGAACCGAAGTAGACGCAGATGATGTGAGAACTCTCTTCCCCGAGTGCCTACCGTATCCTTTCAAAGCACTTTTATCAGCCAAAGCAGTTATTAAGACCGAACAGGAAATGGCACAGAGTCAAGCTGCTGAGGTTAAAAAATAAGAACCGAAGTTTTCGACCCAAGATGTTCAGAAGTTGAGCAGGTAGAAGATTGGAGAGAGCCCATCATTAATTTTATAAAGCACGGTAGACTCCCTAAAGATCGTGCCAAACGAAATAGTGTGCACCGAATGTCTACCAAGTACACCCTCATTGAAGGAGGCACTCTCTTCATGCGGTCTTTTGATGGTACTCTTCTTAGATGTGTAAATGAACATGAAACAAATAAGGTACTGAAAGAAGTACACTTAGGCATCTGTGGATTGCATCAGTCAAGCCCAAAGCTCTATGAATGGATACACAGATTGGGGTATTATTGACCTTCGATGGCTGCCGACTCCTTAAACTACTCCAAGAAGTGCCAGGTGTGCTAAGTGCACTCGAGCCTCATTCATCAGCCTCTAGAGCTCTTATACCCTACACTAGCATCATGGGCCTTTTCACAATGGGGTATGGACATGGTAGGACCAATCGATCCTTCTTCTGCAATGGGTCAAGTCTTTAGTCTAGCCGTAACGGACTATTTCTCTAAATGGGCTGAGATGGTCCCACTCAAGCAAGTTCATGAGGCTACGGTGGCCAATTTTGTGTGCCATCACATCATATACAGATTTGGGGTGCTTGATCGAATAATATCAGACAACGGCCCGCAATTCAAAAGTCATCATGTTGATTGCTTAGTTAACCAGTTCGCTTTCGAATGGAAGTACTCAACTATGTACCACCCTCAAGCCAATAGATTAGCTGAGGCTATCAATAAGACCCTGTGCAATTTTTTAAGGAAGTCAGTATCGAAGTCGAAAAAGAACTGGCATGAGAAGCTTCGTGAAGCGCTGTGGGCCTATCGCACCACTACATGAAATGCCACTGAATCCACTCCTTATTCTCTGGTTTATGGGGGTAAAGCAGTCTTACCTCTTGAAATTCAACTCCCCTCACTACGTGTCACCATACATCAAGGACAGACCGAAGATGAGAGGGTCAAGCTTCATTATCAAGAATTATATGCTCTCGATGAAAAGAGGTTAGAAGCTAAATAGAGCCTAGAGCTCAACTAGAGGAGAATGAAAAGGGCCTTTGACAAGTCAGTCAAAGTCCACTCATTCGCCCATGGGGATCTGGTTCTAGCTGTCAAAAGGCCGATCATTATGCATGGGTGGCTCAAAGGGAAGTTTGAACCTAAATAGGAAGGCCCCTTAATAGTTAAGAACGTCTCGCCAATGGGGCTTACATACTGGCACATCTTGATGGAAAGGAGGCGATGCCCCCCATCATCGAGGGATACCTAAAGAAGTACTATCCTTGATATGCTCTCAAAAGACTCAATATTCAGCAAAAAGGAAGCAAAAAAAAAAAAGAGCTAAAAGAGGGAAAGAAAAGAAGCAAGACAGTTCAAACAAAGTTTTAACTCTTTTTATTGCAGTAGAAAGAGTTACAAGCCAAAAAGCCCATTATTAGGGAGATTACAAATCTATCCTGCAGTATTGCTCTCATATCAGAAGAAAAGAGAGTAGTTGCGTCAGAATGTCGCTCTTGCATCTGAGGAAAAGAAGACGATTGGCCTCAAGCGTCGCTCTTGCATATGAGGAAAAGAGAGCAGCTGACTTCCAGGGTTGCTCTTGCATCTGAAGAAAAGAGAATGGTTACAGGCCAAAAAGCCACTCCCGCATCAGGAGTGTATAAGGGAGTTAGATCAACTTTATCAGACATACAAATCAGACCCTTCTGGCATGGAACTAGCCTATGATGGAGAGCATGCCCTCTTCACAGTGAGTACCCTTCCACAAAACAACATGGGGTTCACAGTTGTGCTGGAGGACTTAGCTTCCAACAGGCTTCAAAAGCCTGGCCATACCATTGGTCAAAACCCCTTACCTACCCAAGTCATTGTTGTGCATCATCATCGCCACGCCCGACTCAACGCCATGTGTGATCATCGCTGTGCACGACTCAACATCGTGCGTGATCAACAATGTGCACGACTCAATGTCGTCCATGATCATCGCCATGCGTGACTTAGCGTCATGAGTGACCATCACCGCGCATGAATCAGTGTCAACAATCGCCGCACGCAACTCAACCTTGAGCATGACCAAAGTTGTGTATGACTTGCTGCCATCCATGAAAGGATCGCCAAACAAGCATGGGGGCATGGTTACTGCCACTCACGACAAATGTCATGTGTAGCCTATCGCCGCACGTGTTGGCCTGTGACCGATCAAATGCTCTGTGACCGATCGTCTCCACAGCAACTATTCAATTCTCTGCAACCCTTCGGTTCTCGTGACCCTTCAGTTGCCTACGACCCTTTGGTTCTCGTGACCCTTCGGCTGCCTACGACCCTTTGGTTCCTATGACCCTTTGGTTGCCTATCCACCTTCCTCGAGACCCTTCGTCTACAGTCAGTGACTGTTCATTGCCCTGTGACTCTTAGCTTTGCCGGGAAACCTCTCCACTCGCTGTAAACCCACTGGCGAACCTTTCCCCTTCCTCCAAACCATTGGAAAACCACCGAAAGTCTGCGGCATCTCCCTATTGCAATTAGACCCCTTTTTTCCCCTTCTTCGATAATCCAAAATTACTGCCGAAATTTCTACAGACCTCGGTGAACTCCCTACTTCTCTCACCTTGGCAGCAACCCTTGTCGAATGTCCTTGCATTCCCTCGACAATGCTCTCTGCTTAGTTGGAACATTCTTACCAAAGTTCTCGCCGGTGAACTCTTGAAAACCTTCTTGAAATTCCCTGTGTAGTTACCGGAGTCCTAGCCTGAAGCTTCCCTCTCTCTCAATGCTGAAATATTTCCTTAGCCATTTTTATCCAAAGGTATAAGGTAAAAAGGGGTTTACCCCCTTATACAGGCAGCACTTCCCCGAAGTGCCCCTAACAAACTGAGAATTCTAGCCAGGTCCCTAAAAGCCAGACGACGATGGGCCGGACTAGGTCAAGCTCAGACCCAAGGCCTGAACAGATGTTTACCAGGATTCAAATGGACAAAGACCGGGTTGGGCCCAAGCTTAAGGCTTGAACTCAAACCAACGCCGTCTGCGACTAACGTCGTGCGTGGAAGACCATTCAGCGTCGTTTGTGCAATTATCACCCACGCTAGCACCACGTGTGTTACTGTCGCCCATGCTAGTGCCGCATGTGTTACTGCCACCCATTCTAGTGTCGCATGTTTTATTGTCGTCCATGCTAATGCCGTGTGTGTTATTGTCACCCATGTTAGCATCGCGTGTGTTACTATTGTCCACACTAGCAATGTGCACTGAACTTGGCTACCGTTGTGAGTGTTCTGACATCATCCTCAGTAGGAGTTACACCAGTGCCACAGCCTATCATCCCCAGTGGAGTTAGGTGTATGCCCAAAAAAAAAAAGAAACAAAAAAAAAAAAAGATAGTCATGCTTACCTCTTCAACCCTTAGTGGGTCTGTTTTGCATCCAGTCATTATCCTCACTTAGACCCTTTCCCATATTATCCCTTGCGAGTCGGATTACTTTCCATAAACCTTTTCCTCATAGAGTCTTATCGTTTCCCCCAAGGAATAACACTTGCCCCCTAATCCCCAGTAAAGTCTGCTTCTGTTTGCCATCCCTCGTCGGGTAACCATCTTCATCTAAGCCCTCTGCTTGTGTATGGCCTTAACCATTTTATCGCTAAAGAGTCTGATTTTCATCCAAAGACCCATTCCCCATGAAACTTCACCTATATGGGGACCCACACAATGATCCACGCTACATGAACTTAAACTACACAGCCACGGTCTAGATGCAGGACCCTAACTATAGTGGAGGTCTTGTTACACGACCTTAAACTGCATGGTCCAAGCTGCATGACCTTAAAATGCATAGCCATGGTCCAAACTATATGACCCTAAACTGTAGCAAAATTCTAGTTGCACGACCTTAAAATGCATGGTCCTAGTAGCATGACTTTAAATACATAGCCATGGTTCAAGCTATATGACCTTAAAATAATAGTGCACGTCCTGGCCGCATGACGTTAAAAGGCCTAGCATTGTGGTCCAAATAATATGACTTTAAGCTTTAGCGAAGGTCTAGTTGCATGACCCTAAACTGCATGGTTCTAGCTACACGACTTTAAACTGCATAGCCATGGTCCAAGCTATATGACCTTAAACTATAGTGCATGTCCTAACCGCATGACATTAAATTGCTTTGCTCAGGTCCAAGAGGCACGACCTTAAACATGCCCCCACACACCCGCACACGCCCTTTACATGAGTCTTTATGCATTCCTTCCCTAACCGACCCATCCATGTGTGTGCACCACCTTCATTAACTCCCTAGTAAATCCATCTTCCTTCATCACCATTCATCATTCCCTAGTGAGTCTTGCCTGCGCTCACCAATGATGAGCAATTCCATCACCCATACTCGCCGTCAACTAGTAGGTTACCACTTTCCATCTTCCATCCATATGTCATTCGTCCCTTATAGGCAGCCTCGTTCCATCACCCCAAAGTGAGTCAAACCACCATCATACTAACTCTGTGGCCTCCATAGACTATCGTTCATCACCACCATGGTCAAGCTATACGACCTTAAATTATAATGCTCGTCCTGGCCGCATGACATTAAAAGGCTTTGCACAGGTCCCAAAGGCATGACCCTAAACATGCCTTCACAAAAACAAAAAACAAAAAACAATAACAGGCATCGTGTGTACCTGAACAAGGGAACACCATGAGTAAAAATGACGGATGGGCATGGTCACGAAACTATGAGTAAGAGAGTTCTGTGAAAATAAAAACCTGGGCACGATGAAAACTTGAAAGGGTACTGTGAGTAAAAATGGAAGAATAAGGGTGGACATGGCTGATAGGTCATGGGTAAAAGAGCCCCAAATAAAAGGAAGATGGTGAAAACCATTTCTATGATGCCACTTCTCAAGTCCAAGTGAAAATTCGTAAATGACTCTTGGACCAATAAGTAGGTTGATGCAGTACATGCCTCAGAGGCGGCTTCAGCCACTGTGCAGGAAGAAAAACCCTTGGTGTCAGAATACCCTGATACCAAGGCCCAAAAAGATTAACATCAAGGAAATATTCCTATAGCCTGAGTCCATTCACAAAAGGAGTCGAAGAACAGAAGACCCACCAAGAAGGCAAGACAAGACTCATGAAGAAGAGCACCATTCCCAGGAGGTCACTAACGCACTCCAAGATGTTGAAGTGCCCCAAGAAAGCTAAGCGAGCCAGACCTTGGACCTGTTATGCAGCAACAGGATTGAGCCCCCAGGGGTCACCTCGGACGAAGAAGAGAGATATCCTGAGTGTCAAAACTGCTAGCAGTAAGCAGGGTTGTGCCTACAGTTGGTCACCTCGATAAAGTGAGGTACCCTACTTACCAAGCAAAATCTTGTGTGAAAAGCAAACGGCCGCCAACAAAAGGCCCTTCAGCAGACCATCCAAAACAAACAACAAAACAAAAAAACCTAGACTAAATGGGAAAAATTCCCTTAAGCATGTCAGACCTAATTCTGACCAATGAGGTCTATACAAAATCCTCAGCAATCAAAATCACAAACAGTCCCTTGAGGGTGAGGACTTCGACAGGATCCCTCAAAAAAGTCTCTTCTCTCCCAAAATTCTCTACGGATGGACCTGCAAATTGCATCCAAATGTTTGAGCATCTTAATTACAACATTGCGTGGATATCTCCTCGACGTTCATGTAGTCTTGCGGCTAGGAAGAAAAACGTAATAAAGCCGATGGAGAATTTTTGAATGTTGTCCTTTTTGTTTCTCACGAAGCACAACATTCGGCGCGGAAAGCTATTTGAACACATTTTTCAGCACCTTGGGTCCCTAATGCGGAATCGAGCTACGTTTGTTGCAACGCGATCATGACAGAATGCTCAGTGTAATTCAATGAATAAATCAAAGAAAAACATTAAGAAACAAGCACACTATCGATCGAAAGTTTTCAACAGTCATACAAATTTCAAGTTGCGTGATCGTGGCCCAAAAACGCGATCCGTGATTCAAAGTTGGTATCATATCGATCGTCATACCGAGCCCAATAATAAAGTAATCATCTTTCGGCCGAACGTGTGCCGGAGCAACCTCGAATCATCCATGGAAGATCACGCATGTTCTGGGGCGGACAGGGACTGTTTTGGAATTTCATATATTGTTGGACAGGGGCAAAACCGTCATGTTACACCCTTTTTTAGATTTTATTTTAATTCAATTAAGTTTTAATTTTCATCAAGTAGGCTATAGTTTGGGCATCCACCCATGTTTGGGCCCAATTCTATAAATACATATTAAACCTATTGGTAAAGGATTCCCTCAGTTTTCAATTTCATGAATAAAATGAGAGTTTCACATAAAACTTGTGGGCACATAATGAAGAGAGAGAGAGGAGAGAGTGTTTGAACATATTTTTCAGCACCTTGGTCCATGTTAGAAAGCAGGTCAATAAAGCCTACAAAATAGTGGAAATTCCTGACACTCTCAAAATGGCCCCAGAATTGCTCAAGGTCTTCATCAGCACTTCAAAAGACCATCTGCCAAGTTTTATCACGATCAGACATTTTTAAGGCAGTTAACACAAAGAAACAATTTCAGCCAAATCAGTCTCTAGCACCCTAAAATGGATCTTGTAATTAGAGCTATACTTTTGGTACGTTAAATAGTTGTGGGACTACTGCCATTAGATCCGACACGGTCGAAAACCCCTATGGATCAAGTTTCGGCTTAATCAGACACTCTAGGACAAAGTTATGGGTAAAAGACTAAAAAAGGGTAAGCCTCACACTATTCCCATATGGCCACCCTACACTAAGACACCAGTAAAGGTGGTTGTTTTCACAGTCACGGGTAGTGACTTTCAGAGCCTATATCTCACTCATTCCAAGTCAGATCTCTCCCAAAATTTGGTGAGCGTGTTTGTCTCATCAAGAGGAACAATTCGATATGTGGTAAGCCCCATGGCAACGCCTGAGCAGAGAGAAAAACTAAATGAAAGTTGCTAATCCGTGAAGGAAGTAGTAGGAAATTCAGCAGCAGCACGCTTCGTTCGAGCTGTCAGATCACGAGGCTCGCATACCCGATCAGCAGGAAACCAATTGCATTACGTGCGTAAGGTCTGAGGCTATCTCTGAATGAATGGTTGAATTTCACACAAAAAGGCATCAAAGCTGCTGTAATTTCTGGCTGCCAGATTTCAAGATTCCAGTAAAAAATAAAGACAACAAAATCTTCATCCGGATACGAAATCAAGCTACGTTCCTTGTAACATGATTGTGACAGTGTTCTCAATGTGATTCAATGAAGAAATCATGAAGAAACTTTAAGGAACGAGCACACAATCGATCCTAAGTTTTCAAAATTCATCCAAGATTCAAGTCTCATGATCGTGGCTCAAAAACATGATTCATGGCTCGAAGTTGGTATCAAAATGATCGTCATGCCAAGCCCTACAAGAAAACAATAATCTTTCGTTCTAACGGGCAACAGAACAACCTCGGGTCAGCCACGGACGATCATTCAAGTTCTCGGGCAGCAGCAAGGACTGTTCTGAGATTCCATACATTGTTAAGCAAGGCCAAAACAGTTCATTTGCACCCATTTTTATAATTTCTTTAAATTCAATTAAATTGTAATTATCTTCAATTCTAGGTAGTTTTCGAGTGTAACCCAATTCTATATAAACTGGCACTGCCTCATTGTATAAAAAAAAAAGGAAAAAGGGATTCATTCTTCCTAGATCAATCAATAAAATTCTTATTTCTTGCTTGAGCTTGTGAGTATGTCTTGGAGAGAGAGAGAGGAGAGAGAAGAAAGCGGTCGGTATCTTTCAAGCAAGTAACTTTCTATCTCCTCCCCTCTTTCTCTCTCCTCCTCTCTTATAGTCTTTATCTCTTTCTCTCTCTTCTTCTCATCTCAATCTCTTTCTCTCTCCTCCCCTCTTTTTTCCTCCATCCCTCTTTCTCTCTCCTCCTCTCTACTCATCTTTATCTCTTTCTCTCTCTTCTTCTCATCTCTATATCTTTCTCTCTCCTCTCTTCTCGTCTCTATCTCTTTCTCTCTCTTTTCCTCATTTCTATCTCTTTCTCTCTCCTCCTCTCTTCTCATCTCTATCCCTTTCTCTCTCTTCTTCTCATCGCTATCTCCATCTGTCCTCTTCTAATGCAAAGGGTGAGGCCTAGCGTCGATTGGTTTTCTCTTTCTTCTGTCACAAACGGTGAGGCCTAGCGTCGGTTAGTTTTGTCTTTCTTCTGTGACAACCGACGATGCCTAGCGTCGGTTGGTTTTCTCTTTCTTCCGTTACAACCGACGAGGCGTAACACTGGTTGGTTTTCTCTTTCTTTTTTCACAATCGACGAGGCCTAACGCCGATTAGTCTTTTCTTTCTTCTGTCACAACCGACAAGGCCTGCCACCGGTTAGTTTTCTCTTTCTTCTGTCACAACCGATGAGGCCTAGCACTAGTTAGTTTTCTCTCTCTTCTTTTGTCAATCGGTGAAGCCTAAAATCGACTGGTTTTCTCTCTCTTCTTCTATCAATCGATAAGGCCTAGCACCGACTGGTTTTCTCTCTCTTATTTTGTCAACTAGTGAAACCTAGCCCCGATTCGTTTTCTCTTTCTTCTGTCACAAACGGAGAGGCCTAGAGCCAGTTGGGTTTGTCTTTCTTTTGTCACAATCGACAAGGCATAGTGCCGATTGGTTTTCTCCTTCTTTTGTCACAACCGACGAGGCCTAACACCTGTTGGTTTCTCTTTCTTCTGTCACTAACGGTGAGGCCTAGTGCCGGTTGGTTTTTTCTTTCTTATGTCACAACCAACGACGCCAAGCGTCAAACACAACCAACGAGGCCTAACGGCGGATGGTTTTCTCTTTCTTCTGTCACAACCGACGAGTCTTAGCACCGGTTGGTTTTCTTTTTCTTCACTCATGACCGACAAGGTCTAGCATCGGTTGGTTTTCTCTCTCTTCTTTTGTCAATCGGTGAAGCCTAGTGTCGATTGGTTTTCTCTTTCCTCTTCTGTCAGTTGGTGAAGTCTAGCACTGACTGGTTTTTTCTCTTTTTTTATTAGTTGGTGAAACCTAGCACTGACTGGTTTTCTCTCTCTTCTTTTAGCAATTAGTGAAACTTAACGCCGACTGATTTTCTCTATCCTCTTTTATCAGTAGGTGAAGCCTAGCGTCGATTAGTTTTCTCTCTCTTCTTCTTTCAGTCTACGAAGCCTAGCGTCGACTAGTTTTCTCTCTCTTCTTTTGTCAGTCAGTGAAGCCTAGTGCCGATTGGATTTCTCTCTCCTCTTCAGTCACAGCTGACGAAGCCTATCGTCGACAGTGTTTTCTCTCTCTTCCTTCCAACACAGTCGGCAGTGCTTACCCCGATTGCGCCTTCCTTCCCTCTCTCTCCTTTATCCTCTCATCTTTCATACTCTTCTCTTCATTTCTTCTCCCTCCTTTTTTTCCCTTCTTATCTTCTTATTCTTTCCTCATTGCCTTAATTCTGCCACTCCTTCATTCGATTAAGAGAGATTGAGGTTATCCTCTCATGGTAGTCCTGTCATCTAGCCGTAATGTTGTTGTGTCAGGATTACTTGGCCCGCTTTGTTGCCACGACAGACCAACCATCATGCCTAACTAGCCAGTATTGGTAATGACGTCTTGTAGTAATCCTGTGAGTCGGTCTTAGTTATCGAGTGCACTTTGCTACCATGTCATGCCAATTATCCACGAGCATAGTCATCACTCTAATCCTCTCGCTTAGTCTAATTCTTCTCTCCCCCATCTTTCTTCTCTTCTTCTTTTTGAATACGCATGCTTGTGTATGTTCATTAAAGAAGAAATGGGTGAGGTCTGACCCACCTGTCTTATAACTTTTGCCATATATGTGTGTGATTGCAGAAAACAAGAAGAATATAAGCCAAGAAAGGCAATTCCGAACCAGTTTTATTACTGGGGAGTTTTCTTCGTGATCTAAGAGGGTGCCCACACGAGTCAGTCCAAGTAAGTCCCGAACCCACCTTAAAATTCCTCTCTCACCAGATTGTAATAGCTGCCCCATTTTTCGAACGAGGTTCTCGAGAGAGCGATCTCAAAAACGTCTCCGGTCTTCCCTTGAAACCCAAGATGCCCGCCACCTGATCCTCAAAGGATCAAGTGAGCGAGATCAAGGCACCTAACCAGCGTGGCGACTCCACTAGAGACTTACTACCCCTTAGTCGAATCGTTCTTGTTTGGCAAGTTTCTTCTTTTATTATCTGCTTTCATTGTCCTTTCACATTTTATTATGGCTTGCGGGTTTTGTAACCCATTTATCCAGATCGGGGATTTTCTTATCCCCGTATTCGAGAGCGTCCCTAGGGAACAAGTTTCTTTGACTTCGTTCCCAACCATCCTCTTGGGCAAAGACCCCTTGTCTGCCTCCCAAGTCTTAACTTGGACCGGTGTGAGGTGGGACCTAATAATCCCTCACTCCCCATCTCCTCGCTTTAGTGGGGTATCGGCCGCACTTCTGTTGCCCCACACCCAACCACCGGCACGTCACTTGTCGGTCATGTTTCTGAGGTATGTCGAAGGCTGCTCATTCCCTTTCTTCAAAAGGCAAACAAGCTCCCCTCACATATCCACACCATTGGTCTCTATCCCTAGAGGCTCATCACGTCAAAGTGCAAACCCCACGGTCTCCATCCCTCACACACACAAGGCTCGTGGGTTACCCACTCGAGCCACACCTCGGGGCAACTTTTTTGTCACCTCGAGACCATGTCCAAGATTGAACCTTCCGAGGCCAATCCTGCGCACGCTACTCATATGCATCTCACTGCTCGGGGCAACGCCATTGCCACGCCAACCCGAGTACATAGGAGACGACCTTCTCGTCCTCCTACTCTGCACACACAAGCCCACCCTATAAGGGACAGGCTTACACCTGTTCTTTTGCAGACACATGCCAGACCACTTGCTCGAGCCCAGGTTGACCTCCAGGTTACTCGTGACCCTTCTTCAAGGGGAGCACATGCGTCGCCATCAAAGATGCCCTCTGGCCCTCGACTCAGGCCTCCTTATGTGTCAACCCTCCTCCTTATGTGTCAACCCTGCTCCGGCCCACTCCTTCTTCATCGAACAAGCACCTTCAGCCTTGGCACTCGAAGTTTTTCCCTAAGAGTACCATCTTGAACCAGCCCCGTCATTTTGGTGGTGTATCTCGAGCCCAGAAGAGACCTCGGGGCATCGACCTGATGAAAGATCGAGTCCTTCATCCTCCCAGGACCAAGATGACTCCAATTCCTGACCCTCATCCATTGCCGCACCTGATGGAGATAGCTCTCTCCTATGCAAGAAGAGCTTACCAGCCGAGACCTAGATCGTAGTTTTAACGCGAGGTCTATTAAAACCTCAAGGCTAAAGGTGATAGAGGTCTGCAAATTTTGACTAGGGAGGTGACTAAGGCAGTCAAAAGAACCAATTCTAGCAACTCTCTTCACCTGAATCCCTTCTCCCCCTTCAGACAATGAAGCCTAAAGAAGAGCTCCATGAGCCCTGTACTGTGATTATTGTTGTAAAAAAAGACCCAGTCGCTCAGTAGCCATCATCCCAAGACCGTCAAGAACCGAAACAAATGCGATCAGCATACAAACATCGAGTTTAGTCAGGGCACGCTGGCCCTCTGCTGACTGACTTACCATGTACGACCCGTCAAGTTCGCAAGCCCTCTATTGCCACTAACGTCGACCTCCATAGTGAAGATGATGCGTAGGAAGAGCGCATGAACAAGTTTGAGGATATGGTGTGCGCGATGATGGAAAAGATCGATCGTATCGACACCGCACATCAGTTAGCTAACCATGAGGTCAATTCCCATCACTCTGATGGTGCATCGCCACGACAGCCCCCTCCTTCTACCTCACAGAACAATTTTGTCCTCATCGCGTCTCTTAGAAAGACATTGACACTATGGTCACCCATAGCCTAAAGAACAGACAAATCCCAAGGATACAGGATGTGATGCCTTATCAAAGGCCATAACCCTCGTATATTGATCAAGTATCGTTTCCCTCATAAAGTTTCCTTTATTGAACTGAACCACGTTTTAGAACCAACATATCGCCCACTTCTAGGCAGCATGTCGAGAAACAGCGATTGACGGGAGACTTCTTCTCTGACAGTTCATTGAGACCTTTGATGGCCCAGCATTTCAATGGTATGTTCGACTTCCTCCAAACTCAGCGCATACATGGGAGGAGATGGAGAAACTATTATATCAATGCTTCTATGAGGTCGAGAGAGACGTTCAAACCATCGAACTTCTCACCCTGAATCAAGACCCCGATGAGCCCTTATATCAGTTCATATCAAGATGGAGAAACCTGGCCTCTCGCCATCCTAATCCTATGCCTGAGATGGAAGCAGTCCAAACTTGTGTGCAGAACATGAGACCCGAGATCGCTCTACATGTTCAGGCCTCTAATCCGACCTCCATATCAGAGCTAATCTCTAAATCAGTCCACATAGAAAGTCTATCGTGCCACCATGGTGTGACACAACAACCATCTACAAGTTCAGCAAACAACCAGGGCAATGGTAACTCTCAGAATAACACACAGGGCAGCCAACAGAAAGGGGTAATCAGTGCAGCCGTCATGCTCGTTGATTTAAAGAAGTCTCCCTCCCAAACTTTTGACCTCTCTAAAGGGGTAAGCACAACAAAGGTACCACCTCAGGCTGGCAAGCAACAATAGTCGTACAATTGGGTTCCCCCACCGGCCAACCTTGATTAGAGTGATTATTTCACCAGGCATAGGAACAAGGTCTACCCCTTCGAGAAGGAACGGGTCCCTACACTGTTCTGATTATTATTGGATCATATTCCAGAAACCAAATTCCCTGAGCAACCTGGCCTTGACACTCAGACGAATTATTGTGCTTCACAATGGAGGATCAATCATCCCACAGATGACTACTACACGTTGAAGGATATTATCGAGGCCCTAATTCTGAAAGGTCAGATAAAGCTTGAAGACTTCAATAAGGCCTTTAAGGCAGTCAAAGCCTCTCTTGCTGTAACTATCTAAGAGGAAGACGAAATGCTTGATATCTTGTATGCCTTCTTCATTATAATACTTCAAGAAGGCATAATCACACTGAAGCAAGCAAGGCAACCTCGTCGTCTTGCTAAAGGGATTGAAGATCGTTGGTGCTCGTACCATCAGATAAGAGGCCATTAACTATCAGAATGCACAAGTTTCCTTGATATATTGGCAAAAAAAATGGGGGAGTGTCAGGAGTTTTACAATCTCCCTGTAAGTGACCCCCAAGTCACTTCTCCATCAAGGCAAGGAAATCTCCCAAAGCAGAACCTTGTTATCAATGATTTAGACTCGACAGAACCCTCGATTCCCCAGCCATGGATAGTCTGTCATGGCCGAAGCAGACTCAAGTCTTTAAAGCGAGAAGCGTTTTGCTAAGCTAGGGATGTTAACTAGCCCAACGAGATGAATCAAACATCACCTCAAAAAACCAGAAAAAAACGGGCACCAAGGGCTACACGCCGAAGAAACAAGACCGCCCAACCATCACTAAACCTCAAGCTGATGTGTTTTTCACGTTTGAGGTTGACCTTTTCTTCCCTCGGTTTGAGAAAGGTGCAAAAATTATGATCCACTCTGGACCTCTATCAGAGGTAGAATGTCAGCATCATGGGTCTCTACATTTGAGGTTGATTGAAAAATCTCCGAAAATGACAATGAAGAGTTGCAAGAGGCTCCAGAAGAATGGGAAGAAGGTGGTCCGGCCACAGTTGACGAACTCGAGGAAATAAATCTTGGAGACGAAACGGATCTCAGACCCACTTTCATTTCAGCGAATATGTCTCCAAAAGAGAAAGAAGACTTCACTACCTTCTTGAAAGAAAATCGAGACGTCTTTTCTTGGCACTACCATTAAATGTCTGAGTTAGACGCTCAAGTTGATGTTCACCGTCTCGGCATTGATCCGACTGTCAAACCTCTTAAACATAAATCTAGAAGGTTCAGGCCTGACGTTGAAATGAAGATAAATGCCGATATAACCAAGCTTAGACAAGCAGGTTTCATCTGTGAAGTCAAATACCCGAAATAACTAGCAAATGTCGTTCCGGTCAAGAAAAAGAATGGTCAAATCAGAGTGTGTATTGATTTTTGTGATTTGAATACCACCTCTCTCAAGGATGACTTCCCGTTCACTGCCAAATCATTTCTTTTATGGATGGATACTCCGGGTATAATCAAATAAGGATGGAGCCAGAAAATGAAGAGGTCACTGAATTCTTAACTCCAAAAGGGGTCTTATGTTACACAATGATGCCTTTTGGATTAAAGAATGCTGGCGCCACATACCAGAGAGCAATGACCACCATTTTCAAAGACACGATTGACAAAGAGATAGAGTGTTATGTAGATAACTTGGTGGTAAAATCTGAAGAAAATGATGCTCACATGAAAGACCTTGAAAAAATATTGAGCGACTACGACTTCATCAGCTTAAAATGAGCCTGCTGAAATGCGCTTTTGGCGTGTGCTCCAAAAAAATTTTGGGGTTCATCATCAAACATCAAGGCCTTGAAGTTGAGCCAGTCAAGATCAAGACAATCCAAGAAATGTCGTCACCTACTGCACTTTGAGAACTGCTCTGTCTTCAAGGGCAGCTGGCATACATTCACAGGTTCATCATGAACCTCTCAGGTCGCTGTAAACCATTTACACACCTGCTAAAGAAAGATACCCCATTCATCTGGGATGAAGCATGTCAGAAAGCCCTTGACGACCTCAAATATTATTTACTCAACCCTCTAGTGCTCTCAACACCAGTATTGGGAAGACCTCTTATTCTATACGTGACAGTTTTAGACAAGTCACTCGAGGCATTGTTGGCGCAAAACAATGAAGAGGGAAAAGAGACTACATTTTATTACCTCAGCCGTAGGATGCAAGGGGCCAAGAAGAACAATCCCCCTATTGAGAAGATCTGTCTGGCCCTAATCTTCGCAATACAAAAACTTCGCCATTACTTACTTGGTCATGAAGTGAAACTTATATCAAAAGCTGATCCGGTAAAGTTTCTCATGACATGCCTATCCCTGTCAGGACGCCTCGCCAAGTGGGCATTATTGCTGATGGAGTTCGACATCACGTATGTCCCACAGAAGGCCATCAAGGCCCAGGCCTTAGCTGACTTTCTCGCAGCACAGCCCATACTGGCATAATCTCCTCTATTAAGTGACATACCAGATGAAGAAGTATCATGTGCTGACCTTACTCTTGTGTGGGAATTATACTTCGACAGAGCATTCCAATTGGATCGAGGAGGCGCCGGAGTAGTATTCTTGATGCCGAAAGGAGGAAGATTGCCACTTTCTTTCTCTCTCGCTCAAGCCGGTTCTCACAATGAGGCAGAATATCAGGCCCTTATAATCGGACTGGAGATAGCCTTTGACCTCGACTTGGAGCAGCTCAAGATCTATGGCGACTCTGAGTTGGTTATCTGACAGCTCAAAGGGATTTATGATGTGAGAAAGACACTCTCAAGTCTTATCACGATACTGCAAAATTGTATACGGGTCAGTTTGAGGATGTATCCCTGAGTCACATCCTCAGGAGACTAAATCACAGGCTGATTAACTTACGAAACTCGGCGCTACAATTCAGTTGTCCTCATTAGGACCCACACTTGTTTGGGTGGCATTGACATGTCTAATTATGAACCAAGGTCGATTCGGATGACGAGAGAAATCTCTTACCCAAGTGCCCTCCTTATCCATTTGGAGCACTTCTATCGGCCAAAGAAGTAATCAAGACTGAACAAGAAATAACACAGAGTCAAGGAGCTAAAGGTCGAAACCAAGAACCAGATTTCTTTGACCCAATATGCACAGAAATTGAGTAGGTAGAATATTGGAGAGACCCCATCCCTAGTTTCTTAAAAAATGGTAGGCTCCCAGAAGATCATGCTGAACACAATAGCATACGTCGAATATCTACCAAGTATACCCTCCTTGAAGGAAAGTCTCTCTTCAGATGGTCATTTGACGACATTCATTTTAGATGCATCGATATCCAAGAAGCAAATACGGTGTTAGAAGAAGTCCACTGGCATTTGTGGACTACACCAGTCCTTTCTTATGCTCTATGAACGAATACATAAGTTGGGATATTATTGGCCTTCCATGATTGTCGATTCTTAATCTATGCTAAAAAGTGCGAAATATGACAAATACACTCCAGCCTGGTTGACCAATGGGGTATGGACAACGTAGGGCCTATTGACCCTCCTTCCGCAATGGGCCATGTTTTTATCCTAGCTACAACAGATTTTTTCTCTAAGTGGGCTGAAGTAGTCCCCCTTAAGCAGGTTCCTGGGATAGCGGTGGCCTACTTTGTTCGACATCATATCATATATCGCTTTGGAGTGCCCGACCGGATTATATCTTACAGCGGTCCTCAATTTAAGAGTCAGCACATCGATCGCTTAGTTAACCAATTATGTTTTGAATGGAGGTCCTCGACTATGTACACCCTCTGGAGAATGGATTAGTTGAGGCTTTCAATAAGGCAATGTGCAGCGTCTTAAGAAATTTAGTATCAAAAACATGGAAGAACTAGCATGAGAAGCTTCTCAAAGCATTATGGGCTTATCGTACTACTACACGAAATGCTCTGATTCCACTCCTTATTCTCTGGTCTATGGGGGTGAAGCGGTCTTACCTCTTGAAATGCAAATCCCTTCACTGTGAGTCACTATTCACCAAGGAATAATCGAAGATGAGAGAGTCAAGCTCCAGTATCAAGAATTGGATGCACTCGATGGGAAGAGGTTAGAGGCTTAGCAGAGCCTTGAACTCAACCAAGGGAGAATGAAGAGGGATTTTGATAAGTCTATCAAGATCTGTTCATTCAACAATGGCTATCTAGTCTTAGCTGTTAAAAGGCCTATTGTTATGCATGACCGACATAAAGGGAAGTTTTAGCCTACGTGGGAAGGTCCCTTTATAGTAAACAAGGTCTCGCCCAACGAAGCCTACATATTGGCACATCCTGATGGAGAGGAGGTGAAGCTTCCTATCAACGGACGATACCTAATGAAGTACTATCTATGGTGCATATTCACATGAAAGGAACTCAACGCGAAAATAAGCAAGATAGTCCAAACAAAATTCTAGCTCTTTTTATTGCAGTAAAAATGAGTTACAAGAAACCCGTTACTAGGGAGGCTACAAGTCTCATGCATCTGAGGATAAGAGGACAGTTACAAACCAAAACCTACAGTGTTGCTCTTGCATCTGAGGATAAGAGGACGGTTACAAACCAAAACAAGTGCCTGCCCTATGAGGAAGAAGCAAACCCACAAAAGAAAGGCTTTCCTCATGAAGAATAAGCGAAACCACTTGGGGAAGTTAGTTGTAATTCATCTGACGAGTAAGAGGACAATTATAGGCCAGAAGAAGAAGCGAAACCACTCGAAAAAGTTAGCCTCAGTCCATCCGACATGTATGTCAAACATACAAGCCATATATCTCATCTAACGTGTATATCAAGTGTACAACGAAGGATTTATTCGACGTGTGTATCAAACATACAAAGTGGGCCGCCCTGGCAAGGAATTGGCCTATGACAGAAAGCGTACCATGTTCACAGTTGGTGCCCTTCCACAGAACAACATGGACCTCACTATAATCCTAGAGGATTTGGCTTCCAACAACTACCACAAGCCACACCCTATTATCATTCACCACATTTTGTCGGCCCATGAACATCACCGTATGTAGCTCATCACCGAGTGCCGCGAATCCCGCGTGTAACTTACTGTCATAAGCAAGTATCACTCTCGCACCATGATAAGCCACACGTGTTGACGAGTGACGATTGAAGCCAACACCAACTGTGTCCTCCAAAGGCAAGCACCAGTTGTGCTCCTAACCCTTAGCATTGGTTGCCTTTCTTGAGGTTCAGCACCGGTTGAGTCAGCACTCCAAACCATCAACGCCGATTGCCCCAGCACTGGCTGCACTTCTATTAGCGCTTGCCCTGTCGCGACTGTTCGAGTCCCGAGACTCCTCATTTTCAAAGCCTAAGTTTTCGCAACTCCTTAATGGTCGCACGATTTTCGGAGGTAACCATACACCTTCCCTGCGATGGTTCACTGCCTGCAACCGTTGACGTTCCATGACGGCCCACCACCTGTGACCGTTCGCCTGTCGCCGAAACTTCTCCTACATGACAAAAAAACCCACTGAAAAACTTTCTCGCCTATGTTTTTGGCCTGGACAGCACCAGAACTTCATCGAAAACTTATACAAGTTTCCCCTAAGTTCCCGGAAACCGTTGCAAAAACCACTAACACAAAGTTACCACAATCCCCAGGAAACTTCTTAAAAATCCTCGAAAAACTCCTAAGACGTGCGAAAATACTCACAGTTTCACTTCCCACCTCTTCTTCAAAAAACTGCTGCAGTCGAAATCTCTTTGTTTCAAAGAAAACTCCTCGGAGAACTCTCCTTTCCTACTCATTTCCCTGCAAGTTCGCTGAATTCTTGGCAAAGTATGCATGCCGAAGGTCTTCCCTGCGAAACCGCTTGGAATCCCACTAATGACCGAAAACCTTCCTTGCAAAAATTTTGCTAAAGTATCACTGCTCATTGGAACTTCAACTGAGCACCCTCTCCTCACTGTTAAAGAAAACTTTTGCTTAAGTTTTTTTTACCCTTGGTGAAAAATGAGGGAAAATAGGATTTTACCCCCTTATATAGACTACACTACCCTCAAATACCCCTCAAAAATTAAAAATTCCAGTGGCATCCAAGGGAAGCCAAGCGACAATGAGCTGGGTCGAGCTTTGACACAAGGCCTGAGGTAACTCTCATCGATCCATCCCCAACGGGGTGTGTTTCCAAATGCCCCTAGCGTCAGTTGACTTAGCGTCGGGTGTGTTTCCAAACAACCCTAGCCCTAGTTGACTTAGCGCCAAGTGTGTTTTCA
This sequence comes from Amborella trichopoda, assembly GCF_000471905.2. Next base: position 3,028,352 of record NW_006499997.1, on the reverse strand, counting down.
AAACATCCCTAGTGTCAGTTGACTTGGCGCTGGGTGTGTTTCCAAACAACCCTAGCACCAGTTGACTTAGCACCTAGCGCCGATTGACTTGGTGTTGGGTGTGTTTCCAAACGACCCTAACGTCGATTAACTTAACACCGGTTGTCTTCAAACAATATCACGGGTTGTTCATAGCACTAGTTGAGTTTTTAACAACCCAGCGTCGGTTGTGTTTTTCAAAACTCAGCGCCAGTTGAATACTCGCAAAAACCACTAGTGCTACACCTGACACCGGTCGTATTTCCAGCAGCTTATTGTTACCTACACTAGGTTGAAGTCTTGTACATCCTACCACTTATCCTTAGTGGGGTTGCACCCAAGCCGTGACCTGTCATCCCAAGTGATGTTGCACCCAAGTCGTGACATATCATCCCTAGTGATGTTGCACCCAGGTTGTTGCACCCAAATTGTGGCCTATCATCCCTAATGGAGTTAGGAGCCATCCCTCATCCCCATAGGAGTCACACCCATACTGCAGCTCATTGTCCCCAATGAAGTTAGGGTCATTCTTACCTCTTCAATTTTGGGTGGGTCTGTTTCCCACCAAGCCATCTTTCACCCTAGAGAGTATGCTTACCACCCATTAAGCCTTAGTGAAGTCCGCTTTTGTTGTCCATCTTTCATCAGGATACCATTTCCATCTGAGCCCTTAGTTTGTGAATGGTCTTAACCATTTTATCCCCAGGGAGTCGGATTGCCATCGACAGATCTATTCCCCATGGGGCATCACCTACATGGCAACCCACACAATGGACTAGATGCACGACCCTAAACTGCATGTCCAAACTATATGACCTTAAATTATAACGAAGATCTAGTTGCACGACCTTAAACTGCACGGTCTGTGCTATATGACCCTAAACCTCATAGCCTCGGTCCATACTGCACAACCCAAAACTGCACTGCCATGGTCCAAAGTATATGACTTTAAACTGTAGCGGAGGTCTAGTAGCACGACCTTAAACTACACTGTGAATTGTATGAACCTAAATTGCACAGCCTCGGTCTGTGCTGCACGACCCTAAACTGCACAGTCATGGTCCAAACTATATGACCTTAAACTGTAGCGGAGGTCTAGTTGCACGACCTTAAACTGCACGGTTCATGCTGTATGACCCTAAACTGCACAGCTTCGGTCTGTGTTGCACAACCCTAAACTGCACAGCCATGGTCCGAACTATATGACCATAAACTATACACGGTATTTGTCGTACGACTTAAAACTACATAACCACGGCCAAGCTACATGACTTTCAACTATAGTACACGTCTTAGCCGAATGACATTAAAAGGCTCAGCACCGTGGTCCGAACTTAAACCGTAGCGGAGGTCTAGTTGCATGGCCTTAAACTGCACAGTCCTAGTTGTATGACCCTAAATTAAATAACCACGGTCCAGCTATATGACCTTAAACCATAGTATATGTCTTGCCTCCATGACGATAAACTGCTTCGCATAGGTCCTGAAGGTATGACCATAAACTTGCCCCCACATACGTGCACATGCCTTTACGTGCATTTCCATGCACGCCTTCCCTAACCTACCTGTTAGTGTGCGCCCGCCACCTTCATTACCTCCCCAGTGAGTTCATTCACTTCATCACCATTCCTCATTCCCCAATGAGTCTCACCCATGCTCACACAAAATGGCTAACCATCCTGCCACTCATACTTGTTGTAAGTTAGTGGGTCACCATCGTCCACTCACATTTCATACATCAGTCATCTTTCATAGGTAGCCTAATGCCATTTCCCCAAGTGAGTAACCACCATGCTCACTCCATGGCGTCCACAGATTGTCATTCATCACCACCACGGTCTAGTTGTATGACCTTAAACCATAGTGCACTTCCAGGCCGCATGACGTTAAACTATTTTGCATAAGTCCCGAAAGCATGACCTTAAACACGCCTTCACAAAAAAAATGAAAAAACTAAACAGGCATGGTGTATACCTTAATAAGGGAATGCTATGAGTAAAAATGACGGATGGGCATGGTCACGAAACCATGAGTAAAAGAGTTCCGTGAATAAAAATCGGGCACGATGAAAACCCGAAAGGGCATCATGAGTAAAAATGGATGAAAAGGGTGGACATAGCTGAAAATTCATGGGTGAAAGAGCCTCAAAATAAAAAGAAGTCGGTGAAAACCGTCTCTACGGAGTCGCTTCCCAAGTTCAAGTGAAAATCCGTAAAGGACGCTTGGATCAATAAATAGGTTGATGCAACACTCGTCTCGATAAGCGACTTCAAGCCTTACTCAAAAGAAGAAAATCCCTGGTGTCATAAATGCTAGGACTCCAAAAATATGAGCTTCAAGGAAAAGATTCTGACAGCCTGAGTCTAGTTGCAAAAGGACTCGAAAGACAAAAGACTCGCTAAGATGGCAAGATAAGTCTCATGAGGAAGAATATTATTCCCACGAGGTCACAAATATACTCTAGAAACAAACATTACAAAGGCAAGAAACTGATAAAGCAAGGGGAGAACTTGCCAATGACGTCAGCTCGCCTAGCCTACACGACCAAATCTTCGGGATCGGCTAACAGAACCTACCTCCGACTGGACTCGATAAACGAGACCCATAGTGGTACTCTGAATGTCAAAAGAAAACCTGGTGTAGTAGCAAACAACACCTACCAAATCAAGCCAACGAACCCCGCCCAAATGGGAATGATGCCCTTCTACCTGGCACTCAATTGCCAAACTGGCCTGATTTTGACTAACGAGATCCGTACAAAATAATCAGCTTCAAAATCATGAACAGTCCGCACGAGGGTGAGGACTTCGACAAGATCCCTCAAAAATATCTCTTCTACCCCTAAATTCTCCACAGATAGACTCGCGAACAATGCATCCCTACATTTGAGCAGCCTAGTGACACCATTATGTGAATCTCCTCGGAGTTCACATGATCCTGTGGCTAGGAAGAAAAAAAAGTAAAAGCCGAAGGAAGTTTTTCAAATGATTGTCCTTCTCACTTCTCTTGAAGCACAACATTCGGCGGGGCAAGCTATTTGAACGTATTTTTCTGCGCCTTGGTCCATGTTAAGAAGTAGGTCAATAAAGCCTATAAAACAGTGGAAATTCTTGACAGTCTCAGAATGGCCCCAGAATCGCTCAAAATCTTCATCAGCACTTCTGCCAAGTTTTATTGTGATCAGACATGTCTAAAGCAGTGAAAACAAAGAAAAAATTGCAGTAAAATTGGTCTCTGGTACCCTGTAATGGATCCCGTAACTAGAGTTATACTTTTTATGCATTAAACAAACCACCGTCATTAGATCCGGCACGATCAAAAGCCCATATGGGTCGTAATCGGGCAATCTAGGACAAAGTTATGAGTAAAATACTAAAAAAGGGGTAGGCCACACACTATTCCCATGTGGCCACCCTGCACTAAAACACCATAAAAAGTGACTGCTTTCACAATCATGGGCAGCCACTTTCGGGGCCTATATCTCTCTCATTCCAAGTCGGATCGCTCCTAAATTTGGTGAGGGTGTTCGTGTCATCATGATGAACAATTCTATACATGGTACGCCTCGTGACAACGCCCGAGAAGAGAGAAAAACTAAAGGAAAGTTACTAATCTGTGAAGGAAGTTGAAGGAAATTCAGCAGCAGCACGCCTCATTCGAGCAACCTAATCACGACGCTCACATACCCAATCAACACGAAACTAATTGCATTATGTGTGTAGAGTTCGAGGCTATCTCTGATCCGAACCTCGCATACGATGAACGGTTGGATTTCAAAATGAAGGCATCAAAGCTGCTGTAAATTCTAGCCGTCGAATTTTAAGATTCCGATAAAAAACTCAAGACGACAAAATCTTCATCCGAACACGAAATCCAGCTACGTTCGTTGCAACATGATCGTGACGGCATGCTCAGTGTGATTCAATGAAGAAATCATGAAGAAACATCAAGGAACGAGCACACATTTGATGTGAAGTTTTTAAAATTCATCTAAGATTCAAGTCTCATGATCATGGCTCAAAAACATAATTCATGGCTCAAAGTTGGTATTAAAATGATCACCTTGCCGAGCCTACAAGAAAACAATAATCTTTTGATCAAACGGGCATCAGAATGACCTCGGGTCAATCACAGAAGATCAATCAAGTTCTCAGGCAGCAGCAGGGACTGTTCTAGAATTCCACACATTGTTAGGCAGAGAAAAAACAGTCCTTTTGCACCTTTTTTTATAATTTCTTTAAATTCAATTAAATTATAATTATCTTTAACTCCATGTAGTTTTCGGGCGTACACTCACGTTTTAGTCCAATTCTATATAAACAGGCATTGCCTCATTGTAAACAAAAAAAAAAGGAGAAAGGGATTCATTCTTCTTATCAATCAATAAAATTCGGACTTCTTGTTTGAGCTTGTGAGTATGTCTTGAAGAGTGAAAGGGGAGAGAAAAGAAAGCGGTTGATACCCTTCAGGGAGGTAACTTTCTCTCTCCTTCCCTCTTTCTCATCTCTATCTCTTTCTCTCTCTTCTTCTCATCTATATCTCTTTCTCTCTCCTCCTCTCTTCTCTTCTCTATTTCTTTCTCTCTCTTTTTCTCCTCTCTATCTATTTCTCTCTCCTCTTCTTTTTTCGTCTTTATCTCTTTGTCTCTCTTCTTCTTATCTCTATAACTCTCTCTCCTCCACTCTTCTCATCTTTACCCTTTCTCTCTCTTCTTCTCATCTCTATCTCGATCTGTCATCTTTTAATGCAAACGGCAAGGCCTAGTGCCGGTTGGTTTTCTTTTTTTTCTGTTAGAAACGGTGAGGCCTAGCGCCAATTGGTTTTCTCTTTCTTCTATCACAACCGACGAGGCCTAGCACCGGTTGGTTTTCTCTTTCTTTTGTCACAACTGAGCAGGCCTAGCGCCTGTTGGTTTTCTCTTTCTTCTGTCACAAACGGCGAGGCTCAGTGCCGGTTGGTTTTCTTTTTCTTTCGTCACAACCGACGAGGCCTAGCACCAGTTGGTTTTCTCTTTCTTTTATGACAATCGACGAGGCCTAGCACCGATTAATTTTCCCTTTCTTCTGTCACAACCGACAAGGCCTAGCAACAATTTTCTCTTTCTTCTATCACAATCGATGAGGCCTAACACCGATTGGTTTTCTCTCTCTTCTTTTATCAATCAGTGAAGCCTAGCATCGAATGCTTTTCTCTCTCTTCTTTTGACAATCGATGAAGCCTAACGTCAACTGATTTTCTCTCTCTTCTTTTATCAGCTGGTTAAACCTAGCGCCAATTGGTTTTGTCTCTCTTCTTTTGTCAATCGGTGAAACCTAGTGCCGACTGGTTTTCTCTCTGCTCTTCTGTCCGTCGATGAAGCCTAACATCGATTGATTTTCTCTCTCTTTATCTGTCAGTCGGTGAAGCCTAGTGTCGACTGGTTTTCTCTCTCTTCTTCTGTCAATTGGTGAAACCTAATATCGAGTGGATTTCTCTCTCCTCTTCAGTCACAGTCGGTTACATTTTCTCTCTCTTCCTTCCAACACAGTCAACAGTGCTTACCCCTGACTACGCCTTCCTTCCCTCTCTCTCCTTTATCCTCTCATCTTTTATACTCTTCTCTTCCTTTCTTCTCCCTCCTTCTTTCTTTCCCTTCTTCTCTTCTTATTCTTTTCTTATTGCTTTAATTTTGCTACTCCTTCGTTCGACTAAGAGGGATTGAGGTGAGCCTCTCATGGTAGTCCTGTCGTCTAGCCGTAATGTTGTATTGCCAGGATTACTTGGCCCACTTTATTGCCATGACTGATCGACCATCGTGCCTAGCTAGTCGGTATTGGTAATGATGTCTAGTAGTAATCATGTGAGCCAGTCTTAGTTATTGAGACCGCTTTGCTACCACGTCATGCCAATTATGAACCAACCTAGTCATCGCTTTGATCCTCTCGCTTAGTCAAATTCTTCTCAACCCCATCTTTCTTCTCTTCTTCTTTTTGAATGCGCATGCTTATGTATGTTCATCAAAAAGGAAAAGGGTGTGGTCTGACCCACCGATCTTATAACCTTTACTATATATGTGTGTGATTACAGAAAATAAGAAGAATACAAGCCAAGAGAGGCGATTCCGAACCAGTTTTACTCGGGTGCTTTCTTCGTGATCTAAGAGGGCATCCACGCGAGTCAACCCAAGTAAGTACCGAACCCATCTTTAAATTCCTCTCTCATCGGTTGGTAACACCAGCCCCCATTTTCGAATAAGATTCCTAAGAGAGCGATCTCAAAAACATCTTGGGTCGTCTTTCGAAACCCGAGACGCGCCTTAAAGGATCCAGAGGGCGAGATCGAGGCACCTAACCAAAAAGAAGAAAAAGTCTGGTACCCTTTGATGAAGGTAACTTTCTCTCTCCTCCTCTCTTCTCTCTTTCTCTCATCCTCTCTTCTCTCTCATTCTCTCTCCTCTCTTTTCTCTTCTCTTATCTCTCTTTCTCTTTCTCTTTCCTTACCTTTCTTTCTCTCTCCTCTTCTCTCCTCTCCCTTTCTCTCTCCTCTTCCCTTTCTCTCTCCTCCTCTCTTCTCTCCTCTTTTTATTCTCTATATCTTTCTTTCTCTCTGATCTTTCCTTTCTCTTTTCTCTCTAGTCATGCGTGGCGGTGTCCATCGCCGAGCATGACGTCCTCTTTCTTCTCTTAATCTCCAAGAACATACACAGTGAGATGAACCTTAACCCGAGTGACGGGCCGGGCCTTTGTCCAAGTTCCTCTGTCTCTTTCCCTCTGTCATGGACTGCTGAACCTTATTGTTGTCTATGTTTTCTTCTCTTTTGTCTCTCCTCTGTCATGGACGGTAGAACCCCATCGTCGTCTATGTTTTCTTCTCTTTTCTCTCTCCTCTGTCATGGACTGTGGTACCCCATCACCGTCCATGTTTTTTTCTCTTTTCTCTCTCATGTGTCATAGATGGTGGTACCCCATTGTCGTCCATGTTTTCTTCTCCTTTCTTTCTCCTCTGTCATGGATGGCAGAACCTCATCGCCGTCCATGTTTTCTTCTATTTTCTCTCGCCTCTATCATGGACGGTGGGACCCCATCACCGTCCATACTTTCTTCTCCTTTCTCTCTCCTTTGTCGTAGATGGCAGAACCTCATCACCGTCCATGTTTTCTTCTCCTCATGGACGGCGAAACCCCATCGTCGTCCATATATTCTTCTCCTTCCTCTCTCTTCTATAATGGACTATAGAACCCCATCGTCGCTCATGCTTTCTTCTCTCTTCTCAATCTTTGTCATGGACGACGGAACCTCATCACCATCTATGCTCCTGTCTTTCCTCTTTCTGTTCTATCATGGATGGCAGAACCTCATTGCCAACCATGCTTTGCTCCCTTTCTCTCTCCCCTTTCATGGACGGTAGAATCCCATCGTCATCTATGTTTCTCTTCCCTTGTCTCTCTCTTTCTCTCTTCATTCTCACTCTCTTCCTTCTTTCTTCTCTCTCCTTTCTCTTCTTTCGCAGTTCTCTTCTTTTCTTATTTTCTTCTCTTCCTCTCTTCGTCCTCTCTTGGTTTCTATCTTCTACCATGTTCTTCTTCTCTCTCTTACGTCTTCTCTCTCATTCTCTTATTTTTTTCTCTTCTCTTCTTCTTTTTCTTCTTCTCTCTTTCTTTCTTCTCCCTTATCTCTCCTTCTTTTCTCTTTTCTCTTCTCTTTTCTTCTCCTTCTCCCCCTCGTTTGACCAAGGGAGGCTAAGTCAAGCACTGCCATGGCAGTCTTGTCATCTAGCAGTATTACCGTCATGCCGGTCTAAGTTATCATGTCCGTCTTGCTACCATGACAATCTAGCCATCGTGCCAGGTTGGTCGGTGTTGGTTTTGTCATCGAATAGTATTACCACCATGCCGGTCTAAGTTACCGTGCCCGTCTTGCTACCACGTTAGGTTAATCATTTGCTGATCTAATTACTGTGTCAGTCTAGCCACATAATCAAATTCTTCTCTTCCCCTTTCCTCTATTTTATCTCTTTCTTCTCCATTCCTCACCTCAATCTTTATCCTCTTACTCTTTTCTTCTTCTTTTGGATGTACACGCCTGTGTTCATTCCCTCAGAGACAAGGTGGAGTCCCTTGGCCCACTTGTCTCGTAAAATTAACTGTGTGTGCGACAGCAGAAATAAGAGAGTACAGGTCAAGGGAGACAATTCCAAACCAATTGTAGGACTGGGGGCCTTTTCGACGTGATCTTAGAGGGCGCCCACGTGAGTCAGCTTGAGTGAGTCACGAACCCAGGCGAGGTGTGTCCCGCCTCATATTAAAATTCTTTTTTCATCAGTTGGTATTCATGTCCTTGTTTCTTAACAAGGTTCCCGAAAGAGCGATATCAAGTCTTGGGTTCCCTTAAAACCCAAGACACGTGCCACCAGGTCATCCCGACTCGGAGGGTGAGATCGATGCACCTAACCATTGGTGTATCCAAAACCTCCTCCACATACCTCCTTCAAGCTTCTACCAAGGGCTGTTCAAAGGGAAGCAAGGCTAACAAAGGGGCTCTAAGTTGAGAGGCTCTAGAGAGAGTGAGAAGTGAATGGTGTTGGGAGAGAGAGGCTTAAGTACCCTGCTGGATGGGGTGGTAGCCCAAGACTGGACATGTGGCAAGCTCCACACATGCCACAGGATAAGTGGCATGTGTAGCAGCATGCAACTGGTGGGTGGCAGTCTTTTTCATGCACGACAGTGACACGCACGACACTACATGCACTATGCTACACACACGGCATTACATGCACGGTTCTAGCCCATTTGACCCATCTTACTGCCATTTTTGTAAATCTCTTCTGCTTCTTATTCTTACACCCGTGGTGTTACTCCTTCTCTCTCTTCACTTGCGGTATTACCCCCTTCTCTCTCTTTACGCGCAGCGCTACCCCCTTCTTATCAGACGCCTATCGCTGCATGTGTTTCCATGGCCGGGAAAACTTTGGTCTTTACAGAAGCAGAAGGTGCTTTGGTAGCATTTTGATAAGTTGTTGGTTTAGGTGGTTCACGAGTTTGGGCAGGTACATTTACAATAATTCATTCTTCTACTATGGACTCTTGTATAAATATCTTTAAACTCGCGCACTAAGATATCTTTTGACCCCATATTTGATGCAACGAACACCATAGATTTTTAGTACCTCAAACCAGTTTCCTGAGTTACCCTACAACACTCTCCTTTGGTTAAATTTTAACTTTAAACTAAACTATTTCTAGAGCAAAGCTAAAATGTAGAGGTACTAGTTAGTAACTATTTCTAGATTACAACCTAATTACTAAACTTATCTCGAGTTTGGTTCTAAAGATAAATTAGAAACTTAGGGTTTAACATAAATTTTGGCTCTTAAGATTGGTTCCTAATCTAAGATTGGGTCTTATTGGAATTTGACTCTGATACCATTTTGGGAGTGAAGCGTTGAAAAATCTAAATATTTAATACTTGGTATCGCACGTGGACTATCCTTCGGTATATAATCCTCCTAACTACGACCCAAACGTGAACAAATCTTCCAAAACACGTACACAAAATTTACATTGATTGATGTCGAAGGGACATTTACAGGAGGAAAGAAGAGGGTAACGAGAAGAAAGGAAAATAGCTAGAAAGAGAGAGAAACCTCACTCTAACTTAAAGAGAGGGAAAGTACTTGGTATTCTGATATTATGATAAACCATCAATATTCTGTTCAACTATTGCATCTCCTGAATGTGAGATAGTTGACATGTCACCCTTGTCTTCAAATTGAAGATCTAAAGGCGTTGGCCTTCTGTAGTAATATTTGTTTTAAAGGTTTGAGTTACATGGTTGGGTTTAGTATAGGCATTAATATATTATTCATTCTCTAAATCATTTTCAAAGTATTGTTCTTTATATGGAAGATTTAAATCAGACTCTGATTCAGTGGAAGTCTCTTCATTATTTTTTGTCAAAGCAATAATTTGTTTATTACCTTCATCTTTTATAGTTAGGTCAGATAATTTATTAGTTATAATTCTATATTATCTTTTATTTTTAAGGGATTTTTCTATATTTTTACTGAATTAGGTATAGAAGAGGGTTTTATCAAACTAATATATCTACTTATTTGTGGTGCAAACTGTTTAAATATTTCTTTTCCTCTTGCCGTATATATATTTATATATATATTCGTTCTATCTGAGAACTAATAGAATCTAAGTAGACCTTACTAAAATTTAATTGTTCATCCATTTCTTTTAATCTTTCAATTTTTTTTGTTTTGTCCCTTATTGCAATAACTAAAGTATTAGTTTATGAATTTATTATTACAACTTGCATAGGCAGATGTACCACTTCTACTGTGTTTTTAGTTGTCTGCCAAGTTTTAGTTATTTTTTGGATAGTTTTTACTTTTAAATTAATTTCTTATAGATATATATTTTAAACCCACTAAAGCAAAATACATGACACTTATTCTTTCTTTAATATGTATAAAATTATTCTTGAATTTTATCTCTTTCTACTTTAGGAAACATTTTGGGATATAGTTTCTTTTTGTTCTTTATTTTTGACAGAGTAGAATTCTTTTCTAAACAATTCTTTATTTATTTCAAAAGAGTCAATTTCTTCTTCTATAAATATGGCATTAACAAATGATTTATTACCATTCACAGGATAATCAATCCCTATTTGTTGTATTTGTTTTCCTATTATTATTGGAAGTGGATCCTTCAGAAGTTGTCTGTTTTAATGAGTTTCTAGGTTGTGCTTCAAGTCTCAAAGGTGCCTCTTGAAAAGTACGTTCCACCTCACCTCTTGGTAATTCTTTAATAAGCACTATTTCAGTTATTTGGAAGTGTCCGTCACCTCCATGTAGGGTGACGGGTAACAGCTTCCAATTTTCTAGGAGTCTTACGTCTTCTCGTTTAATTTGTTTTGGAATTATAGTTTTATTATGAATATTCGACTCAAATAGAATCATAAAACCTCTTGTGTTAATATGTTTATTATTAAGATTAAGTGTATTAAGTATTTTATACTATATTTTATATACTAAATTTTGGATAACATCTAATTTTCTGGGAGTCTTACTTCTTCTCATTTAATTTTTTTTTGAATTATAGTTTTATTATGAATATTTGACTCAAATAGAATCGTAAAACCTCTTGTGTTAATATATTTATTATTAAGATTAAGTGTATTAAGTACTCGATAATATATTTTATATATATTATAACTAAAACTTGAGATCCAGCTATCATTGGGTTCTTATCATTAAGGTATATATTAAATTTTAAGTTTTAAATAGAGAAAGTATATTAAAATTTTAGAGAGAGAAGCTATATCGAATTTCAGAGCAAAAAACTACCTGAAATTTTTTGGATAGAGAAACTATTTCAAAAATTTTTAGAAATTAATTATATCAAATTGGAAGTTTTAGAGATAAAGTATTTTACAATTTTATAGAGAGAAACTACATAAAATTCTTGAGAGAGTAATTATCTGAAAATCTTTGGAGAGAGAAATTATCTCAAAAATTTTAAAGAGAGAAACTATCTCGTATTTTAGGTTTTAGAGAGAGAAAATATCTTAAAATTTTAGTGAGAGAAACTATGTCAAATTTTAGATAGGGAAACTACCTAAATATTTTTAAAGCGAAAGTATCTCAAAATTTTTAGAGAGAAAAATTATCTCAACTTTCAAAGTTTTAGGGAGAGAAAGTATTTTACAATTTTAAAAAGGGAAACTAAATCAAAATTTAGAAAGAGAAACTACCAAAAATGTTTAGAGAGAAACTAACTCAAAATTTCAAGTTTTAGAGAAAGAAAGTAGAAATGTTTAGGAAGAAACTATCTCAAAATTTCAAGTTTTAGAGATAGAAAGTATCATAAATTTTACAAAGAGAACCTATATAAAATTTTAGAGAGAAACTACCCAAAACATTTAGAGTGAGAAAATATCTTAAATTTTTTAGAGAGAGAAAGCATATAAAACTTTTAGAGGGAGAAACTATCTCAATATTTGATTTTAGAGAGTTATCTCAAATTTTAGTTTTTAGAGAGAGAGAGTATCTTAATATTTTAGCGAGAGAAACTACATCAAATTTTAGAGGGAGAAATTGCCTAAAATTTAGAGAGAAACCATCTCAAAATTTTAAAAGAGATAAACTTTATCAATTTTTATGTTTTAGAGAGGGAAACTATATCAATATTTAGAGAGAAACGATTTGGATTGTTTTAGAGAGGGAAACAATCTCAAAAATTTTAGATATAGTAACTATATTAAATTACAATTTTTAGAGAGAGAAAGTATCTTAAAATCTTAGATAGTGAAACTATATTAAATTTCAGAGTGAAATTTCCTAAAATTTTTAGGGAGAAAAACTATTTCAAATTTTAATGTTTAAAGAGGGAAACTATCTCAAAATTTTTAGATAGAGAAACTATATCACATTTTAATTTTCTAGAGAGTAAAACTATCTCAAATTTTTGGAAAGGGAAACTATCTCAAAATTTCATGTTTGATGTATTCTCTCAATCTTTTGGAGAGACAAACTATCTCAAAATTTTGCGAGAGAGAAACTATATCAATTTTTAACTTTTTTAGAGAGAAAAACTATCTCAAAATTTTTAGAGAGATAAGCTATCTCAAAATTTCAAATTTGATGTGTTATCTCTATTAACCTGGTTCCAATTGTGTTTGGCAAACATGGGAAAAAGCATGCTTAGTATTCTTTTCATTTAAACTATTTACCTGTGTAAATATTTTCCTGTCAAACTTTTACATGTACCAAACGACCCCTTATAGCAAACTACGTTATACAAAAAGATGATCCAAACATAAGATTTGCGTAACCTGGGTACCATTCAAAGCCATCCAAACAAGTCATGCTTGAGTAACCAGCTTTTAACGTAGGTTTGATAGAATAAGATTTTGATTCAAAAAATGCGTTTGTTAACGCGTGGAGCTAAACTAGGCATAAGTGCTCGTTTGAATCTTAGGGTATACAAAACCATTTTTGGATTAGGTCATCCAAATCCTGCTTATGTCAAGACGTGGTTATTGAGAAATGATAGTTTGGATAGCTTGTAGCAATCCCTGGTTTGAGTCATTTATTTGTGTAACCTGGGTTTACACTATTTAGGACACATTGGTAGGGGTATGAAAAACATTGGTAGGGGTATGAAAACATTTTCGTGCAAAATATTTTCAAGTGAAAATTATGATACACATTAGGTATGCAATAAATATATTTTTAAAAAATTCTCATTGAAAAAAATTTTACCAAAATTTTAAAGGGAGAAACTATACCAAATTTTAGAGAGAGAAAGTACCTAAAATATTTTAGCTAGAGAAACTATCTCAACATTTTTAGAGAGAAAGTTTATCTAAAACTTTAAATTTGATATAGTAAATTTTTTAGGTAATTTATCTCTAAAATTTGTTATAATTTCACTCTCTAAAGTTTTAAGATACTCTATCTGAAACTTGAAATTTGAAATAATTTCTCTCTCTAAAATTTTTGATATAGTTCCCTCTCTAAATGTTTTAGATTGTTTCTCTCTCCAAATTTTGATATAGTTTTTCTCTCTAAAACTGAAAATTTTAAATAGTTTCTCTCTAAAAATTTTAAAACAGTTTATTTCTAAAAAAATTTGGATAGTTTCTCTCTCTAAAATTTGATGTAATCTCTCTCTCTAAAATTTTAAGATACTATATCTCTCTAAAGCTTAAAATTTGAGATATTTTTTGATAAAAATTTTGAGATGGTTTCTCTCTCTAAAAATCTAGGTATTTTTCTCTCTAAAATTTTAAGATACTTTTTCTCTCTAAAACTTGAAATTTAATATAGTTTCTCTCTCTAAATATTTTGAGATAGTTTCTCTCAATAAAATCTTTTAGACAATCTTTCTCTCTAAAATTGATAGAGTTTCTATCTCTAAAATTTTAAGATACTTTCTTTCTCTAAAACTTGAAATTTTGTGATAGTTTTTCTCATTATAAATTTTCTGATATTTCTTACTCTAAAAAATTTTACCATCTCTCTCCCAATTCTTTATAAAAATTTATAACTCTTCCCCAATTATCTATACAAATTTTCTCTCGTCAGAAAGACCATGAGTCCCTCACTCAAAATGAACATACGTATGTGTGATTCTCTTATAGTTGTCTCTGAAGTGTGCAGGTTTTCCCTATCTAGAAAAACACGAGTTGTTTTTTGCCCAAACGGACATACGTGTCTCTCACGTAAAGACATCACGACATCAGTTATAATTGGGCAAAACCTTACCCAAATTGTCTATATAGTATATACAATTTCTCGCTCTCTAGATGATCATGCGCTAACGAGACGGGGCGAACAAACAAAACCGTGTTTTGGGTGACGCCTTTTTCATTTATGACTTTGCCAACCCGTGTTTTGGCGTGTTTTTATGGATGGGTACACAAAATGTGGTTTTGTGGCTAAAAAATGCCAAATGCGTTTTTTTCATAATAACATGGGTATACAAAACTATATTTTTGTTTACCAAAGGATCTAAATACTCTAAATATAGTTCGAAAAAGCACTAAAAGGACGACAAAAAAATAAAAAAAGGGGAAAAAACCCATATTTTGGGGAGGAAAAGTTGTTTCATCCCAAACTCTTTTAAAATTTTGAATGAGAACTTTAAACCGCTAGTTAGTGATTTAATTTTTTTATAAAAATTATAATCAATGAAAATATTCGTAACATGGAAATTCCACAAAAAATACTTAACATATGAAAAATTCGTGATAAACATGGAATAAATGACGAAGACTAATAATGACACTTGAGAATAACACATGGAGAAGAAACTGAAAGAAATACTAAATGTAAAGTAAAAACTCATTAAAATTAAAATTGCCTTTATAAATCATGAATAATTCATAAAATCTCAAGAACAACATAAAAACAAGCATAAGTATTAAAGAATATAAATTCAAAAACAGCCAGCTGAAAAGTTTGACCTATTTTTAAAGTAAAATTATATTTCTAAAAAATATTTCATAGATATACATTAATCAGATAGTGGCTAAATCTAGTTCAGAGCACTGAGTTAGGCTCAAATCGAGTCAATTCTCGGTTCCTCAACGGAACCTGGGTTGAAAAGGGAAAATTTTCATACCTAAATATGAAAAGCTGCCACACAATAAAATACAGGGTTGGTATTACGTCACATCATGTGGACCCTTGAAAGGCCCACAAGCACACCTTTTAATGGTTTGGATTGAACCTTGCTCATCCAAGAGTCCAAAATGGATTTCGTTTTCTATTTTTTATTTTTGTTTAAAAAGATATTAATCTGAAATTTCGGTTTCAGGTAGAATAAAATTAATTAAAACATATTTTGAATAAAAATACTGACCAAAATAAATTTAGAAGTATTTTGGTCATTTTTTATTCAAAATATTTTTTAATCATTTTTATTTCCTTATATTTATAAAACTAAACCTCCATTCCAAAATTCCGATGAGTATCTTATTTAAATAAAAAATAAAAAACAAAATACCACACTAATTTTCAGCCGTTGGATACGGCCATATGAGATATCAACCATTAGAAGGGTGCCTAAAATACACAGCAAAAAGTAAATAGTATAGCACGATGAGCTGAGAATGGCCTGCGGGCTTAGTGAGGTCTCTCACTCCATTATCACCACCAAAAAAAAAAAAATAGGTCCCAAATCCCTACTAACTTACCAATTTTAAATTACCCAAAAAAAAAATAGCATGATGTGTTTATACTTACAGCTTCCTCCATATGCAATTTGAAGAATGGAAAAGAAAAGACCATGATTGAGTTTGTTATGCAATTCTCAGGTGGGTTTAAAGAGCGAGCAGGCGCTGCCTGTAGGAAGCAGCGGACTTTTGTGGAGGCATGCAAAATGAGAGTGTGGGCGGGCAATTCCGCAGACAGTTATCGCCGACGCTCCCCGTGAGCGTCCCAGAAAACTTAAAGAAAGCAGGGGGCACATTGCCTTGCAAAAAATTGGAATCAAGGTACATCCTCCTCACCCGCCCTTCGGCCACCATCTGCCCATATTCCCGGGGCAGCGGCCCCCAGAACTGATTGTGCCTGAGTGACAGAGCCGCCAGCAGTGGCAGCAGCGAGAAATTGGTCGGCAGGAGCCCCTGCAGCCTGTTGTAGCTGAGATCCACTGCCACCAATGTCGACGACTTCCACACCTCTAATGCAGACAACTTGTTGTTTGAGAGGTTAATTTGCTGTAGAGCTGGAAGGGCGAAGAGCCACCCTCCCAATTTGCCATTGAGTTGGTTGTCACTGAGCTCAAGGACTGCTAGGTGCTCCAAGGAGCTGAAGACCCTGCGAAATAGAGCACCCGTCAGAAGATTGCCCTTGACAGCGAGCACCACGAGGTTCGAGGGGAGGTCGGGGAGGGCGCCGGAGAGAGCATTGAAGCTGAGATCAAGATGGTTGAGGCTGGACATGAGGTGCAGCGCGATGGGGATTCGTCCACGGAATTGGTTTTGGGAGAGGTCAAGGGATTGGAGGGAAGTGAGGTTAGGAAGGGAGGGAGGGAGTGGGCCTGAGAGGGAATTGGTGGAGAGGGCGAGGGTAGTGAGGCTGGGCAATGAGGCGAGGGAGGGGGGAATTGGGCCTCGAAATGAGTTGGAAGAGAGGTCGAGGAGGGTAAGGGCCGTGAGGTCAGCAAGGCGAGGGGTGATGGGGCCAGCGTAGCCGGCAGAGTCAAGGGCAAGAGCGGTGACTCGGGCTGCAGAGCTTGTGGTGGAATTGTCGCAGGTGATGCCGCAGATGAAGTGGGTCCGACGAGGCGTGTCGCAGGGGTCGACAGAGGAGAAGTCCCAGGATGCTAGGCAGGACCAGGAGGGGATAGACGCTGAATCAATGGCCGCTTTAAATGCAACCAGAGCTCGAATGTCGGAATCTAGGGTTTTTTTGGCAGCAGTGGATGCAACGAGTAGGTAGAGGAAGACAAGCTTTACAGCTCTAGTGTGCATTCTTACGATTGGGAGGAGGGAGAGGAGGCGGAGGAAATGAAAATTTCGATTTTCTAGGACGTTGTGTGGGCGTGAAGTAGAGGCTTTTGGGTGTGGCTTTAATGGGGTTTCGAGTGGTTGTTATTGGAGAAGGAAGGCGTATAATGGGGTGGGTTTGGTGGTGAAAATGATCGGGGGAGCAAAGATTCCCCACTCTCTCCCGCCGAGCCCACCTTAGACCCTGCTGAAAACTGGATGTACTGCAATGCAATTACTTGTTTCACACACTATAATAATGGGGACCCGGTTTCTATGCGTATGCATATGTAAACATGTGGGCCTATTACTAAATTTATTTTTGGATGGATTTTAAGGCTAAATTTTTAAGGATATGTAATATGTAACATAAAGATAATGAATATGAAAAAATATATAATCTTTAAAAACTAAAAATATAATTCTAGAAAGAAAACAATTGGACTGTTAGTTTCCATTGTTTTTAGATAGGACACGTACTTGCAAGATGGATACTTTACACTTTCTAGACCGTATGTGTAGAACTGCGGTCCAGTAGGCAAGAAACAATTTTCTTAATAATAATAAGGGATTATCTACCAAGAAACTATTTATTTTTTGTACATAAGTTCACAATCATTCCCACTCATTAGATGTCAAGTTGGATAATAAGGACGTCCAATAATTTTTTTTTAAAACAAAAACTTTGTGTCTATTTAATGACACTCTTAGAATTACCCATTTTGAAATTTATGAGACAATAATAATTGTGACCTCTACATACAAAAAATAAATGGTCTCTTTGTAGACAATCCCTAATAATAATTAGAAAAATTATAGATATTCTCGTGACCATACTTTATCGAGATGCATCCCTCAATATTTTTGATATCACATCACTAACCACAAAACAAATTTTTTCTGTAACCACCCTTGAAGACAAAGACTAATGTATTTTAAAATGAAATAATGCTCCTTGCCTCACCTCTCTCGGGTTTCTTAAATGATGCCGGTTCATCACAATGTGCATCAGACTGCCATAATTTAAATAATGTGTTTGTTCAACACACAATGTGACAGTCTCGTTTCACTTCTCAAAAATAAAGCCGATCCGATAAAATGTGTGTCAGACTGACACATTAATCAAAACGAATCCAGTTTGTCAAATTTGTGTTGGTCTGGATTTATTTTTAAAAATGATGCTGGTTCGGAACAACGGCAAAATATATGGCAGATTGGGATATTGTTTAAAATAAAGCTGGTTTGGTACACATTATGTGATACAGCCATACCCCTTCGTGACTCAGCCAAAGAAGGGTCGCAGAACCCAAGAGGGAAAGAAAGGGCAATGACGTAATAAGGAGAAATTATTAGGGTTATTTATTAAGATTATTTTAATTATTGTTTTGTTTAGGGAGTGTGGGATAATTAGCAGGGCGACTTTAGAGTTTATATTGTATTTATCTTGTATCGATTGGGTTAGTTTGAGGGATATAATTAGGATAAGGGTAAATTTAGAAGAGAGTTTATCTTTATCAACAATAACGAACTTGGGAGGTTTTTTTTTGGTAAAGCATGAGTGGGAAAACGTGGGTATCTAGAATCCCATGAATATGAGAGAGAGAAAATAGGGATAGGTGTAGAGAGAAGTTTTTTATTAGTTATCTTATGTTAATATATTTAAAGGGACATTTCCTTTCATTATAAATCAGTATATGAATTGAATAAAAATTGGTCTCCTGAAAGATATTACTTTGGGGGTGGATTCCCTTGCAGACTTTTGAGAGAGGGTATTTTTATCTTTACCTTCCTTCTTTTTATTGTCAATTTTCTGGTTTTATTTTCTCATTGCATCAATTGATGCAGTGGACCTCGCTTTTCCTCAGGCTAAGTTTGCTTACAATAGTTCAATAAATTGATCTACATGAAAATCACCATTTAAGATTGTTAATGGGCGGACGCCTAATCATGTGTTGAACCTTGTGCCATTACCCATGCCAAGCAAGATAAGTGATGATGACAATGCTTTTGCTGAGCATATTCGAGATTTGTAAGCCCAAATCAAGAAGAAAATTGAGGAGAGCAATGCAAAATCTCAAAAAGCCTCAAATAAGTCTAGAAGAGAGAAGATTTTGAAGGAAGGTGACTTAGTAATGGTGTATTTGTGAAAGTAAAGATTTCCATTGGGAACCTATAATAAACTCAAGTCCAGGAAAGTGAGTCCTTGCCACATTTTGAAGCAATATGGGAATAATGCATATAAGGTAGAATTACCAAAGGCATTGGATATCTCCCCGATATTTAATGTTGCTGAATTATTTAAGTTTCTTGGAGACCCTCTAGAAGTCACAGAAGATGTAGTCGATATGATGAAGAAATTACCAAGGAAGAAAGATGATGAAATTGAGCAAGTTTTGAAGACTGAAGGCTTTCAAACTCGAACGGGTTCCTATCGCCAATTTCTAGTCAAATGGAAGGGCAAGTCATACTCTGATAGCACGTGGATTTCTGAGCCAGAGTTCAAAAAAGTGGATCCAGACTTATATCTCATATATACTGAATCCAACTCACCGAAGTCGAGTTCCTTTCAATTGGGAGGAACGATGCAGCCATGCCCCTTCGTGACTGGGCCAAAGAAGGGTCACAGAACCCAAGAGCAAAAGAAAGGGCAATGCCGTAATAAGGAGAAATTATTGGGGTTATTTATTAAGATTATTTTAATTATTCTTTTGTTTAGGGAGTACAGGATAATTAGCAGGGCGACTTTAGAGTTTATATTGTGTTTATCTTGTATCGATTGGGTTAGTTTGAGGGATATTATTAGGATAAGGGTAAATTTCGAAGAGAGTTTATCTTTATCAACAATAACCAACTTTGAAGGTTTTTTTTGGTAAAACATGAGAGGGAAAATGTGGCTATCTAGAAGCCCATGAATATGAGGTAGAGAAAATAGGGATAGGTGTAGAGAGAAGATTTTTATTAGTTATCTTATTTTAATCTATTTAAAGGGGCATCTCATTTCTTTGTAAATCAGTCTATGAATTGAATAAAAATTGGTCTCTTGAAATAGATTGTTTTTGGGGTGGATTCCCTTGCAGACCTTCAAGAGAGGGTATTTTTATCTTAACCTTCTTTCTTTTTATTGTTTATTTTCTAGTTTTATTCTCTTCCTGCATCATTATGTCCAACCAGTTTGATTTTTGTCTTGAGAAAATGTGTTGCATTCGGTGCACCTTGGAAGGTCGTGCAAAAATAAAACGTTTGGAGTGTTGGGGGTATGATTTACATAGTAATAGGGGAGCACGCCTAGAAAGCAAGGTTAAGGAAATATCTATATTTTTTCTTAAAAATAGTAATAAGATTGTGTGAGCGCATTTTTCAGTACCTTGGTCCCCGATGCGGAATAAAGGAGAAACTGGTAAATAAAGCCTTGACTTACAATGGAATTTTTGACAAGTCGCAAAATTACCCTAAAACGGGTGAAAATGTTCCTAAGGACTTCAAAAGGCTATCTGCCATGTTTCGTCACAATCTGACATGTCTATGCGGACAAAGAAACAGTTTCAGAAAAATCAGCCTCTAGCACCCTGAAACGGCCCTGTAACTGGAACCCTATTTTCGAAGCATTAGATGGCTGCGGGGGACCACCGCTATTGGATCTGACATGGTCGAAAACCTCTAGGGGTTAAATTTCGTCTTAAACAAATGTTTCAAGACAAAGTTACGGGTAAAAGACGGTAAAAGCAGAGGCCGCACGCTATTTCTGTGTGCCCTTCCTGCACTAATCTCCATTAAAGGATATTGGTTTTCACAGTCATGACCAGCAACTTTGAAGACTCATATCTCTCTCGTTTCGAGTCAGATCGCTCTCAAATCTTGTGAGCATGTTCGTCTCGTCAAGACGAGCATTTTGATTTGTGGCAAGTCTCGTAACAATGTTCGAGCAGGCAGAAAAACTAGAGAGAAGATGACGATTCGTGATCAAGGTTGCAAAAAAATCAACAGTAGCACAACCCACTCAAGCGGCCATATCACAGCACTTGCGTAACCGATTCGACTCAAAACCAATTGCATTGAGTGCATAAGGTCCAGGTTATGTCTGGTCCAAACCCTGCACGTGATGAACGGTTATATATGGTGTATGAAGCTGTTAAATTTGCTGCAGAATTCTAGCCGTCGGAATCCAAATTCCAGCCAAAAACCCAAAATACTAAAATCTTCGTTCGGGCATAAAATTGAGTTGCGTTTGTTGCAACATGATCGTGACGACATGCTCAGTGCAATTCAGCAAAGAAACCAAGCAAATACATTAAGAAAGAAGCGCACTATTGATCGAAAATTTCCAAGATTCGTGAAAATTTCAAGTCGCATGATTGTGGCCCAAAAACACGATCCGTTGCTCGAAGTTAGTATCAAATTGATCATCATGCCGAGCCCAACAAGAAAGTGATCATCTTTTGGTCAAACAGGCGCCAGAGCAACCCCGAATCGACGTTGGAAAATTGCACATGTTCCATGGGTACAGTAGAGACTGTTTTTAAATTTCGTGTATTGACTGGTAGGGAAAAATCATAATTTTGCCTCCATTTTTAGATTTTTCTTTAATTTAAATAAATTATAATTATCATCAATTGGATTAGATTTTAGGTATGCACTCATGTTTTGGGCCCATGTCTATAAATACATGCTATGCTTCATTGTAAAGGGACTCAACTTCATGAATGAACATTGAGAATTTTAATCTTGAGATTGTGACATGCCTTGGAGAGAGAGAGGAGAGAAAAGAAAAATTTTGGTGCCCTTGGATGAAGGTAATTCTCTCTCCTCTTTCCTCTCTTCTTTCTTTCTCTCTTCTTATTCTTTCTCTTTCCTCTTTCCTCTCTTCTTTTTTCTCTCTTCCTCTTTCTTTTTTTCTCTCTCCTCTGTTCTCTTCCCTATTTTCTCTCTCCTCTTCTTTCTTTCTCTCTCCTCTTTTTCTTCTCTGTCTCTCTCCTCTTCTTCTTCTATATCTCTCTTTTCTCTACTTCAAACATGCACGACAGTAAGCATCGCCTTGCATGTCTCTCTCTCTCTCTTCTCTCTGAACATGCACAGCCGTAGGCATCATCCTGCATGTCTCGCTTTCCCATCTTTCCTCTTTTCTCTTTGCTCTCTTTCCTCTCTCATTCCCCCTCTTTCTTAATCCTTTCTCTTTTTCCTAAGCTCTTCTTTCCTTTACTCTCTCTCTACTTTCCCTTCTTTCTCTGCTTTCTTTCCTGATCTCTTTTTGTACTTTCCTCTCTTCCCTCTCTTTTAATGGTATGACCTACTCTTCATCACCTTATTATCATTACTGGAAGGTGATGATGCTCATAACCATGTTGTTCTCATGATCAAATGTATCATACTTTACGTTCCCACAAGAAAATCAGTTACCTTATGCCATGTCCAGGGCCACAGCCTACTTGCTCGATACATAAGTTTTGGGTACCCGGACCGATCGAAATGCAGTCATCTTCTGTCTTTATACTTGTGTTATTGATCAGAATGTTATTCGTGCGTTGCATGTGGATGCCGTCGGTGTTGGGACTCTCGTTCTCTGTCTCTCCTGTCTTCCTCTCTTTCATCATGGACGGCATAACCTATCACTATCCATGTTCTCTCTTATGCTCTCTCTCCTCCCATAGACGACGGAACCTATAGCTATCCATGTTCCTTCTCCCCCTTCACTCCTTTTCTCTCCTCTGGCATGGACAGTGTAACCTCATCACTGTCTATGCTTCTCTCTTTTCTCTCTCCTTTGTCATGGACGGTGGAACCCATTGCCGTCCATGCTTCTCTCTTTTCTATATCCTTTGTCATGAACGGTGGAAACCCATCACGGTCCATGTTTCTTTCTCTTTTCTCTTTTCTCTCTCCTCTATCATGGACGGTAGAACCCCATCACCATCGATGCTTCGTTCTCTTTTCTCTCTCCTCTAACATAGACAGTGGAACCCCATTGCCATCCATGCTTCTTTCTCATTTCTCTCTCCTTTGTCATGAACATCTGAATCCCATCACCGTTCACCCATCTTTCTCTTTTCTCTCTCTTCTGTCATGGATGACGGAGCCCTATCGCCGTCCATGCTTCTTTCTCTTTTCTTTCTCCTCTGTCATGGACGACAGAATCCCATCGCTGTCCATGTTTCTTTCCCCTTTCTTTCTCTTTTTTCATGGACGGTGGAGCCCCGTCATCGTCTATGCTTCTCTCTCTTCTTTCTTCTCTCTCTTCTTTCTTCACTCTTCTCTCTTCTCTTTCACTCTCTCTCTCTTCTTTCTTCTCTCTCTCTCTCTTTCTTCTCTCTTCTCACCCTTCTTTCTTCTCTCTTCCATCTCTTCTCTTCTCTTCTTCTCTCTCTTCTTTCTTCTCTTCTTCTTTTTCTTTATTCTCTCCTCTCTTCTCCTATCTTATCTGCTTCATGTTTTCTTCTCTCTACTCTTCTCCTCTCATCTCTTCTTCACTTCTTCTTCTCTCTTCTCTTTTCCCTTCTTCTCTTCATCTTCTTCTCTCTTCTTCTCTTTTTTGCCTTCCCTATTCTCTTCTCCTTATGGCTTCTTCTATCACTCATCTCCTCTCTCTCATTCTTTTTCGGCTTTTCTTCCTTCTTCTCTCACATTATTCTTCTACTTTTCCTTCTTCTCTTTTCATCATTTGACCAAGGGACGGGCTAAGTCTAACACTGTCATGGTAGTCTCATCATTGAGCAGTATTTCCATCGTATCAGTCTGAGTTACCATGCCCGTCTTGCTGCCTCGACCAACTGGCCATCATGTTAGGCTGGTTGGTGTTGGTTCTGTTATTGAGTAGTATTGCCGCCATGGAGGTTTGAGTTACTTGCCTGTCACACCCCAAGAATTTACAATACAGATATTCCTGAGATATGACAGTCAAAAACAGATATACATCTCTTGATAGGACAAATTTACTGTGGCAAATTCTTACATGGTAACAAAAGAAAGCTTAAGCTAACACAACAACAATATATTCCAAGGTTGATCTTGATTAGCACTAAAAATGAATCCGCAGTTATCCTGAAAAAAAATGTTTACCATAGTTTGATGAGCTTGGCTACTCAGTAAGTGTTCATCATAATCCTAAAAATAATCATGGTTGAAAGGTATCAACATTTTAAAAAAGGAGATCTATTAACAGAAATGCATCAACAGTTTCACTTTTAATAAATGCATAATTAAGTATAATACGAATAATTGAAATACATATAACACTTTACTGGCATTGCCTAATTCAAAAGATTTCACAAAATACCCTACTAGCGTCCCAAGTAGGTCACCTATATACCCCATCAGCGTCTTGATGGGTCCACTTAATCCCTATCGGCGTCCCAGATAGGTCCACTTAATCCCTGCAGGTCCACTTATATCTCACAGGCGTACCGGATGAGTCCACTTAATCCCTACCGACGTCCCGGATAGGTCCACTTATACCTCACCGGCGAACCGGATGAGTCCACTTGCATACGTAAATTATTTCTAAATC
>NW_006499997.1:2982320-2998719 GCF_000471905.2 Amborella trichopoda | reverse complement strand
GTGACTTACAAACGCAGAGAGAGAGAAAAGAAAGACCTGATGTTTTAAGTGAAAGAGAGAGAAAGAGGCGTATAAAAAGATACACCTCAATGCAAGGTGTTGTTTAAAGGAGTGTGATTATAAACCTTTAAGGTGGTGGACCTAAGGTCCACCCAAGTAAAATTGAACCCTCAAATATATTAACAATAATATCTTTTATTTATTGTTAATATAAAAGCAACAATATCTTAACGGCATATTAGTATTATTATTATTATTATTATCATTACTAATATATACTTATTATTTTATTTATTTATTTATTTATTTTTATTTTTATTTTTGTATTTATTTTTGTTAACACCATTAATATTATTATTATATATGTATATCTTTTTTTTTTTGAAAGTTTAGGATTGTTATAGTGCCTGTCTTGCTACCATGCAAAATCAGTCACTATACTCGTCTAGCCCTTGTGTCAAGCTAGCCATCCGGTCAAACTCTTTTTTCTTCTCCACTATTTCCTCTATTCTATTTCTTTCTTCTCCATCCCAATCTCTATCCTCCTCGTCTTCCTTTTCTTGAATGTGAACATTTGTGTGCATTCGCCTAAATACAAGGTGGGGTCCCTCAACTTACTTGTCTTGTAAATTAACTATGTGTGTGTGATAAAAAAACAGGAGATTACAGGTCAAGAGAGGTGATTTCAAATCAGTTGTAGGACTGGGGGGCTTTCTATTGTGATATAAGAGAACGCCCACATGAGTCAGCTTGAGTGAGTCACAGACCCAGGTGAGGTGTGTCCCACCTCACACAAAATTCCCTTCTCACTAGTTATTGTACCTGCCCTTGTTTCTTAACAAGGTTCCCGAGAGAGAGGTCTCAAGTCCCAGGTTCTCTTTGAAACCCGAGACACGTACCAGGTAATCCCGACCCGGGGGCAAGATCGAGGCATCTAACTAGCTTGACGACTCATCAGATCATTCTTGTTTAGCTAGTTTCTCCTTTGTCTTTCTGCGTTGCATTCACATGGCTTCAGGGTTCTCTAACCAATTTATTCGAGTCGCCGAAAAGCTACCCCCTAGATTCCTCCACCACCTCGAGTCTCTATATTTAGAGGCTCAACACATCGAGGAGGAGACCCTGGGGCCACCACCTCTTGCACACATCCTAAGGCTTCTCGGTCATCCACTCGAGCCACACCTCAGGGCAACCCTTGTGTTACCTCGAGTAGGCGTCCAGGATCAAGCTTCCTTAGGCCGAAACCTATACGCATGCATGTGCATCCCACCATTTGGGTGACACTGTTCATATGCCAACCCGAATACATAGGAGACGACTCCCTCATCCTCCATCTTGGCACACCTAGCGCACTCTGTAAGAGACATGCTCCCTCATGTTCCCTTATAGACATGTGCTCGTGGTTCTCGGCCTCCTAAGGCCAGAACGGCTGTTCGAGCCTAGGTCGACTCCCAAGTCACCTGTGATCCTTCTTCGAAGGGCGCACACATGCCGCCTTCTCGAACTACCGCTCACTCTCGACTCAGATGCCATCATGAGCAAATCCCTCTCTCGCTTTCCCCTTCTCTTTCGAGCGAGCGCCTCGAGCACTGGTACTCAAAGACCTTCTCCAAGAGTACCATCTTGAGCCAGACCCATCAGCCAATTCATGTCTCTGGAGCCCATAAGAGAGCTCGAGGCAAAGACTCGATGGGAGATTAAGTCATTCGTTCTCTGCGGCCTAGGTTGACCCCAGTTCTTGGTCCGCACCGATTGCTTCATCTGATGGAGACGGCTCTTTCTTGCGTAAGAACTGACCAGCCACAATCCCGATCGCAGTCCTCGCATGAGGTTCATCAAAGCCTTAAGGCCAAGCGCGACAGGGGTCTGCAAATCTTGACCAGAGTAGCCACTCAGATAGTTGGGGCAGCCAACTTCGATGACCCTTCTCACAAGAACCCCTTCTACGCTCTTCGAATCACAGAGCCTGAAGAGGAGGTTCGAGAATCCTTCACAGTGGTTAGCGTCGTATAAGAAGACCCGACCACCCAGCAGCCACGGTCCCAAGACCATCGAGAACCGGTCCTCATACGGTCGGCATGTAAGACTCGAGTTTAGTTAGGCCATGCTAAGCAATTGTTGATCGATCTGTCGCACACGACTCTCCAACTCGGAAGCCTTCAACTGCACCTGAGGCTGACCTCCCTGAAGAAATGGTCAGCGTTATGGTCATGAACGAACCTAATGACAGCTAAGAAGAGTGCATGGAAAGGTTCGAACACATGGTACACGCCATGATGGAGAAGATAGATCGCATGGAAAGCACGTGGTCTATAGCTGATTCATCCCGCCATGAGGCCAATTCCTGTCCTCCGGAAGACGCAGCTTCAAAGCAGACTCCTCATTCGGCCTCACAAGATAGTTTTGTCCCTCAAATGATTTCACAAGCAGACATTGATGCCATGGTAACCCATAGCTTGAAGAACAGATAGATCCCGGGAATGCAGTGGACAACACTTTACCAAAAGCCGTATCCTCCTACATTGATCAGGTTCCGTTTCCCTCGAATTACCAATAGGGGAAGCTTCCCTAGTTCAATGGTACAACATCCCTGCACCAGCATATCGTGCATTTCCAAGCAGCATGTCGAGAGACAGCGGCTGATGTGAGACTCCTCCTCCGTCAGTTTGTTGAGACTCTTGATGGCCGGCTTTTCAATGGTATGCTCGACTTCCCCCAAATTTAGTACAGACTTGGGAAGAGATGGAACAACTGTTCTACCAGCGCTTCTATGAGGTTCAGAGAGACGTCCAAACCATTGAGCTTCTCACCCTGACCCAAGAGTCGGACGAGCCTCTAGACCAATTCATAGCCAGATAGAGTGATTTGACTGCTTATCACGCCAATCTTATGTTAGAGAAAGAAGCAGTTCAGACCTGCATACAAAACATGTAACCTGAGATTGCCTTACATGTTAAGGTCACTAATCCGACCTCCATGTCAGAGATGATCTCTAAGTCAATTCGCATAAAGAGACTGTTACACCACCATGGCAGGTCACGCCAGCAGTCTTCGAGCTCGAGAAACAATCGGGGCAATAGTAATTCTCCTACCAACACCTGGGGAAATTAGTAGAAAGAGGTAATCAGTGTGTCCGTCATTGTTAGTGATCCGAAGAAGGCGGCCCCTCAAACTTTGGACCTCTCCATAGGGATAAGCACAACAAGGACGTAGACATCGCCTCAGGGAGGCAAGCAGCAACAGTCATACAACCAGGTACCCCACCTGCAAACCTTAATCAGAGTGATTATTAGGACAAGCATAAGAACAAAGTTTATCCTTTCGAAAAGGAATGGGTTCTCGCACTACTTCGACTAATGCTGGAGTAGGATATGATTGAGCAGCCTAAGATCAAGTTTCCTGATCAAGCTAGTCTTGATACGCATGCAAACTACTGTGCTTATCATCAGAGGAATGCTACACACTCAAAAACCTCATTGAAGCTCAGATTCAGAAAGGTCAGATAAAGCTCGAAGAACTCAAGAAAGCATTCGAGGCAGTTGAGGCCTCCCACGTGGTGACAGCATAGGAGGAAGATGAGGGCCCACACTCTTCCGATGAGTTGCCATCAGATCTCCTTCAAGCTCTGTTCAGTATGAGGCTCCAACAAGGATTCATCACACTAAAGCTTGCAAGGCAGCCCCGGCGCCTTGCAAAGGGAACTGAGAATCACTGGTGCCCATACCATTAGATATGGGGCTACAAGCTGAGTGAATGCTATGGGTTCGAAGCCATAATTGCAAAGAAAGTGTAAAGAGGTCACATTGCTTACGCCTTTATAGAATAACAATCACAAGATACTACTCCCATCCAAGATGACATCTCAGTATAGGTCCCCCGTGACGATATTTCTGATCCCTCTAAGCCCTCGATTTCCCAACCAGGGAAAGTCTATCACGGGTGGAGCAGACTCAAGTCCTTAAGGCATGAGGAAACTCGTCAAGCTAGGGCTGCTCACAAACCTAGCAAGATGGATCAAACACCTCCAAATGGAACCAGGAGGAAGCGGGGGCCAAGAGCTGCTCGTCGGAAGAACAAGATTCCTCAACCACCGGTCGAGCAAGAATTTCTTAGGCCTCTTCCTCCATTACCGACTTTACAGGACTTCATCCCTGACACGATCATCCTTACTCCCTCATCCCATCAGGATGACATCCCTGGGCCATCTTTTACTCAAGGCACGTCCAATAAGGGAGATAACACTAAAGAACCCCCCAATGGTTTAAGCAAGGGGAAGACCCAAAAGGTCCCCTGCATACGTCCAATTCTGGTGATGATGCAAAACGTTGCCCAAATCGATCATATGAGTGGAATGACCTTAAAGGTCCCTCAACTACTAACCCCTCTTCTTCTTCTTCTTTCTCCTCTATATCTATTACAGGTATAACTCGAGAGTGTCCAAACATCGAGGCCCTTGATAAAGAACTTGAGGGAACCAATATAAGAAGGATGCATCAGAGGTGTTTTAGAAAGACACTAGCCCAGGAGGCTGGATTCTTAACAGTTGTTGATGCCCTGGTGGCTTGAGCAAAGTCGAGCCATCATCTTCTATTGAGAGGCGCAGGAAGTCAAAGCCAAAGAAGCCCCAGTGGCCTCCTGAGCATGATTTTGAGCAGAGGTTGAGAGAATTAAGATGACAGAGCTTCCATTCTTTGAAAACCTACCATATGGTGCAGATCTCAAAATCATTAACCAACACGGGGAGAATGAGCGTGAGATCGGGGAAGACGCTGCAACCGCCACCTCAAAAGCCAAATGTCCTGAAGTTTCTTGGTCTGCCACTCCTTCCTCGCCCAAATACCCTAGACAATCCACCTATCCTCAAGTTCCCTGGGACACCTCTGGTCCCATACACCCAACCACTCCTTGCTTGCCCAAATAGCTTAGTCAATCCACTAAAACAAATACCTGTCACCCAATTCACCCAAACCACCCATGCCATGCTGGCTGCACAGCAAAGACAGGAGCACAAAAGGTTGACGAGGAAAAGTGAAATATGATGTGATAAGGAACCTGAGGAAGCTTCCAGCCCTTCTCAGCATCAATGATGTTCTCATGCTCGCAAGGGATTATCGTATGGCTCTGGTTCAAGGTCTTTCTAATCCAGAAGTGTATAAGACCAAGGTGGAACCCATTGAGGTGGACCCGACAATCTTTAGTGGATGTATTGAAATCACTTTCTTAGAGGATGATCTTCAATTAGGAGAAAAATTTCATAACCGCTTTCTCTTCGTGACTAGTGAGTTACATGCATGCCCCATCAACCGAATTATGCTGGATGGAGGGTCGGCAGTCAACCTTATCCCAAGGAGAGTACTCACTCGATTGGGATTGGGGTTTGACGATCTCATTTTGACTCATATCACAGTACAGGGGTTCAACCAGTCAGAAGAGAAGCCAGTTGGCACAATTCGCCTTCACCTTAAGATCGGTGAATTAAACGATTACACTCAATTTCATGTAATCGACACCGACACCTCCTAGAACGTCCTTCTCGACCTCCCTTGGCTCCATGAACAGGGAATGGTTTTGTCCACATTGCATCAGCGATTCAAGTATAGTCAAGACGGGAGACAATATATAGTCTATGCTGATAAAAGGCCATTTCCTGTAGTGGAAATTCACTGTGCTGATGCTAAGTATTACTTCACAGATTTGGTGTCACTCCAAAAGCCAAATGATGGTGACGAAATTCTGTGAGGAAGAAATAAATCTCACCTCATGAAGAAGTTGAGGACATTGGGTGAACACTCGTAAGCATGTTTAAAAGAGGAGGAAAGATAAGGCAAAATCCTCCCTCTAACTCCCATTCATCCTAGTATGCCATTCACCATCTCTAAAGAAACTCCATCTTCCCCTGAAGATGAGGCTTTCCCTTCTACTTCTAGTCCTAAGTCACCTTTGCAAGAAGATGAACCAGAAGTCAGTCCTGAGACTGAGGAAGTCATGGGGATAGATCATTCGGACCCAAATGTCACCAACACATCAGACCATCAAAAGGTCCTCCATGTCCCCATTGCACTCGTGGAGGCAGAACTGTCGCACTAACCACCGCGGAAGGTCTTGCACTTCCCTGATTCTGCAGGAGGAGAGCAGTCAGAAAAAGGACAGCCCACTCGCCCTCGAGAGCAAGATCCCCTGGCAGAGTTAAGAACCGAGGTTCGCAATCTCCAGAATCAATTGGAGTTCTTACATATCGCCTCAAAACATCTAAAAGAGTTCGTTCCTGAGACCAAGAGTTATGACGAACTTGAAGTGAATGCGCCTCAAATAGAAGCCAAAGCCCCTCCTATTGAACTATTTATAGTGAGAAGGTTCATCAAATAATGAGAAAATTGAATTATGAGCCCCTGTACAACCAAATGTTAAGAGGGGAGGAGGCAATTGCTCTCCCATTCGAGGCCATTGAAACCACAGTAGCTGGTAACAAGACAAAATGAGGCATAGGTTTTTCCTTCATAAAAGGGAAGAAACAGTGAATGCCTTGAATCATGGAGTACCCAAGCGCAAGAGATGAAGTGCAGAAAAGCAAAAAGAAAGAATAAAGTCATGCATCAGAATGAGACAGAGGAGAAAAGAAGTATTTCATTCATAAATTCAGAGATTATTAGAAGTGTCAATATACAAAGAAAGAAAAAGAAAAAACCAAAAATTACAAAATGAAACTTTAAAAAATGATCAATGATCTCATTGATCTTCGCTCTGGAAGCTGCAGAAGAAGCCTTGGCATACTGGATGCGTCTCTTAAAGTCAATCACCAACTGAGCCTCTTGTTCTAAAAAGGTCGTTTCCTCCCCCAAGGTGTAGTCAAGTGCTGATATTTACTTGGCTATGACCTCATCTTCTGTTTCCCAAGATTTTTCTTCCTTCTTGAGCCCATCAAACTCCTCCCTCAGCGTTCGTATCTCTGCCTTCAGGGCCGTCATTCGATTGCAGCGAGTGATCGCCCCTTCATTGAGATCAGATCTCCGAGCAGCCACAACATCCCTCTTTTGTGTATGGGCCTCCAATAATTCACGACGATGCAGGGGAGAGGCTTCCAGAGAGGTCAAGTGAGAATCCTCTAATTGTTGTGCTTTTGTTTCCTGTTCAAGTGCCTTTATTTGTCATCCCTCCAGCTCGTTTATGGTGCCATCAAAGTTTGGGAGGACATCTTGCACATGCCCTAGAAGGGCAATTTGCCTTAACTTCTGAAATGCATCGTTGAGATCGGAGAAGGGAAAATCCCTTAACTTTTGAACACCCACATGAAGCATATCCATGATTATGCTGGATATGTGACGACCCAAACTTTTACCAGCCAGTTAGAAGGCATGTCGGGAAAGGGAGGATGAGGTTGTAGCCAGTGCCGAGAGGATTTGTGAGAAGAGGCCAGCGCTAGTTGGAACAGCCAGCGTTGGGTGTATTTGTGTGAAGAGGCCAGTGCCGGTTTGACCAGACCAGTGCCGGGTGAGTTGGAGAAGAGGCCAGCATCTGTGGATTTCTGTGAAGAGGTCAGCGTCGGTTGGAAGAGACCAGCACCGGGTGAGTTGGAGATGAGGCCGGCACCTTGTGGATTTGTGTGCAGCACCAGTTGTGTCTCAAACATGTATGAGTTGTGTATGCCACTTGTTATATGCATGCTAATTGAGTTCTACATGTCCAAATTTTACAGGCTTTTGGTGACACGTGGCCAACCACCCCATGCCCAAGAGTACTTAAGCGCCCTTCCTCACCCGTGCCACTCATTCTTACTTCATCTCTCTCTCTCTCTAAGACACAGGGTGGGCAGGAGTGATTGTTGGCGGGCAGCCACTGTTGGACGGGTGAGAGCTGTTAGGAGAGGAGTGCAGAAGACACCACTGTTGTTTAGGTAAGTGAAATCCATCACCATTGCATGATAGTTGTAAGGATGCATAGAATTTATGCATATAATTGGGTCTCTTGTTCTATGATAATGGTGAATGTCAAGAATGAATGCATGATTCTTAGGTTATGTAAGAAATGCATGCTATGCATGATTATGTGTGTGTTCACATTGTGAGAGAATGGTTGTTATCATGTGCCTCACCATGAAATGAAGATCATGGACTATATGCTTGAGACATGTTGTATGCCACTTTGAAATTCTAGAAGTTTGCATGTTCTTGTAAGAAGCTTTTGAATAGCCAAATAGGGTCTGATTGACCTCAAACTGCCCCCATTGGAAATATATACGAGTCTAGTAAAATTTTTGTTTTTACTCATTGCTGAAATTATTTACAAAAATGAAGTTATGTTTCAAAATAGGAAGGTATATCATTATTGACTGTTTTCCTGGATTTTTTCATTTATGCCACTATGGTTACTGATTTTAGCTAGCCAAACGAAGTTATTTTTTGCCAAAGCACATCCATTTGAAAGATCTTCGAATGGGCTAAAATTTTCATGTGGAAACTATTTTGAGGAGCTTCCTAGATTGAAAGTTATACCTTGCTTTATGAAGGCATGTCACTGTGGCCAGTATTGATGAAAATCAGAACTATCACCTTGTTTGCCATGAATTTTTCAACTATCAAATGGAATCTAAATGCTTTCAAATTTTGTTTTTAAAAGGATATACATCTTGGATTAAAATTTTATTTTGTACCCATCACAAGTTGCCTTACTGTTTGAATGTTATAATGATTTGAAGCAAGGTACGTTGCTGTCCACTGCGCACAGCAGGGGACAATTATTTAACCCTCATTTCCTTGAACCTTTAAGAGTACAAACGGAATCCTGTTGTCTTTAAACCCCTCCAAAGTGAGGGATACGTGTGTTTAGTACGTAATTTATTTCAGAACCATCTTCAAACTCTAAATGATCCAAAAGTTAAGACCCCAATTGTGAGCGCATGTACGCATGTATGATAATGAAGTTATGATTTGCTATGACATGGAAACATGATTATGATGAATGTCCTGTTACGATATGAATTTCATGATTTTAATAATGCTTATGCTATATGTGAATGGATACCTACTATGTGAATGATGGTATCATGATGCTTATGTTATATGTGAATGGGCACCTACTGTGTAAATGATGGTGTTGGCAGCTGCCTGTGGGGAAGGGTACCTTCTGTGTGAATGATGGTACCGACAGCTACGATTCTATGATGTTATGTCAAAGGGCACCTAATGTGTGAATGATGATGCTAACAGCTGCGATTTTTCCTTGACTCCCCATGATAGGATTGGACTCAGGATGTGAGTAGTTAGGAGGGTCGCGCCCCCCAGATCTATGTAGCCACTACACATTGGGGTCACCTAATCGTAGTGTATCGCCCTCTTGCCAAAAGGGTGCAAGGAGAGAGTAGTGTCGTGCAAGGCCTCTACCTATCAAAAACCCCATAGCGCGCTAGGGATGTGTACCTGTGTGAAAGCCTTACAAAGTTGGTCTTCCACTTGTCATGGTCCACCCTCATGAGTGAGGGTAGAAGTCTCAAGTTTAGGATTGGCTTAGCCTGACTAATGTCGCTTCTACTTCAGAAGTAGATAGATCTGTTTTCTTGACTTATTTACGCTTTCTGCATGAGCTTTTAATTGTAATTGTGATCTGTTGTCTTTATTACTCTTTTTTAAGAAAGGTGATTGTGACTTATGCATTATATATGTTGAACTACCTTTCTCACATTGCTGTTAGAGTGTTGAGAAGCATGTTGAGGGACTTTATTTGATACATGTGTATATGTACGTATATGTGTGTTGCATATTTGTTATCACTATCATGCTAGTTTAAATGCAATGGTGTGGATCAGCTTACTGGGCGGTTAGCTTATTCCATCTTACTTTCATAACTGTAGAGTGAAGAGTGTTGACACATGCGCTTAAGGTGGGTGACCATTGGAGATTTTGAAGCTTGAAGTCGAGCGGTTGAAAAGTCGTCCTCTGAAGACTTTCCTTGTATGTTTTGGATGTCTCAGTAATGTGTAGTATACCTCATTTTGTGTAATTTTGGGCCAGTAGTACCTTGAAGGAATTGTAGAGACTTTTTAATATTTGATGAATGAGATGGCTATCCTTTTGGAATTGTTATTTGTTTTGATGAATGGTTTTATTTTGGTTTGGTTTCATGGGTTGCTCTTGATCATGTGTTTTCATGCGTTGAGCCACTCCAACCTGAGTGACGTTTACGACCTTCGGTCGAGACCTCGCACTCTGTCACTCTTCGACAGGGGTCATGGGGGGGGGCATGACAATATTGATATCAGAACAGCCAGGATAGGATTCTTGGCCTACAGAGTCTTAGGAATGTCTGAAGGGTAGTTTTGATAGGCTAGTAACAGGGTGTTTCTGTTTTAGGTTAGAGATGCCGAGGACTCGTACTACCAATGCGAGTTCAAGTAATGGGAACACCAAGGCCTTCGGTGAACTCGCCAGAACTTTGGAGGCCTTGACACAAGTGTTGAGAAAAGCTAGGCCGGCCACTTCTACCCCGCCTCTGATATGAATCATAGTAATCGAATGGAACTATTCAGGAGGATGGCACCTCCAAGCTTTGTAGGGCACGGGGGAGTAAAAAAAGCTGAGAGATGGAGAAGGCAGATAGAAAAGATCTTTGAGGATCTAAATTGCATCAACGAGCAGAAAGCTAGGCTGGGTACCTTTATGCTCGAAGAAGAAGCTGAGCATTGGTGGACCTCAGTAAAACAGTCGCGGGAAGGGTCAGGAGTTGTGACTCCATAGGGGAAAGGAAGGAGGTATATTTCATAGAGCTGCAACAAGGGAATATGTCTGTTGAGTAATATGTAGCGAAATTTGTTGAACTCTCCAGATATGCGCCTGATATTATTAGATCTGAGGCGCGAAAGGCTAGCAAATTTGAGAGGGGCCTTCGGCCCGATATAAGAATAAGGATTATTGTAGCAAACCTTAAGACCTTTGCCCTGCTGCTGGACCTGGCCCTAAAAATGGAGAGAGATGATGACAAATTTCTGGCAAGAAGAGATGGAAAGTTGGGTGTCACCGAGTCTGGAAGCTTTAAGAAGAAGACACGACCCCCTCCAAGGAGAGAGTGGAAGGGAAGAAACAATCAAGGTGGTGTCAGGGTCCTGGGGGTTGTCCTAGATGATGTAAGGGGCAACCGACGCCCAGTTTGCCCTTGCCCTCATTGTGGATCGGAGAGCCATACAGCGGTGGAATTCTTCAGAAAGACCAAGGCCTGCTTCTGGGGTGGTAAATTGGGCCCCTTCAAAGGATCAGATGACAGAGCAAGAGTTCAAGGGCGGGTGTTCACCCTAACCGAGCAAGAAGCCAAGGCGTCAACCTCTGTGATTCAAGGTATGATTTCTATGTGTAGAGTTGAAACAAGAGTTTTAATTGATCCTGGTTATTCCCATTCATTTGTTGCACTACACTTTGCATGTCTTTTGATTATCAAACTTGTACGACTTGTTTATACTTTGATAATATGTATGCCTATGGGAGAATCAATAGAAATTGATATGATGTATAAACAGTGTGGGATTGTGATTGAAGGGCATTTGTTGCCTATAACTTTGATACTTTTGGATATTCAGGATTTTGATATTATTTTGGGTATGGATTGGTTGTTTACCCACCATGCTACAGTAAACTGTTTTGACAAGACTGTAACTTTTAGGTGCCAGATCAACCTAAACTACATTTTAAGGCATTAAGGATGTTTCTCCTTTACACATCATTTTAGCCATTTGGGCCTCTAGCTTGTTAGCCAAAAGATGCATTGGATTTTTGGCTTATGTAGTAGAAAACCGAGGTGTTCAGTTTAAATTGAAAGAGATACCAGTGGTGAGAGAGTACCTAGAGGTCTTCCTTGAAGAGTTAACTTCTCTACCCCTGGTTAGAGAAATTGAATTTGAAATAGAGGTGGCCCCTGGTACTACTCTTATTTCTAAGGCACCTCATAGGAAGGCCCCAACTGAGTTAGAAGAATTAAAGGAACAATTGTAGGAATTAATGGATAGGGGGTTCATCTGACTTAGAGTGTCACCATGGGGCACACCAGTTCTATTTGTGAAAAATAAGATGGGTCTTTGAGGCTATGCATTGATTATATACAGTTGAATCAGGTTACAGTAAAGAAAAAAATACCTGTTACCCATAATTGATGATTTATTTGGTCAACTGCTAGGGGCCCAAGTATGTTCAAATATTGACCTTCGGTCTGGGTACCACCAACTGCGTGTTAAGGAAGGTGATATCTCCAAGACCGCATTCAGGAGTCGTTATGGCCACTACGAGTTGTTAGTCATGCCATTTGGATTGACGAACGCCCCCCCTGTCTCTATGGATTTGATGAATAAAGTTTTTAGACCCTATCTGGATGATTTTGTGGTGGTCTTTATTGATGATATTTTGTTGTATTCTAGGAATCAGACAGATCATGAACAACATTTAAGAATGGTCCTCCATACTCTAAGGGTGGAAACGTTTTACGCTAAGCTCAATAAGAGTGAGTTATAGCTTCCAAGCGTGGCTTTCCTTGAGCATATTGTTTCCAATGACGGGGTGGCAGTTGATCCTTGCAAGATTGAGTTTGTGCTTAAATGGGAGTGACCAATGAATGTATCTGAAGTCCGCAATTTTCTAGGACTGATGGGTTATTACAAGCATTTTATAGAGGGATTCTTGAAGATAGTACTTCCCCGAACCCTCCTAATCCAAAAGGAAGTCAAGTTTACGTGGTCTGATAACTGGGAGAGAAGTTTTCAAGAATTGAAGAAAAGATTAACTACAGCCCTGATATTAACCTTGCCTGAGGGGAATGAAGATTTTGTAGTTTATACTAATGCCTCACACAAAGGGCTTGGGTGTGTATAGTTGCAAAGGGGAAGGGTTATAGCCTATGCCTCTAAGCAGTTAAATCCTTATGAACATAACTATCCCACCCATGATTTGAAACTGACAGCGGTGGTTTTTGCCCTAAAAATCTGGAGACATTATCTGTATGGAACTCAATTTAAAGTGTTCACTGACCATAAGAGCCTCAAGTACTTATTTTCTCAAAAAGAATTGAATATGATACAAAGAAGATAGATGGACTTTCTCAATGATAATGATTGTACCATCAATTACCACCCGGGTAAGACTAATGTTGTGGCAAATGCCTTAAGTAGGAAGCCTGTGGTGTTAATGGCTCACATGATGGTCCGAGAGATGAAGCTACTAGAAGATGCAGTAGAGTGGCATCCAACTTTGCCCCTTGATGGTGGGAAAGGAATAATTTCATGTATTAGAATAGAGCCACATCTCTTTCCACAAATCCGAGTGGCACAAAATGACAATCCTTGATTCACAAAAATGTTTCGAGGAATTAAGGTCGGAAGGTAAGGAGGACTTTTCTCTAGGCACTGATGATATGTTAAGTTTCAAGGGATGGGTCTGTGAAAAGGGCTATTTTAGAAGAGGCACATCACACTCGTTATTCAGTGCATCCAGGAAGCACAAAGATGTATCAAGATCTAAAAAGAGTCTCTTGGTAGAATAACATGAAGAGAGAGGTAGCACAATTTGTTTCCAAGTGCTTAATCTGTCAGCATGTGAAGGCTGAATATCATAACGTATTGGACCATTACAGCCCTTACCTGTGTCAGAATGGAAGTGGGAGCACCTAACTATGGACTTCGTGTCAGGCCTACCGATATCAAGTTCGGGGCACGATAGTACTTGGGTCATTGTAGAGCGGCTCACTAAAGTTGCTCATTTCTTGTCGGTCCGTACTACTTATATCATGGATACGTTGGCCCAATTATACATCAAGGAGATTGTAAGTCTGCACGGGGTGCCTGTTAGTATTGTGTCCGACAGAGACTTCAGATTTACTTTAAGGTTTTGGAACAGCCTGCAGTCGGCTATGGGGACCAAAATTACTTTCAGTATAGCTTTCCATCCCCAGACTGATGGACATTCCGAAAGGACCATACATACCCTAGAAGATATGTTGAGGACTTGTGTTTCAGATTTCAAGGGAAACTGAGATGATCACTTGCCCCTGATAGAGTTTGCTTATAACAACAGTTTTCAAGCCAGTATCCGGATGGTGCCTTTTGAGGCATTGTATGGGAGGAAGTGTAGATTTCCCATATGTTGGGATGAGGTCAGTGAGAGAAGAATGTTGGGACTAGAGATTGTTCAAATGACCTCAAAAAAGACATCACTTTGATTCGAGAAAGACTTAGAATGGATCAAAGTCGGCGGAATAGTTATGTCGACAATCGGAGAAGGGAACTTGAATTTGTGGTGGGTGATCGGGTTTTTCTGAAAGTATCACCAACTAAGGGCATAATGAGATTTGGCAAGAAGGGGAAACTAAGTCCAAAGGTTTTTAGACCATTTGATATTTTAGAAAGGATTGGAGTCGTGGCATATCGATTGGCCCTACCACCCTAGTTGGCGAATGTTCATAACATGTTTTATGTGTCATTATTAAGAAAGTATCAGCCGGATCCATCCCACATCCTAAAGTATGGGTCGATCCCGATCAGGGAGGATTTAACTTTTGTAGAACAGCCTATTGAGATACCGGATAAAAGAGTCAAGATATTACGTCACAAGGAGATTCCTCTAGTCCGGGTTTTATGATAGTATTACTCGAGGAAAGAATCCACATGGGAGCGAGAAGATGAAATCCGGGCCTTGTACCCCCATTTATTTCACTAATTATTTTTAGGACAAAATCATTTTTATGGGGGGGATGGTGTGATGACCCAAACTTTTCCTGGTCAGTTAGAAGGCATGGCAGGATAGGGAGGCTGAGGTTGTAGCCAAAGCCAGGTGGATTTGTGTGAAGAGGCCAGTACCGGTTAGAAGAGATTAGCACCGGGTGAGTTGGAGAAGAGGCCAGCGTCGATTGGAAGAGCCAGCGCCGGGTTGATTTGTGTGAAGAGGCCAGTGCTGGTTGGAAGAAATCAGAGCCAGGTGAGTTGGAGAATTTTCCAGCTCCGGGTAGATTTGTGTTCAGTGCTGGTTGTATCTATAACATGCATGAGTTATGTGTACCGTTTGTTATATACATGTTGATTGAGTGCCACATGTCCATATTTTACAATATTTTGGTGACACTTGGCCAGCCACCTCAAACCCAAGAATACTTAAGCCCCCTTCCTCACCCGTGCCACTCATTCTTACATCATCTCTCTCTCTCTAAGACACAAGGTGGGCAGCCACTATTGAGTGGGTGAGAGCTGTGAGGAGAGGAGTGGAAAATAATTTAGGTAAGTGGAATCCATCACCATTCCATGATAGTCATAAGGATGCATGGAATTTATGCATATAAAATGAGAAAAAAAGTGTATGTGATGTAAGAAATTGGGGTTCTTGTTCTATGATAAGGGTGAATGTCAAGAATGAATGCATGATTCTTAGATTATGTAAGAAATGCATGCTATGAATGATTGTGTGTGTGTTCACATTGTGAGAGAATGGTTGTTATCATGTGCCGCACTATGAAATGAAGATCATGGAATATATGCTTGAGACATGTTGTATGCCACTATGAAATTTTAGAAGTTTATATGTTCTTGTAGGAGGCTTTTGAATAGCCAAATGGGGTCTGATTGACCTCAAACTACCCCCGTTGGAAAGATATAAGAGTCGAATAAAAGTTTTAGTTTTACTTATTGTTGAAATTATTTACAAAAATGAAGTTATGTTTCAAAATGGGAAGGTATATCTTTATTGACTGTTTTCCTGGAGTTTTTCATTTATACCACTGTGATCACTGATTTTAGGTAGTCAAAAGAAGTTAATTTTTGCTAAACCACATCCATTTAAAAGATGTTTGAATGGAATAAAATTTTCATTTGGAAACTATTTTCAAAATCTTTCTAGATTTAAATTTATACCCTGCTTTATGAAGGTATGTCACTGTGGGCAGTATTGTTGAAAATCAGAACTGTCACCTTGTTTGCCACGAATATTTCAACAACCAAATAGAATCTAAATGCCTTCACATTTAGTTTGTTAGAAAGATATACATCTTGGCTTAAACCTTTATTTTGTACCTGTCATAATTTGCCTTACGGTTTGAATGCTAAATGATTTGCAGCAGGGTATATTGCTGTCCACTATACACAGCAGGAGACAGTTAGTTAACCCTCATTTCCTTGAACCTTGAAGAGGTGAAACCGAATCCTATTGTCTTTAAACCACTCCCAAGTGAGGGATACGTGTGTTTGGTACGAAATTTATTTTGGAACCATCTTCAAACTCTAAATGGCCTAAAGGTTAGGACCCCAATTGTGAGCTCATGAACGCCTGCATGATAATGAAGTTATGCTTTGTTATGACATGAAAGCATGATTATAATGAATGCCTTGTTGTGAAATGAATTGCATGATTTTAATAATGCTTATGCTATATGTGAATGGATACCTACT
>NW_006499997.1:2937101-2981991 GCF_000471905.2 Amborella trichopoda | reverse complement strand
GTGAATGGGCACCTATTGTGTAAATGATGGAGCTGAAAGCTGTCTGTGGGAAAGGGTACCCACTGTGTGAATGATGGTGCTGGCATCTACAATTTTTCCCTAACTCCTCCTGATAGAACGAGACTAAGGATGTGAGTAGTGGGGAGGGTCGCGCCACCCATATCTATGTGGGCACTACACATTGGGTCACTTAATGGTAGTGTAACACCCTCTCGCAAAAAGGGCGAAAGGACAGGGTAGTGTCTTGGAAGGCCTCTGCCTATCGAAAACCCCAAAGCGTGTTGGGGATATGTGTGTGTGTGAGAGTCTTACGAAGTAGGTTTTCCACTTATCATGATCCACCCTCCTGAGTGAGGGTAGAAGTCCAAAGTTCAGGATTGGCCTAGCTTGACTGATGTGGCTTCTACTTCAAGAGTAGATAGATCTGTTTGCCTGATATATTTACGCTTTTTGCATGACCTTTTAACTATAATTGTTATCTGCTGTGTTTAGTACTCCACTTTAAGAAAGATGATTGTGAATTATGCATTTTATATATTGAACTGCCTTTGTCACATTTCTGTTAGAGTGTTGAGAAGCATCTTGAGGGACTTTATTTGATACATGTGTAGATGTATGTATATGTGTGCTGTGTATTTGTTATCACTATCATGCTAGTTGGAATGCAATGGTGTATATCTGCTTACTGAGCTACTAGCTCATTCCATCTTATTTTCATATATGTAGAGTGAAGACTGTTGACACCTGTGCTTAAGGTGGGTGACCATTGGGGATTTTGAAGCTTGAAGTCGAGCGGTTGAAAAGCCGTCCTCTGAAGACTTTCCTTGTATGTTTTGGATGTCTCAGTAATGTGTAATATACCTCATTTTGTGTATTTTTGGGCCAGTAGTGCCTTAAAGGAATTATAAAGACTTTTTACTATTGGATGAGTGAGACGGTTGTACTTTTGGAATTGTTATTTATTTTAATGAATGGTTTTATTCTGGTTATGTTCTCAGTGGCTAACACCGGTTATGTTCTCAAGGGCTAACGTCGGCTGTATTTGTCAAGGACCAGCATCGACTGTGTTTCTCAAGGGCTAATGTCGGCTGTGTTCTCAAGGGTTAACACTGGCTGTATTTTCAAGGGCTAACTCTAGTTGGGTTTATCATGACTATTGCCATCTGCAGTCTTTGAACAACACCGTTTGTGTTCAAGTCTCTCGCACATTATGCTCGTGTCACCTCGAATTTCGGGTGCACCGCTTGACAACTGCTAGTCACGACGTGGTCTGACACACGACTCGCACGTGTGGATGGCGACCGTCGCTTTTCAGTGACTATCCACCTGCCTGATACCCTTCGTCTCCCCTTTGCAACTGTTAATTGCCCTATGACCTCTTTGTTTCTCGTCAGGAAACATTCCCACACACCGAAAACCCACTGACGGACCACACCACTGGAAAACCACCAAAAGCCTGTGGCAGGCCACCGCTACACCCTCAGTCTCAATTTCGGTATCCTAGAACCCTTGTTGAAACTTCTATGGATTTTACGTCGTCGAGGAGATGCCAGTGAATGCCTTTGTGATTCATTGTGTAACCCTGTCAGTGCTCTCTCTTCCCAACCGAAACTTTCTCCTTCTCGTCAGAGTTCTCACTAGCAGACCCCTGTAAACTCCCTTCAAGTGCCCTGTGTTCTTGTCAGAGTTCTTTCTAGGAAGTCTTTCTCTCTCACTACTAAATCTCTTTAAATGTTTTACCTTCGGTAAAACGGTGAAAGGGGTTTTACGCCCTTATATAGTTGATGCTTCCTTGCAGTGCCCCACAACAAAGAAGTCCCCTAAGGCCAAACTGTCATTTCTCCAAAGTGAGTCAAACCACCACCATAATCACTCCATGGCCTTCACATACTGTCATTCATCGCCACCATGGTTCAGCTGTATGGCCTTAAATTATAGTACACATTCTGGCCTCATGACTTTAAAAGGCTTCGCACAGGTCCTGAAGGCATGACCCTAACCATACCCTCACAAGAAAACGGGCATGGTGTAAACCTGAAAAGGGACGCCAAGTGTAAAAATGACGGACGGGCATGGTCACGAAACCATGAGTAAAAGAGTTCCATGAAAATAAAAACCCAGGTATGATGAAAACCCGAATGGGCACTATGAGTAAAAATGGAAGAATAAGGGTGGACATGGTTGTAAAGTCATGGGTAAAAGAACCCTGAATAAAAGGAGGTTAGTGAAAACCTTCTCTATGGTACCACTTCCCAAGTCCAAGTGAAAACGCACAAAGAGCGCTCGGATCAAGAGAGTAGGTTGATGCAACGCTAGCCTTTAGAAGAGCCCTCATCATAAAAAATATCATCCAACAGGGAGAGCAGACTTAAAAAGCATCCCTCAATATCCCTCTTTTGTGATGGGTGAGCACTAGCCCAGTCGCCATCCCTTTTCCGGTGCTGGGTGAACACGTAGCCCAGTCGCCATCCCTTTTCCGGTGCTGGGTGAACACGTAGCCCAGTCGCCATCCTTTCTTTGATGCTAGGTGAACACGTAGCCCAATCATCCCCTCGTCGGTGCTGGGTTAACACGTAGCCCAATCATCATCACAAAACAGTCCACGCGAGAGTGAAGGCTTTGATATGATCCCTCAAACAAACAAACAGTCCACACGGGGGTGAGGACTTCGATAGGATCCCCCAAACAAACAAAACAATCCGTGCGAGGGTGAGGACTTTGATAGGATCCCTCAAAAATTTCTATCTCTCTTCTCTATTATGCTTTCTCTCTTTTTCTCTATCTCTCTTTCTATTCATCTCGCTTTCCCTTTCTCTCTCTATCTTTCACTCTCTGCTTATCTATTTCTCTATTTTTTCTCTCAATCTTTCTCTCTTCTTCTCTATTTCTCTATCTCTTTCTCTATTTATCTTTCTATTCTTCTATCTCTCTTCTTCTTTATTTATGTATCTCTTTCTCTATTTCTCTTTTCTATTCTTCTATCTCTCCACTTCTCTATTTCTTTATCTATTTCTCTCTATTTTTATATCTCTCTTCTTCTTTATTTCTCTATCTCTTTCCTTCGCTTCCTCTTTTTATTCTTCTATCTTTTTCTCTATCTCTCTATTTCTCTTTCTCCATCACACAGCTCTTTATCTCTTCTTCTTGTTTCTTCTCTTGACATGCATGGTAGAGGCAGCATCGTGCACACCCCTCTACTTCTCTTCTTCTCTCTCTTGACATGCACAGTAGTGGTAGTGTCGTGAATGCTTATATTTCTCTCTTTCTCTCTCTCTCTCTCTTTCTCTCTTCATATATCTCTCTCTTTTATTCTTCTTCGTCTGGGTGAACAAGTAGCCTAGTCGACATCCCTTCTTCGGTGTTGGGTGAACACGTATTCCAGTCATCATCACCAAGCCGTCACAGGTACCGTTCGATAGGGTGAGGACTTAAAATACTAGTCCCTCCACATCACAAATAGCACACGCGAGGGTGAGGAATTTATAAGATCCCTCAAAAGTCTCTTCTCCCCCAAAGTCTCCATGAATGGACCTTTGACAAATGCTTCCAAACATCTGAGCATCCTAGTTACAACATTGCGTGGATATCTCATCGTCGTTCATGTGGTCCTGTGGCTAGGAAGAAAAAATTAATAAAGCCGAAGGAAATTTTTGAATGTTTTCCTTCTTGCTTCTCTTGAAGCACAACAATGGACGAGGCAAGTTGTTTGAACGCATTTTTCAGCACCTTAGTTCCCGGTGAGGAATAAAGGAGAAGCCGATAAATAAAGTCCTGACTTATAGTGGACTTCAAAAGGCGACCTGCTAAGTTTCATTGCATTCCGACATGTTTAAAGCAGTGTACGACAAAGAAACAGTTTCAAAAACATCTCCCTCTAGTACCCTGATATGGACCCTGTA
Organism: Amborella trichopoda; assembly: GCF_000471905.2. Next base: position 2,978,092 of record NW_006499997.1, on the reverse strand, counting down.
ATTGGAACTCTATTTTCGAAGAGTTAGATGTCTGTGGAACCATCGCCATTGGATCCGAAACAATCGAAAACCCTTAAGGGTCAAATTTTAGCTTAAAGAGATGTTCCAAGACAAAGTATGGGTAAAAGACAAAAAAAGGAAGGCCGCACGCTATTCCCGTGCACCGTCCCTACACCAATCTCCATTAATGGTGACTGGCTTTCATAGTCATGACTAGCAATTTTGAAGACTCATATCTCCCTCGTTTCAAGTCGGATCGTGCTAAAATTTTGTGAGCCTGTTCGTCTCGTCAAGACGAGAATTTTGATATATGGCACATCTCGTAACGATGTCCGAGCAGGAAGAAAAGCTAGAGAGAAGATGACAAATAGTGATCAAGGTTGCAGGAAAATCAGCAGTAGTACGACCCACTCGAGGAACCATATCACGGCGTTGACGTACCCGATCGATATGAAACCAGTTGCATTGCATACGTAAGGTCTAGGGCTCTGTCTAGTTCGATCCCCGTGCGTGATGAAGGGTTAAATATGGTGTACGAAGGTGTTAAAGTTTCTATAGAATTTCAGCCGTCGAAATCCAAATTTTGACTAAAAACCCAAAGTAGTAAAATCTTCGTTCAGGCATGAAATCCAGTTGTGTTTGTTGCAACACCATCGTGACAACATGCTCAGTGCAATTCAGCAAAGAAAATAAGCAAATACATTAAGAAACAAGCTCACTATCGATTGGAAGTTTCCAAGATTTGTGCAAAGTTCAAGTCACATGATCGTGGCCTAAAAACACGATATGTGGCTCGAAGTTAGTATCAAATTGATCGTCAAGCCGAGACCAAAAGGAAAATGATCATCTTTTGGTCAAACAGGTATTAGAGCAACCCCGAATCGGCCTATGAAAATTGTACACGTTCCATGGGTACAAAAGGGACTGTTTTGAAATTTTATGTATTGATGGGCAAGGGAAAAATCGGCCCCCATTTTTACGTTTCTCTTTAATTTAAATAAATTGTAATTATTATCAATTAGGTTAGATTTTGGGTATCCACCCATGTTTTGGGCCCAAGTCTATAAATGCATGTTATACTTCATTGTAAAGGGACTCAACTTCATGAATGAAAATTGAGAATTTTTAGCCTTGATATCGTGGCATGTCTTGGAGAGAGAGAGGAGAGAGAAGAAAAAACTTCGTTAGTACCTTTCGTACCCTTGAGTGAGGGGAATTCTCTCTTCTCTCACCTCTCTCCTCTCTCCTCTTTCCTCTCTTCTTTCTTTTCCTCTCTTCTTCTTTCTTTCTCTCTCCTCTTTCCTCTCTTCTTTCTCTCACTTCTTTTTTCTCTCTCCTCTTTTCTCTCTTCTTTCTTTCTCTCTGTTCTTCTTTCTTTCCGTTTTCTCATTTCTCTTCCCTCTTTTCTCTCTCCTCTTTTTTCTTTCTCTCCTCTTCTTTCTTTCTCTCTCTTCTCTACCTCAAATATGTACGTCAGTAAGCATCGTTGTGCATGTCTATCTCTCTCTCTTCTCTTTCAACATGCACAATGGTAGGCATCGCTGTGCATGTTTCTCTTTCCCTTCTTTCCTCTTTTCTCTCTACTCTCTTTCCTCTCTCATTCCCCCTCTTTCTTAATCTCTTCTTTTTTTCTTAATCTTCTCTTTCCTTTTCTCTCTTTATTTTCCCTTCTTTCTTAACTTTCTTTCCAGATCTCTTTTTGCACTTTCATCTCTTCCCTATCTTTCTCTCCCTTCTCTCTCTCTCTCCTGTCTCTCTCTCTTTCATCATGGATGGTGGAACATATCATCCTCTATGTTCTCTCTTACGCTCTCTCTTCTCCCATGAACAGCGGAACTTATCATCGTGCATGTTCCTTCTTCCCCTTCACTCTTTCTCTCTCCTCTGTCATGGATGGTAAAACCCCATCACCGTTCATGCTTCTCTTTTTTTTCTCTCCTCTATCATGGATGGCAGAACCCCATCATTGTTCATGCTTCTCTTTTTTCTCTCTCCTCTATCGTGGATGATGAAATCCCATCGTCGTCCATATTTCTCTCTTTTCTCTTTTCTCTCTCCTCTATCATGGACAGTGGAATCTCATCGCTGTCCATGCTTCTTTCTCTTTTCTCTCTCCTCTGACATGGACGATGGAACCCCATCGCCGTCCATGCTTCTTTCTCGTTTCTCTCTCCTTTGTCATGGACAGCGGAACCCTATCGTCGTCCACACTTCTATCTCTTTTCTCTCTTCTATCATGGACGACAGAACCCTATCGCCATCCATACTTCTTTCTCTTTTCTTTCTCCTCTGTCATGGACGGCGGAACCCCATCGCTGTCCATGTTTCTTTCCCCTTTCTCTCTCTTCTGTCATGGACGACAGAGCCCTGTCACTATCCATGCTTCTCTCTCTTCTCTCTGCTTTCTTCTCTCTTCTTTCTTCTCTCTTCTCTCTTCTCTTTCTTCTCTTTTCTCTCTATCTTCTCTCTTCTCTCTTTTCTCCTCTCTCTTCTTTCTTCTCTCTTCTCTCTTCTCTCTCTTCTCTTCTCTTCTTCTCTCTCATCTTTCTTCTCTCTTCCTCTTCTCTTCTCTTCTTCTTCTTCTTTCTTCTCTCTTCTCTTCTCCGTTCTTCTCTTCTTCACTTCTTATTCTCTGTTCTCTTCTCCTCTCTTCTCTTCCTCACTTCTTCTTCTCTCTTCTTCTCTTATTTTCCTCTCTCTTCTTCTCTTTTTCGCCTTCCCTCATCTCTTCTCGTTCTCTCTTCTTTTATGTCTCAACTCCTCTCTCTCATTCTTTCTCTGCTTTTTTTCCTTCTTCTCTCTCATTATTCTTTTACTATTCCTTCTTCTCTTCTCATCGTTTGACCAAGGGATGGGTTAAGTCTAGCACTGTCATGGTAGTCTCGTCGTCAAGAAGTATTGCCGACGTGTCGGTCGGAGTTACTGTGCCCATCTTGCTGCCCCGACAGACTGGCCATCGTGCCAGGCTAGTTGATGTTGGTTCTGTCGTTGAGTAATGTTGCTGTCGTGTCGGTCTGAGTTATCGTGCCCGTCTTACTACCATGCAAAATCAGTCACTATTGTCTAGCCCTTGTGTCAGGCTAGGCATCCTGTCAAACTTCTTTTTCTTCTCCACTTTTTCCTTTATTCTATTTCTTTCTTCTCCATCCCAATCTCTATCCTCCTATTCTTCCTCTTCTTGAATGTGCACATATGTGTGCATTCGCCTAAAGATAATGTAGGGTTCCTCGACCCACTTGTTTTGTAAATTAATCATGTGTGTGTGATCAAAAAAACAGAACAGTACGGGTCAAAGGAGGCGATTACAAACTACTTATAGGACTGAACGCTTTCCGTTGTGATCTAAGAGGGCACCCACGCGAGTCAGCTTGAGTGAGTCACGGACCTAGGTGAGGTGTGTCTCGCCTCCCATAAAATTCCTCTCTCACTGGTTGATTATCTTGCCCTTGTTTCTTAACAAGGTTCCCAAGAGAGCAGTCTCAAGTCCCGGGTTCTCTTTGAAACCCGAGACACATGCCACCAGGTCATCCCGACCCGGGGGCGAGATCGAGGCATCTAACCAAAGATAAAATATCAAAAGACCAAAAACCCCTCACAACATCATTAAAGGGATAAACAAATTACAATTTACATTAGAGCATATGCTTGTATTTTCTATATCAATAATGTGCGCCTCAATAAAAATAGGGTATGGTTTGCAACCTTAAATAATCAAATTAGGATGCACCTCCAAACTTAGGCATGATATGCAATTTTGGTGTTGAAAACTCTTAGGATGGTGCGAGAACCTATTTTTATATATAAATATAAAAGTTTAAACTCCTAAAATGGTTCAGATCAAGCAGGGATATAAATCTTGAAAATAGACAGTCCATATATTATGTTGCAAGATGTACTATTATTAGGACTCGAAATCCCTTTTTTTCTCCCTATATATTTATAAATCTTGTTGTTGAAATGATCAATTAGATGGTTTTCCAATGTCAAAACATCATTTCAGTAGATACACCTTAATTCTACATATTAAGGTATCAACCTTGTATAAATTGTTTTTTTAAAAGTTTGTATCTCCCAAAGAGGCTTTAACTTCATAATTGGGGATAAAATCACCACAATACATCTAGTTATTCCCACTTTTCAACACCAAAACAGGGGTAACTTAGGAATTCTCATTATTTTTTTGAGGATGCCCCTGATTGATATAAAAATTTAAAAGCATACTTTCGGGGGGCCGTTTGACTTTGATAAAGGCTTGCTCATCTGCTACATGCCTCTCTTTAAGATGCCTAGTAATGTGTTCAAGAGGCTTGAGAGTCTTATGGGAAAATTCTTATGGGGTGAATGTGATAATAAGAAGAGGTTTAATCGTGTTAAATGGAAAATGGTTTTCTCTCCTATTTGTAATGGAGGCATGGGGATTGAAAGATTAAAAATTATGAATAGTGCTTTATTGACAAAATGGCGATGGAGGTGTGCTAAGGAGAAGTACTAGTTGTGGAGATGTATTCCTGAGGAGAAATACAGAGAAGATAAAGGAAAATGTTTATATAGAGCTGAGGTTCTAAACAATCAAATTCGAGCTCACCTAAAAAGTTTCACTAAAAGGGGTTGTTTTGATGCCCAAATATCCTTAAATTTATCATCTTGATCTCAAGATGCATGGTCATGAGAAAAAAAAATGAATTTCAAATTTTCGAAATGGTGCATATTGTAACGCATTTTTCAACCGTCAATTTTCAAGACTTTTCAAGTTTTCATAGATCTGCTCAATCTACACTTTTTTGAATGTTTTAACTTTTATAATTAAAGGTGAAATATATTTTAAGGCTGTCACAATGATTTCCAGTATTGAAACCACATTTCTCAACACTATTTGAAGGTGCGCTTTACTTTGATTGTTTAGAGCCACGGATCTATACATTAATATGATATTGTAGCACAGGGGACCAATAAAAAATATATTTCACCGATGTGTAAGGGGATTGTGGCCAATAGAGATTTTTTCTTAAAATACATGACGATTATGGTGGGTGATAATGTTAGATTTTAGCAGTAAAAAAGGATTGGGATTGGACTTTTAAAGTCAATTTCCTCATTTATTTGCTAAAGTAAACTCTAAGAGTAAGATAGTGTGTGAGATGGTTGAAAGCAGAGGTTTTAATTCAAATTAGGACATTAGGTTCTCCTATAGAAGGGTAAACAATGAGGTAATTGGTGAGTATGTTCAATGTTTGTTACTGCAACAACAATATTATTACTACCTAGAGTAGGAAGACAAAATTATATGGGAACATAGTAGAAATGACAATGGTAACTATACAATGAGTTCAGCGTATAAATTGTTGCTTTATGATTGTAATACATGGACTAATATAGTGGTCAGCCTTGGATTTTCTTGAGGGAAAACCCTTTCTTAGAAACCGTGATGCCTCCCCTTCTCCTCGTGAGGGGTGGAGGAGAGGAGGAAGAAAAAGCGTGTGCCACCCCCCCCTCCAATTTTTTAGTATGATCGGAGGCTGGATGATACCAAATTTTCAGGTAAAAAAAAAGGCATACTTTTTTAGTTGCCTAAATCCCATTTTTCGATGACCTCCCAAATTTGGAATGCGTTTAAATGGAGACCAAAATGGATGAAATTTATCACAAAATGATCGTGATAGTATCCACTTTAGACTTTAGTGTGTGATCAAAATGAAGTCTTGAAACATCATGGATCGTGCTGAATTGGTGGTCGAATAATCATAAACTTTATGAACTTGGCTGAATTTTTGGTTATTCCTTAAAACTCTGTCCCAAGACATTCAATGGGCATCAAAACGTGCGTAACAATCCAAGCAATGATTCTACGACATTTGATCTATCGAATTGCCACTGTAAACGTCCGAAAAAGCTCTCAAGGTCTAGCAATAGCAAGAGGTGCCTCATGAGGGGATAGTTTTGTAATTTGTTGAAAGTGCTTGGGGGTATTTTGGTCATTAATTTAAAAAGCTGGATTATTATTTTATTAAATGTGTATTTTTTTACAATTCCAATAGTTTTTTAGCAATCCACCCTAGTTTTGGGGTTGCTTTATATAAGGAACTTAAGTCATTTGTTATGACTCTTGAGAATTCTAAGAGCTTAAGCTTGTCCTTTTGCATTGATTCCAAACCTAAGACTCAAGGAGAGAGGAGAGAGAAACAATTCCTAGAGAGAAAATACTCCTAGGAGCCCTTTACTCTTAGAACATTAAAATTCCAATTTCCATAGAATTCCCAACTCCCAATCCTACCCCATACACTCCAGCTCCCATACAGCCTAGAACTCCTTCACCTAAGGGTACTGACAAAGTTTTTTCTTCTCTCTCCTCTCTCTCTCCAAGACATGCCATGATCTCAAGGCTAAAAATTCTCAATTTTCATTCATGAAGTTGAGTCCCTTTACAATGAAGCATAGCGTATATTTATAGACTTGGGAGTAAAACATGGGTGCATATCATATCAAAACTCGGTTTTCAAATATAACTCTAATTGTGACAAAGTTTCGTCATAATCTGATAAGTTTTGATATGATCATAATGAAACTCGGTTTTCAAATCTAACTCTAATTATGCTGAAAATGGGCCCTACAACTACAACCCTATTTTCTTGGTCTCAAAATAATTCCAAACCATCGCCATTAAATCCAGAATATCGAAAACCTCAGGTACCAAATTTCGGCCCAATCGGACCCTTCGGGACAGTTATGGGCCTGACTTACCATAAAATTATGGGTTTTACACTATCGCGATACATCCTCAGTGAAAATTGTCTTCTCATTTCGAGTTGACTTTCAAATGATCATATCTTGCTCGTTTTTTGTCCGATAACCTCAAATTCGGACACGAGCTAGATCTCGACGACCCAATCGTTTTGATATAAGGCACGCATCTTGGTGTGAGCTGAAGTGAGATAATTTCTAGAGAGAAGATGTGCTTAGCAATGTGCGAATTCATAAGAAAACATTCAATTCATTTGAAGGCCATAACTCAAGATTCTGATGATGAATCATCCCAAAAATGGGTCCATTGCGACCGTGTGTCGAAGAGCTATAGTTTGGTACATGTTTTATACATCATTGAAAGCCAGATGATGCAAAGTTTGACATTGAAGAAAGGCACATTTTTTCGATTGCTAGAAACCCATTTTTCGGTAACCTCTAGAAATTGGAAAAAGAGATCAAAACGGATGAAAATTACTGCAAACTGATTGTGACAATGTCCTCTACAATTTGTAACAAAAATAAACACTTGGAACATCACAACTCAAGCTACATTGATGGTTAAAGATTTGCGGAGTTTATGAAAATTGCCAGATTTTGGGTTCTTCTTGAAAAATTTGTTTCAAGGCAATTAAAGGGTATCAAAACGTTCACAAGAATTCAAACATCAATTCTACAATGATTGATCACCCAAATTACCATTGTAGGTGTCTGGAAAAGCTCTCGAAGACTAGCCATGGCAAGAGGCCCTGCATGGAGGGATGGTTTTGTGATTTATAGAAAAGTGCTTTGGCGCAGTTTGGTCATTTAGTCTAATTTCGTGATAATTGTTTTAATTCAATAATTCTATATTTTTTGATAATTTGGGTAATTTTGAGCATTTCACCCCTGTTTAGTGGTTGCTCTATATAAGGAAACCCATGACACTTGTAATGTAAGGTGGAAAAAGTGGGAAGGTTGGTCATTGAATTCTAATAATATTTGAGCATTTGGATTGCCTTGCTTAACTACTGTGTTTTTGCTTGTGAGTTCGAGACCAACAAAAGAGGAGAGGGTAGCATTTTCCTAGAGAGAGAAATATCCCTAGAGCACCATACACCGCAACCCATTCCTTACTCCACCTTAACCCATTTTGTACACTACAGCCCACTTCCTACTCCACCTTAACCCATCCCATACACCACACTACACCTAAACCCAAACCTTCTCTCTCACAGGCCTCAAAGAGGACTCATGGAGGTGCACCTAGGTATATAATTACCATAAGTCCACTCTTTCTCCTCTCCTCCTTTCCCTTTGACCTTCCCTCCTCCCTCATTCTTTGTCGGCGGGAGTCACTGACCAAAGCCTAGGGCAGGCCTTACCCCCTCTCTGCTTCTACCCATGCTCTAATGTGCACTCATCCACCCGCGCTCTAATGCGCACTTGTCCACCCGTGCTTTAACACGCTCTCGTCCACCCACCCTTTAATGCACACTCGTCCACCCACGCTTTAAAACACACTCATCTACCCACGCTTTAACGCGCACTTGTCCACCTGTGCTTTAATGCGCACTTGTCCACCCGCTCTTTAACGCGCACTTGTCCACCCGCGCTCTAATGCATACTCATCCACCCACGATATAATGAGCACTTGTCCACCCGCGTTTTAACATGCACTCGTCTACTCGTGCTTTAATGTGCACGCATCCACCCGTCCTTTATCGCGCACTCGTCCACCCTTGCTTTAACGAGCACTGGTCAACTCGTGCTTTAATGCACACTCGTCCACTCACTCTTTAACGCACACTTGTCCACCCACGCTCTAACACGGATTCGTCTTCCCTCACTCATATCACAGTTAGTCACCCCCGCCTAGCCATCCACATTTACCCCCATTATTTCATTAAGAGGAAGTTTCTACCGGGGATTTTCCCACAACCCCAACCGCAGTGAGGTAGGTGCTTTAATCCATCTCTTCACCGATTCTTTAAAATCCTATCACAAAGTTGGACATACCTATTTGCACACAAGTGAAATTATGAGAGACGTGCAAGCATACCACTCGTGAGGCCACGCGGTTATTTGAGAGGGGGCACCAGGTAGGTGTAGAGGCCACCTGCGTGACCACGACCCAGGCACCCCGACCAACTGACGACTCCACTGGGGAGAAGCTACCCTATAGTTGGCCTGGATTGGTTTCAAACAAATATGTCATCTCTTTCTTGTCAAAAGTTTCTATGAAGTTCAATTACTCCTCTTTGATTCGAATTGGGGATTTTATTATCCCTACATTCGTAGGTTCACCCATGAGAAGCAAGATTTTACAGTCCACTGCTCCCATATATCTCTTGAGTGCTCACTCTTTCCCAATCACCTTAGCTCAGGCTAAGGGAAACTCGGGAAAGGGTACCCAAACCCTTCGTCCCATCTCTACTGACATCAAAGGCAAGTCCATTGATGTCAACTGCATGAGTGGCCATAAGACCATCTTTCTTCATGCTCACCCTGCTATTGGTAGACACTCTACCAGTCATAGGCTTAAGAGTGGTTCTAACACTGCTCCTTATCTTTCCATGGTTGGTTCATCTATGATCACCATTTTTGTAGGTAGCAAAAAAGTTACCTTACCCTCTCTCTACGTGAGCACTGCTCATACCAGTACATTGCCCCACACACATCATGCTGGCGATTCCCTTGGTAGATCATCTTGCTCGGGTGGCTCCAAAGTCATTCCCCACATGCTTACACATGTCATGGCAAATGGTTCAACCATTGTTATGCTAAATCGAAGCAAGCAAAAGCTCACCCCAATCACCTCACTTAATTCGGGTCTCTTGGGACCTGGACCCATTAAAGGTGGTCCTCGGACCACCCATGCATCACATGTTAATCTCTCAACTTGGGTCAGTCCCAAGGCTACACCTAAACGAGCACACTACCTTCAAATTAATCAAAGGTCACATACAGATATGCATATGCATGCTAATGGCCCCAAAGCCATCGAAATTGCAAAGATTTGGCATTCCAAATGCCAAACCTCTCACTGCATCGGAGGCTGGTTCCCAAATCAGACTTTGCACACACATGTAGGTCCAGTATTGCTGCCAGGTACAAGGGAAAGGGCAATTTCATTCGCCCCCCATCAACCCTAAACCCATGACTACGTATTACTCGAAGAAATTCCCTTCGAGCATTGTCTTGTCTCCTCCTTCTCCATATAAGCGAGCTAGCCCTTGAGGCTAGACCCAGGGCAAAATGATGGCCCCAAAAACGACAAAGCGGTTTCTCCCTTCTTCAAACAAACCCAAACCTCCAAACTCCCTCCTCTCAGGCATCACATTTTGTCCGAATGGATTGACTTTGCTCTCATTTCTGTGAGACAAGCCAGTCGATCAAGATGTCAAAGCCAGTTCCAATCTTGGGGGAAAATTTATTGGAGCTTGTGAATCAAACAAATGAAAGGGATGAGGGTGTAACTTTGGGAAAAAAAAGTAGAGTCTTCAACTTTAGAAGCCCTACTAAAACAGAACTCGTTCTATTCGTTGCAAACCACGGAAGAACCTGATACGAGTGACACTGTCCACTATTGCATCATAGAGATGCAAGAAGATGAACCTAGTTCATCTTATCTGTGACCCCAAGGCCATCATGGGCAACCAAGGGAGATATGGCCCCAAGGTTATCATGAACCCATCTGAATTGAGCAATGACCCCAAGGTCCTCATGTGCCATGCTTACCAACAATGCAACCACAAGGCCGTCAAAAGCCAATACTCACTCGATCTCGGAGACACTTGTTATACGTGTTTTTTGACAAACTTGTATTCCCCGGTATGAATAAGAAGAGATCCAGTTGTGACCTGGTCCCAACGGTACCCAAGACACAGCCAGACCATATGAACAATGTAAAAATAAGCTTAAAATCGGACAACCTTGCAAAGAGTAGTAGAACGGCTTCAAAATGCATGAAAGGGTATTTTATGAGGCCCGAGGTACGCTCACAAAGTTTCGTCACATTTCGATAAGTTTTTGTATGATCAAGGCGAAGCTCGGTTCTCAAATCCAGTTCCTTTCATGCTAAAAAGGGACGTCATAACTACAGCCCTATTTTTAAGATTTCAAAACGGTACCAGACAACCTCCATTAGATCCAAAACGTTGACAAACCCCTAGGGACCAATTTGGGCTCAATCAGACATTCCAAGACCATTCTGGACCCAAATTACCATAAAACGGTGGGTTTTACACTGTTTTAGTGCAGCCTTAGTGAACCAGTTTCCATTTACATAAATTGTGTTTTCACCTCTCAAAATGATTTTCAAATGCTCCTAACTCACTTGTTTTGAGTCGAAACAACGTCAAATTTGGACACGAGCTAGGTCTCGATGACCCGGTCATTTTGACATAGGGCACGAATCATGACATGGCCCGAGGCGAGAGAATTTCTAGAGAGAAGATGAGCCCAAAAACATGAAAATCATAATTTTAAAAGAAGACATCCCATATTTCGTGAAATCATAACTTGATATCCGGGTGTTCGATCGTCGCAAATATAGGTCTGTTGCGACCGTATCACGAAGAGCTACAGTTTGACATAGTTTTTTCGTTTAATTAAGTGTCAGATAGGATGAATTTCAAGGTTGAAAATGTAAATATTTTTCAGTCTTCAGAATCACACTTCCCGACGTGGGGATATGCTCAAACAAAAACCAAATTAGAAGAAATTTGGTACAAAATGATCCTGACAACGTCCTCTTTAATTTGTGATCAAAATGGGGACCCGAAACATCACCACCGCAAGTGTCCGAAAAAGATCCTGAAGTCTAGCAATGACAAGAGGCCCCTTAGTGAGGGATGGTGTTGTCATTTGCTCAAAAGATTTAAGGAGTATTTTTGTCATTATGTCAAAAAACAAGATTTTATTGTAATTCCATATAATTGCATTTTTCCACAATTTGGCTTAGTTTTAAGCATCCACCCATGTTTTGTGGTTGTTGATATAAACAAGTTTAGGTCAATTATACATGGGTTGGATCATTCGTGAATAAAATTGAGGCATTAGCTTGTGTTTATTTGACTTTGCTTCTAACTCTTGGATCCAGTAGTGAGTGGTTAGGTGCCTTGATCACGCCTTCCAGATCTAGATGATCAGGCGGCACGTATCTCAGGTTTTTAGTGAACCCGAGATTTGAGATCGCTCTCTCGAAACCTTGCACAAGAGTAAGGGCAGGTATACCAACCGATGAGAGAGAAATTTAAGGTGGGTTTGGGACTTACTCGGGCTGGCTCGCCTAGGCGTCCTCTTAGATCACTTCAAACACCCCCCAGCTGCTTTAGCTGGTTTGGAATCGCCTCCCTTGACCTGTAATCTCCTTGTTTTCCTGCACAACACTTCTGTGGTTAATTTGCAAGACAAGTGGGTCAAAGAGACCCACCCTTGTCTTAGGGCAATGCACATTCGTGTGGATAAGAATGTGAGAGGTTAGGATGATGGAGTGGAAGTTTCGAGAAAAGGTCGAAAAGAGAAGAAAACTTGATGAAGGGACGAGACTAGCTTGATAGCCAGAAAGTGACCGAGGTACTCAGGACCGGCACGGCGACAAGACTACTCAAAACTGAGGCTGATATGGTGATGCTAGGCTAGGTTATCCCTCAATCAAGTGAGAAGTGCAGAGAATGAAGATAAGGCATGAGAGGGCAAAGAGATAGGCCTAACGGCATTAGGTGTTGCCACCCACGACCGTGGAGTAACAGTATCACGACCCTTTGATGACGCTAGTGGAATGAGGGGAAGCAGGGAACTACGAATAATGCTAAGCATTGCAATTGGTAATAGAAAAAGGCAGCGCACCCCTGCGTGGGCGGCGATAAGCTCTCGTGAATTGCACAACAATAGCGTTTTGCGAAGCGCACGACGATAGTTCTCATGAGGCACACGACGGTAGGCGTGGGATGTGAGGGGAGCGGCAATGAGCACTGAACTCACAAAGAAGGCTCGCGGACGGCGATGGACACCATGCATGCGAAGAAAGCTGATGGGCTGCGATAGGCATTGCCGAGACCTCCCGTCTGTGAAAGGCTCGCAACGGGGGAAGACCTCTACTGGCAGCAATGAGTTTCGCTGTCTATGCTCTTCACTGAGGCATCGAGGACGCGTCTACAGACGGCGATGAGCAACGCCATCTACAGGCCTCCCTGAGAGGTAGAGATGGACGAACAAAAAGAGAAGGAGGCTCGCGCATGGTGCTGTCATCGCCATGCACGACCTGTGAAACCACAGGAGAGGCGTGCACATCACCGCCATTGTCGTGCATGACCTCTGAGGGGAGCTCAGATGGAGAAGAGGAAGGAGAAGGAGAGGAAGAGAGAGAAGAAAAAAGAAAAAAGAAGAGAGAGAAGGTTTACCTTGAGCCTAGGGGTACCGGTCCAAAAGTTTCTCTAACCTTACTCCCTCTCTCCAAATGTGGCACAACAATGAGAAGAAACAGAAAATTTATTAAGTAAAAACTCTCATTTTGTGTATTCTGTGTGTGTGTCTATTGCCTTCTGCGTACAATGATGGTACGTGGTACATATAGAATTTGCCCCAAACATGGGTGGATAATTAAAAGTAACACTAATTGTTGGAAATTAAGATTAAATTGAATAAAAATAATTAAAAAATAGGGTGAAAAATGATAGATTTGCCCCTTCCTAACAATTTGGGAAATTTCAAAATAATCCCTGTATTGCCCTAGAACGTGAATGATTTTTCATGGATGATCCGGGGTCGTTCTGATGCCTGGTTGATCGAAAGATGATTATTTTTCTTGTAGGGCTCGGCATGGCGATCACTTTGATACCAACTTTGAACCATGGATCGTTTTTTTAGGGAATGATTTGACTTGAAATTTGTTTGAATCTTGAAAATTCGAATCGATAGTGTGCTTGTTCCTTGATATTTTTCTATGATTTCTTCGTTAGATCACATTGAGCATGTCGTCATTGGTTCGACCATCCCGTTTAATGCTCTATGGTGGCATGAGCCTAAACTGACAACTGATATTCAAAAATAACAATTTCAGAAAACAAAATTCAAAAAGAAATGCTCCTTGGCGGCTAAACTGCCAACCAACTTTCCAGAAAATAAAGTAAAATGAAAAAAGAAAAAGAAAATGCTCCATGGTGGCATGAGCCTAAACTGCCAACCAATTTAAAAATAAGATAAAAAATAATAAAATAATAAAAAATACAACGCTCCTGAGTGACATGAGCCTAAACTGCCAACCAATTTTCTAGAAAATTTCAAAGTAAAAACTCTCCGCGGTGGCATGAGCCTAAACTGCCAACTAAGTTTCGAAAATTTGAAAAAAATAAACTAAAAAAGAGAGAACTCTCTTTGGTGACATGAGCCTAAACTTCCAACCAAAGTCCAATCCAAGGCACAACCACCCTGTTTCAATGGAAAAACGTCAAACTCATGTGACGTTAAAGAGCAGAGATAAAAAAAATGCCAAACTCGTGCGACGTTAAAGAGCCGAGACAGGAAAAAAGTCAAACTCGGGCGACATTAAAGAATCAAGACAGGGAAAATGTCAAATTCGTGCGACGTTAAAGGGCAAAGATAGGAAAAACATCAAACTTGTGTGACGTTAAAGAGCCAAGATAGGTAACGTCTAGCCCTGTATGGCGTAAAATGTCGGATGTGTTTAGGACACAACCACCCTGTTCAAACGTGTAGCCCTATACGACGCTAAAGGTTGGGTATATCCAGTTTAATGTCAAACTCGTGCGACGTAAACGAGCCGAGATAGGTAACGTCTAGCCCCGTATAATGTAAAATGTCAGATGTGTTCAGGGCACAACCACCTTGTTCAATGTCGATTAGGGCCAACCACCCTGTTAAATGTGTTCAAGGCACAACCACCTTGTTCACACATCTATCCCCGTATGACGTAAAAGGGTCGGGTGTATAGTCCATCGCTGCAAGACATTAAATTGCTTAGAGGGCTCTATGGTTGCAGGAGTTAAAACTGCTAACCAACCTTGGTTTTCAAAATATCTTTCTCTTTTCAAAATTTTTACTATATGTCTTGTGATTTCAAAAAATTTAATTCCTTTGTTATAATCGTAGCCTGTCCTTGCTCTGAGTTCTATTTCAAACCTCCCCTACTTTCAAAAATTCTAAAAAGTATTTTAAAATGAAGGAGCTTGGGCTCCCGTATATGATGATTACCACGTTTGCCGCATTTCTGCCTCATCTCTCACTTCAGATTCGGCTAGACAAGTCTCTTCCTATAGAAAGCCTTTCCATATAGACAGCCTTAGGAAACTCTAAGGAGATCAAAGAAATTGTCAGGGTTAAAAATTCAAATTGTGAAAACCCCTGAAGTTAAGTGGCATGTCCAGAAAATCCAACTTGAGTTTCAAGCTTGTGTAACTCGTCGACATCTCACGCCAAAACCCTAGAAGGAAAAATGCCCTAGGTGGGTGAGCTCAGTGAGTGCAATGACTTGGTGGGATAGTTGGTAGACCCCACGACCACGTGACTTCAAGACGAAATTTAAAATGTTTACTTTATGTTTAACGTTCACCTACCCCTCGAAGGACAAGGAATGTCAGAGTGTCTACTTCTTTTCCACTCACCTATCCCTTGAAGGACAAATATTGCCAAAGAGTGGCAGCTGTAAACACCCAGTTTTAAATCAAGCAAATTTTGCTATTTTTTGAACCCTTAGGACCACACTTAACTTAGTAAACCCAAATCTATAGTTCACATAGCCTACCTTGTGATTCGGAACCAGTTTGTCTGCCCGGAACCCTACAGAGACCTTGTTTTAACCCAGATTTCTGTAAATGCCTTATTTTACCAAAAAACATCATTAAAAATAGTAAAGAAAAAAACCTTTTTGACCCAATCTTTTTCTGGGAGCTTCACAACAGCTCAAGAACATGTGCAAAAAAGAATTTATCAAATCGGAGGTGTTTTTACCTGGGTGACATTAAGCGTGCCACCCGAGAGACACAGGGCGACATGGGTAGTGTCATCGCCTAGAAGCGTTTTCACTGAAAACCTTGTTACGCGTTTCCCCTACTTTCTCGATCTTTTCTCTTGGGCGTGGGGCTTAGAGAAAGTTATCTGTACCTCCCAAAAATCGAATGGTGTTGCTCGAGGATTTGTTAGTTGCAAGGATAACACTTCCCCAGCAAGTCCCTCATAAAAACCATCTCGGTGGTCATTTGAGGGGTGGGAAAAAAATCTCTAAGAGACTTTTAGAAACCTGAGAGACTTTAGAAACTTTAGGCTGGAAAGACATACCAGAGAGATATAGAGAGAACCTTTACCCTGCTCGAATACACCCCGCTCTACTTTGGTAGCACCGTATTTTGGCTTCGTTAGCTCTGCTTTTCACTCTATCCATTCCTTTTTTCAGAACCTTTACCCTACTCAAATACACCTTGCTCTACTCTCATAGCACCCTTTTTTGGCTCCGTTGGGTCTGCTTTTCACTATGTCCATTCCTTTTTTCGGAACCTTTACCTTGCTCTGCACCTCAAATCTAAACTCACTTTAGATCCAAAATTAGGGTACAACCACCCCAATACTACAGAGACTTGCTGACCATGAACACTTGAATTAGATGGGCAAAGAGGAACTGGTTCTGATAAGGGCGAGCCCTCTGGGCCTTGAGAGTCCCGAGCCATCTGGCCCGATCAGGTACTCATTCTCCCTTCATTTCTTCTTTATTTTATTTTATTTATTTTGTTTTGATCTGATTTTAATTTGTTTTGATTGAAAATCTTGTTTTGAAATACTTCAGATCACGCTGGCTCCACTACATATATGAGAGCAGGTCTGCTTGTTTCCAGGCAGATCTAATCTCAGATCTGAATTCGATTATTCCCACTTTCTCTATCATACCTTTCCCTTTTCATTTTTATTAGTTTGAAGTGTCAGATCCAAGCGATCTAACAATGTAGATCACCCTGATTATCATCGTCACCCATATTGGGGGAATCTCGAGGTATCGGTGACTCGAGGATGTCCACCTGATTGGACTAAAGGACGAGGCGAACTGTGCCTGGGATAAAGTCTTGCAAGGTTGGTAGTAGAGGAAGGGGCCTGAGGAATTCTTCCTCGACTAGTGGTCGAGGAGGAGGATTCCTTTCACGGGCCGACCCAGATGCCTACCGTTTCCTTTGGGGTCCTTGAGGGGGTGTCTAGACTGCCTTATCAAGCTGACGAGTAGCCCTTGCTTGGTAGACTGCCTCAAGTTTCAAGGATTTGAGCCTACTCCAACCATGGTAGACTTTCCAGGGCTGAGAGGTTGAAGGCTCTGAAACGTGCAGTGTATACTTAGGAGGGGCTGGTAGTGTGTCTTCCTTTGGAATTGGAGCGATGGCCTGGACGCTTTCCAGGAGAACAGCACAAACGATGTGGCCCTACTAGAATTTCTCTGCGACTATAGCTTCGAACTCAGAGCATTTGTTGAGTTCGTGGCCCCATACTTGGTGGTATGGGCACCAAAGCTTTTCTGTGCCCTGGGCAAGACGACTCGGTTGCCTGACAGGCTTGGGAGTGACAAGGCCTTGTTGAAGCATTGCCTTGAAGAGGGCCTGCAGAGGGTCTAGCTCAGTGCTTCCTTAGACTCTCGCTAGGAGGTCTTCTTGCTAATACAAAAGAGGGACTCTAGGTGTCCTTCTAGGTTATCTTGAACTTCCTGACACTGCTGCATCTTTCCTGCTAAGATATTGTGGAAGCCAGTGCATTCGCTGACATCATGGCCTTGTATCTCGTGATACGCGGACCAGAGGTTCTTGATTCTTAGAGACAGGAACTTGGGCTGCCTTGTCGGCTTGGGAGTGATGAGCCCGTCTTCGAGCATTATGGAGAAAAACGCACGAAGGATAGCGGGTGTCCAGTCGTCCTCTTGGATCGTGACTATATGAGAAACCTCAGTTGCCCCAACGCTTTTTTCAACTCTTCAAGCTTTATCTGACCCTTGCTGATAAGGGCTTCGATCATGTCGTTGAGCTTATAGCAGTCGTAAGTGGGATGGCATACCCTCCTATGATAGGCACAATAGTTCTCGTTTGCTTCCTGCCTAGCCGACTCCGCAGTATTGGCCTCCAGCAACTGTATCATGTTCTGTTCTAGCAGCAGTCGAAGTAGTGTAGGCGTCCACTATGTGTGGAAGGGGTAAACCTTATTTTGGTGTTGGACCCAATAGTCGTTTCACCTAGAATTTTTAGGAGGAAGGATGTTGTTGTTCGACTGCTGCTTTCCCCCAGCCAGAGACGTATGTACCTTGGAAAGGTCTAGGGTTTTGAGGAACCGCACTTTTAGTGTCGGCCACCGTGACGGCCACGCTGATTACTGCCTCTCGGCTGCCCCGACTATTGGAGCGAGAGTTAGAGCTAGCAGGTTGCTGACGAGGGTTGTCGTGATGCTTGAATAATCCCTCAATACGAACTGCCTTGGAGATGAGCTTTGACATGGAGGGTGGATTGGATGCCTTGACATTTAGAGCGGTCTCGGGAAGCTTGTTCTGTATGCAGATCTGGACCGCCTCCTTATATGGAAGGTTGCCAACTCTCTCCAGTGAGTGATGAACTTGTCAACCGGCTCACCAGGGTCTTGCATCAGGGTGAGGAGTTCGATGGTTTTCACATTCCTTTAAACTTCGTAGAAGCGTTGGTAGAACAACTATTCCATCTCTTGCCATGTGTGTACCGAGTTAGGAGGCAGCCTAGCATACCACTGGGAGGCTGGCCCTTTGAGAGTTTTGTCGATCTAGAGGAGAAGGAGTCAATGGTCAGTTGCCATCTCCCGATAGGCCACTTGGAAGTGAGCAGTATGATGGTGTGTAGATGTAGTACGGTTGAGCAGGGGAAGCTTCCCCTTTCAATAGTTCGGAGGGAAGGGTATTTGGTCTATGTACGAAGGGTACGGCTTTTGATAGAGCGGTGTCTCCTGCATGCTTGAGACCTTGTTCTTGAGGCTATGGGCCACCATAGCATCTATCTCGGTTTGAGAGACCCCGCGGGAGGTAGAACTTTCTTGGGATGCTAATGGAGGAGTTTGCCTGGAAACTGCATCCTCACCAAGAGGCGAATCGGTTGAAGAAGGGGATCTAAAGGCCTCTACACATTCCATCTTTCCAAGGATGGCTTGCATTATTTCCTTGAACTTGTTCATCTGCTCCTCCTGAGCGTCATCCGGGTCATTGATCACTATAACACTGACCATCTCTTCTGGAGGGTCTAAACTTGGCGCGACAGTGGGCTGTCGAGGTCGGTGAGTGGTGCGTGGCAAGTCAGACTAGAGGGGTTCAGCCTGCCTCGACTAGACCTGAGCCTGACCGGTTCTTAACGGTCTTGGGACCATGGCTTATGAGTAGTGATGTCCCAACAATACCCTTGGACTCATTCAGGCTCTGGAGTTTGGAAAGGGAAAAAGCAGCAGGAGGTCATCAAAGGTGGCGACCTCAACTGCCTTGGAGGCTTCTTTGATCAAGATCTAAACACCTCTTTCTTGCTCAACCCTGAGACGGCTGTGGACTTCACTCCAGAACCGAGCCTGAGACCTAAACTGCCCACCTTCTTCGAACATGCTAGGCCCCGATCAGAGCTGGAACAGGGAGTGGGGTCCATGGACAGAAGGTAGCCTAGGTTTTTGCCTTGGAGGCTGGAGGCCTCTGTCTGACATCAGGTCGTGTCCCGAGTTCCTTTGTGGGGAGCACGTGCACGGTTGACTTGAGGCTGGCTCAAGATGGTACTCTTAGGGAAGACCTTCGAATACCAGGGTTTGAGGTGTTTACCTGGTGTCGGGAGAGCGACAGAGGAAGGACCTGGTTCACGACTCTGTCTGAGATGAGGTCAGGAAGGAACCTGCCAATGAGCCCGACCTGAGGAGGGTGACCGGGGGGTCCACCCGGGCTTAGTCAATGAGCCTGACCTGAGGAGGTCTAGACCCATGAGCTTGTCTCTGTTAGGGGAGAGGCAGCAGCCCACCTCTCATAGGGTGAAGCTGTGTATGCTGAGAGGGAGGACGGAGTGGTCGAACCTCATGTGCTCGAGGTGGCGTAGAAGCTGACCCGGGTTGTGGAAAGAAAATGCATGACGTATGCAGGGTTTGGCCCGAGAATGCCTAGCACTGGATGTGAGCTCAGGGCAACGTGAGGGTTTCCTTGAGGTGCGGCTTGAGTGGATGAACCATGAGCCCTTGAGTGTGTGCAAGGGGTGGAGATCTCAAGACCTTCGTCTCTATGTGTCGACTCTCTAGGTGTGGAGGTTCAGGGTGATGAAGGAGCATAAGGGGTTGCCTTTCGGCGAACCTCAAGAGCGATGACAACTTGCTTGCCATTCGTGAGAGTGATGGGGGCAGCCTTCTGGCGTGCCTCAACAATATGATTAACAGTAGACTTGCCAATAGCAGGGTGCGCGGCAGCAGGTGTTCTACCCATGCAAGGGGCCTTGGTGGAGAGTCCACCAAGGAGAGAAAGTGAGGAGGCAAGGATGTTTAAGTCCCCTCTCGTACCGATCCTGGTGAGAACCTAGGAGCCGGACTGTGAGTTCTGACTCAAGAGGAGGGTGGGGAAGGAGGCTTGAGCAGCTTGCTTCCTCAAAACAGCCATGAGTGTGGGGATAAGGAAATCCCAGACCCAGATAAACGGGTTGAACAACCAAATTCCATACTGGTCAAACAAGAGCGAACAGATTAAGGGGTAATAAATCCCTAGTGGAGTCGCCAAGCTAGTTAGGTGCCTCAATCTCACCTTCCGGATCTAGATGATTTGCAGGCACATACCTCAGGTTTTTGGTGATCTTGGGGTTTGAGATCGCTCTCTCTGAACCTTGCTCGAGAGTAAGGGCAGGTATACCAACCGATGAGAGAGGAATTTTAGGTGGGTTCGAGACTTACTCATGCTGGCTCACATGGGCACCCTCTTAGATCACAAAGAAAGCCCCCCAGCTAAATTAGCTGGTCCGGAATCATCTCCCTTGACCTGAAATTGTCTTGTTTTATGCACATCACTTTCATGGTTAATTTGTAAGACAGGTGGGTCAAGGAGACCCACCCTTGTCTTAGGGAAATGTACGTTCATGTGAGAGTATGATGAAACGTAAAGTCTTAGATAAAGATAGAAAAGAGAAGAAAAACTCGACGAAGTGGCGAAGCTAGCATGACATCTAGACAATTATTGATTCGGAGTGGTAGCAAGACGAGCATGATCCTCAGGACCAGCACGATGGCAATACTACTCAAAACCGAGATCGAGATGGTGGTTCAAAGCTAGATCTACCTTCAGTCAAGTTAGAAGAGAAAAGGATGAAGAGAAGAGAGAGAGACGACAAAGGGAGGAAGAATCCAGATGGCAATGGGCTTCGCCATTGGCAGCACAAGGAGGCGACATCTCCCTAGCGAGCAATGATGGATCCTAATGAGGTGCACGACGACAACTTCTCATAGGTATTGCGACGATTACTTCCCATAGGGAGCATGACGATGGGTGCAGGGAAGAGTGGAAGAAGCTATCAAGCGGCAATGAGTATTGCCATGACCCTTGGCCCACGGCAATGGGTATTGCTGTCTGCAACGGTCACACGACAGGGTGAAACCCTGTGGGCGGTGATAGGCTTCGTTAACCACGTCCTTCACTGAGGCGCTTATGATACGTTTGCAGACGACGATGAGCAGCGCTGTCTGTAGGCCTCGCAAAAGAGATAGAACAGAGGGAGAAAGAGACGCGTGCATGGAACTGCCATCGTCATGCGCAGCCTTTGAGGCTACCAGAGAGGCATCAACGTCACTGCCACTGCCGTGCATGGCCTCTGAGGAGAGTTCAGATGGGGAAGAAGAAGAAGAAAGAGAAGAAGAGAGAAAAGAGGAGAGAGAGAAGAAAAGAAAAAGAAAACATAAAAGGTTTACCTCGAACCTAGGGGTACCGGTCAAAAGTTTATCTCACCTCACTCTCTCTCTCAAGCGTGACACAACAGTGAAAAGAATGAGAAACTATATTCAGAAAAAACTCTCTCTTTTGCAAGGAGATTGAACCTGTGTGTGTCTTTTTTTTTTTGTGTACAATGTTGGTACGTATATATAGAATTTGCCCCAAATATGGGTGGATGATCAAAAGTAACCCTAATTGCTGAAAATTAAGATTAAATTAAATTAAAAGAAATTAGAGGGTACAAAATGA
Source organism: Amborella trichopoda (assembly GCF_000471905.2). The sequence continues at coordinate 2,956,191 of NW_006499997.1, read as the reverse complement.
ATGATTTGTTGCTTCCTAACAATTCATGAAATTTCAAAACAGTCCCTGTGTTGCCCTAGAACTTGCGTGATCTTGCATGGATGATCCGGGGTCATTATGATTCCCTGTTGATCGTAAGATGATTGTTTTCTTGTAGGGCTCGGCATGAAAATCGATTTGATATCAACTTTGAGCCATGGATCATGTTTTTAGTGCACGATCATGTGACTTCAAATTTGAGTGGATCTTGAAACTTCATATCAATAGTGTACTCGTTCCTTGATGTTTTTTGGTGATTTCTTCATTGAACTGCACTAAGCATGTCGTTACAATCGCGAGGCACCAAACGCAGCTCGATTCCATGCTGGAATGAAGATTTCACAACTTTAGAAATTTCGCTGGAATTTGCAATTCCAACGACGGAATTTGCAGTTTCTTCGTCGGCTTCATGTGCAGAATCCGACTGTTCATCATCTACAGGGTTCGGGTCAGTGATATCCCGAGATCTTGGGCCCGTAATGGAATTGATCTCATGTGGATCGTGCTCACGAGCGGTGTGATCCGACCGATTGAGCGAGACATGACACTGCTGAATTTCCTGCACTTTCTTCACGGATCAACATATTTTCTCCAGCTTTTATTCACGGTCGGTTGTCGTCACGGGGCATACCACTTATTGATTCGCTCGTCTTGGCTAGACGGACATGCTCACCAAATTTGAGTACGATCCAACTTGGGATGGGTGAGATATGAGCATGAAAAGTTACTAGTCATGATTGTCCCTTCCATGGGGTGGAGTTACAGGGTGGCCGCACGGGAATAGCATGCGGCCCCTCCTGTTTCACTCTTTTGCTTATAACTTCTTCTTGGAGTGTCTGTTCTAGCTAAAATTTGACCCCTAGGGGTTTTCAACTGTGTCGGTTCTAATGGTGTTGGTCGAACAGCAAATTAAGACACCAAAAATGTAGCTCTAGTTATAGGGTCTGTTTCAGGGTGCTAGAGGCCGATTTTGCTAAAATTGTTTCTCAGTCTGCACTGCCTTAGACATGTCGGAATGTGACGAAACATGGAAGGAGACTTTTGGGGGACCTCATGAAGATCTTGGCCTGTTTTGGGGCTATTTTAAGAATATCAAAATTTCCACTGTATGCTAGGTCTTTATTGAGGGGGGGGCCATGTTGATAAAAAATACCTTCCAACACTTGGTCCGTGCTGTATGAACCTAAGCTGCACAACCATGGTCCAAAATATATGACCCTAAACTGTAGCGAAGTCTAGTTGCACGACTTTAAATTTCATGGTCCTAGTTGAATGACGTTAAACTGCACAACCACGGTCCAGCTGTATGACCTTAAAACTATAGTGCACATCCTGGTCGCTTGACAATAAAAGGCTTAGCACCATGGTTCATACTATATGACTTAAAACTGTAGCGAAGGTCCTAGTTGCATGACTCTAAATTACATAACCACGTTCTAAGCTATATGACCTTAAAAACCGTAGTGAATGTTCTGGCTGCATGATGATAAACTGCTCTGCATAGGTTTGGGATGCATGACCTTAAACATGCCCTCACACATGTGTACACCCACCTTTGCATGCGTCTTCACAAATGCCTTCTGTAACCGACCCGTTCATGTGCGTGCACACCACTTTCATCATTCCCCCAGTGAGTCTTATTTACCGTGAAAAATCAGAGAGATCAGCGGATATAGATCACTTAGATTTGACACTTTAAACTGATGAAATTGAAAATGAAAAGAAATAATAAAGAAGGTGGGAACATTTGAATTTAGATCTGAGGTCAGATCTGCTCCGAAATGAGCAAATCTGCTCTCGGATTTGTGGCGGAGCCAATGTGATCCGAAGCGTTTCAAAACATGATTTCAATCAAAACAAATCAAAGCCAGATGAAAATAAAATAAATACAATGAAAGAAAAGAGGAAATGAAGGTGAAGAGAATACCGGACCGGGCCGGATGGCCTGGCTTCTTGAGCCTTCGAGGGCTCGCCTGTATCAGAACCAGTTCCTTTTTCCCTTCTCGTCCAGATGTCAATCAGTAAGTCGGTGGTGGTAGCTTTGATTTAGGGTTTTATGTCCTAAGGGTAGATCTGGGGTTTCTCTCATGGGGCTAAGGCTTCCTAATGCAATTTCCAGGGTTTTCTCTCCTGTAACTCCCTCAGGTTATCCATGTCTACTCTTATGTTTCGTTTTCTCTACTAGGGTTTTTCTGTCTCTAACGTTTTCTCTTTTTTTTCAGTCACCCCAGTTTCTCTCTCTGTACCCCCTAAATGGTTCCAAAAAGATGCTAAAAGGGGGGAAAATTTGTTGGGCAGAATATCCTCTCATAACCAATGAGCAAAGTCAGTCAAGAACACATTTTAGAGGTCTCAGATCTAGGCGGTACGACCGGTGTTGCACATACCAATTTTTGTTGATATTGATATTTTTCACTTCTGATGTGTTCTTAAGCTTCTTGTGAATCTCTCCGAGAAAATTTGGGTCAAAACGGAGTTTCTTACTATTTTTAATAGTTTTTTTGTTAAACAGGGCATTTACAAAAATCTGGGTCAAAACCAGGTTTTTGTAGGGTTGTAGACCGGCCAACTGGTTCCAGATCGCGAGGTAGGCTATGTGAACTATGGATTTGGGTTTACTTGGTTAAGTGTGGCCTTAAGGGATCAATAAACCACAAAGTTTGCCAAATTTAAAATGGGGTGTCTACAGTTGCCCCTCTTTGGCACTCCTTGTGCTTCGCGAGACAGGTGAGAGGTAAAGAAGTAGACACTCTAGTGTTCCCTAAGCAAGTGAAGGTCAAAGATAAAGCAGATATTTTAAATTTCATCCTGAAGTTACGTGGTCAGGAGGCACACCAACTAATCCCTCCAGGTCATTGCGCTCACCGAGCTCACCCACCAAGGGCATTTTCCTCCTAGGGTTTTCGGCATGAGATGTCGACGAGTTACACAAGCTTGAAACTTCAGTTGATTTTTCTGGTCATGCCACTTAACTTCAAGGGTTTTCACAATTTGAATTTCTTTGATCTCCTTAGTGTTTCCTACGGCTGTCTACATAGAAATGCTTTTTATAGGAATAGACTTGTCTGGCCAAATCCGATGTGAGAGATGAGGTAGCAACGTGGCAATCGCGACAAACATGGTATTCATCATATACGGGTGTCCAAGCTCCTTCATTTTAAAATATTTTTTAGAAATTTTGAAAGTAGGGGGATATTAGAAATAGATCCTAGATCAGGGTCAGACTATGATTTTAACAAAGGAATTAAAGTTTTTGATATCACAAAACATATAGTGAAAATTTTGAAACGAGAAAGATATTTTGAAAAACAAGGTCGGTTTGCAATTTTAACTCCTGCAATCATAGAGCCCTCTAAACAGTTTAATGTCATACAACAATAGACCATACACCCGAACCGTTTATGTTATATGTGGATAGATGTTTGAACAAGGTGGTTGTGCCTTGTACACATTGAATAGGGTGGTTGTGCCCTGAACAACATTATACAGGGTGGTTGTGCCTTGAACATATCCGACAGCTTACGTCATATGGGGCTAGACGTTACTTATCTTGGCTCTTTTACGTCGCACGAGTTTGACATTGAACTGAATATACCCGACCTTTAGCGTCAAACGGCGCTAGACGTTTGAACAGGGTGGTTGTGCCCTGAACACATTGAACATGGTGGTTGTGCCCTGAACACATCCAACATTTTACATCATACGGGGCTAGACGTTACCTGTCTCGGCTCTTTAACATCACACGAGTTTGACGTTTTTCTTGTCTCAGCTCTTTAATATCGCACGAGTTTGACGTTTTTCCTGTCTTGGCTCTTTAATGTCGCATGAGTTTGAAGTTTTTCCATTGAAACAAGGTGGTTGTGCCCTGGATTGGACTCTGTTTAGCACTTTAGGCTCTTGTCATCCAGGGGTGTTCTATGTTTTTAATTTTACTTTTTTATTTTTTTGAAATTTTGAAAACTTGGTTGGGAGTTTAGGATCATGCCACCGCATAGCGTTTTTATTTTTTTGATTTTTTTTTGAATTTTTTTTGAATTTTTTTGGAAAATTGGTTGGCAGTTTAGGCTCATGCCATCGAAGAGCGTTTTTTTATTTATTTTTTGACATTTTTTGAAAAATTGTTCGACAGTTTAAGCTCATGCTACCGAGGAGCGTTATCTTTTTTATTTTTTTTATTTTATTTTATTTTATTTTTGAAATTTGTAACTGACAAAATGTCTAAAACCAACGTGCTGCAAAATCATTTGAAAACAGTTGAATTCAAAAAGTCATTTTTATAAAAAAGATGAATTTTTATTATTAAGATGTCCTGGGATCGGACTGGGTCAAAATTGGCGAAAAAGGAAAAAAACATTTGGGCGACATGGGATGTGTCGCCAACGTGTCTCGTGCCGCCCACCCAAAAAAAATAATGTTTTTTTCTAAAATAGGATAAAAAGAAAAACCATTTCTCAAGAAAATGTGGGCCACATGGGGCGTGTCGCTCAGGAGGAACAGGGCATGTCGCCCAGGCGGCACGGGGCGTGCCGCCTATGTCCTAGTACGGAATTGGGCTACACGAGGCGTGTCGACCAGACCTCTGACCCTCAAAATATATTTTTTTATTTTTCTTGATTTTAGGGTTATGTAAAACCACTGTTGGGCAAAGTGGATAACCATAGGACGCGTTTTGGGTTGGATTACATTTTTTTTCAATAAAAATCATCCCCCTCCCATCCTTCCCTCATGTTTCACACTCAATTTTCTTCCTCTCAACTTCATCCTCTCCCTTCTTCATCATCTTCCCTCTATTTTTACAGATTTTTCTTGCTCTCAACTTCAAGCTTTCATGGATTCTAAGAAGGACAACGCGATCTCCAAGGGCAAAAGAAAGGTTTTCGAGTGGGGTGACAATGAAAGAGAGGAGGAGGCTTTGCCACTTTTCCCTAGGGTCAGGCACTTCCCTGAAGGTCTGCCCTCTCATATTTCACAGGGCCTTCGATCGGGTGAAGTTCCTCGACGTGTCAATGGCTTCCCTATTATTGGTTCGTGGTTCCGGGGTTGGTTTCTTTCTGTTAGGCAATGGCCCGAGATCATGGCCCTTTTGGCCTCAATCTCGATGATAGGCATCTTAAACATGGCCTCTTGGCATGTGAACTTTCTACTTTTGAAGCTCTTGCCAAAAGGTTTAACTATCAGACGAACACTTTCTTTCTTCCTACAGGTGAGACAATGCCAACTTTGGAGGAAGTTTCCAAGATTTTTGGCTTGAACTTGGCCAGGATTGCATATCAACCCTCCATTGCCACTGAGGACCACTTTATTCTGGGTGCGCAACTGTTGCGCGCTGCTTATTCTTCTTATGGTCATTGGGTCGATATGGAGTTGCTGGTCCCGAATCGCGAGCAATGTTCAGCCGTCGAATAGATCCGTATATTTCTTTTTCTGCTGCTGGGCTATGTTCTTTTCCCGAGTGGTCGGAAGACGGTTCGCAGTTCCCTTATTCCTTTAGTCCATGCTTTATGGGAAAGATCGGGTTGCACTATTGTTCCAACCGTATTGGCACGCATATACCGGGGTCTTCACGACATGGTCATGCCAGGTGATCGATTTATTGAGGGAAGTGTCTTGATTTTGCAAGTATATTTAACATATTTTTTTTTATTTTGCCCCTAGAAAGCGGTTTTTAGGACGGTGTCCTGATTTTTGCAGATTTGGGCTTACGAACTTGTTACTATTGTCCACCCTCCTCGGTCAACGACGGTTGTATTTGCTGCTCTGGACTGGTATATGTCAATGACACCGCTCGACCCCAGAATGTCAATTATTATCGCAGGACTCTTGACGAGTTGTTGTCATTCGATTTGGTGATCAGGGGTCTTGAAAATGTGTTTCTATTGCTGCCTGCTATGGGGCATTCATGCCTTATTCTGGCGGGGCAGCACTTCATAGAGGGGTACTTCCCTTAGAGGGTGCTTCGCCAGTTAGCCATACTCAGAATTATACCTCTCCAGGAGAGGCGATCAATCGTCGCCCTGTCTTTCCGCTTCATCAGCATTCTTCCACTCCTCTGGTCAAGGCGAGTTTGTCGTGGAAGGGAAAGGAGTCATCTTCTAGCGAGGGGCTGGCTAAGAAAGATTGGCCCACAACTACTTCAAACTATGATTCTTGGTGGGAACGTGCCTGCCCTCTTCCACTATGCCCTAGATCTTCGAGACTTCGTGGTGAGTCTTCTGCTCCAACTCAGGATCCCGTGCCCCATCAGGAAGATAGCGCCTCTTGTTCTAATAAACAAATCAAATCGAATGACGACGTATTTGACATTAGTTTGGAAGATGCTGAAGCTGAATTGGCTCGATGGGTGGCCTTCATGGTGGAACTCAAGGAGAAGGACGTTGATCCGAAGCCGAAGACTGAATAGCTAAACCTATTGTCTTTTCTTTATATATATATTTCCATGAATAAGTTGATCTCATGATCAACATTATTTTTCAGTAGTTTAGTTGAAGTTGATTCAAAATTTCGGTCTCAAGATCAGATTTGATCGTGAGAATGCATGTAATAAAGCCATTTCAAGGGATGAATAAAATTTGAAATTGTGACCTATCCAGAATTTGGTTTTGTATTATGATTGATTTCCTGGGATTCTGGAATCCTCTTTTATTTTTCAAAATTTTCTAAAATTGGTTTTTTATTATAATGGGGTGGGTAGCACGGGACGTGTCACTTAGGCGGCAAGAGGCATGCCGCCCAGGTGGGCGACACGAGGCGTGCTGCCCATGTATATATATATTTGTTTTTTTTTTTTTTCCTAGGTGGGCACGAGAGGTGACATGAACCGTGCTATCCATATGCAAAACTTATTTATTTATTTATTTATTAAAACTGAGGTGGGCGACACAGGTCGTGTCTCCTAGGAGGCACGAAACTTGCTACCCATATGGTTTTTTTTTTTGATCAAATGAGGTGGGCGACACGGGTTGTATTGCCCGGGCGGCACGAGATGTGTCGTCCATATGAATTTTATTTGTTTTGACTAAATGAGGTGGGCGACACGGTTCGTGTCGCCCAGGCGACACGAGACGTGCCGCCCATATGAAATTTGTTTGTTTGTTTTTTTTTCTTTTTTTTTTCTTTTAACACGGGTCGTGTCGCCAGGGTGGTATGAGACGTGCCGCCCATATGAAATTTTTGACTTTTTTGTATTTTTTTTTTCTTAAATGAGGTGGGGAACAAGGTTCTTGTCGCCCAAGAGGCAGAAGACGTGCCGCCCATGTTCAATTTTATTTTTATTTTTATTGCTATTAAAATAGAGGTGGGCGGCACGGGTCGTGTTGCCTAGGAGGCAAGAGACTTATTGCCCACATGAAATTTTTTTTTAATTTTTTATTTTATTTTATTTATTAAATGAGGTTGGCGACACGGTTCGTGTCGCCCAGGCAGCACGAGACGTGCCGCCCATATGCAAATTTATTTATTTATTTATTTTAAACTGAGGTGGGCGACACTAGTCGTGTCGCCCGGGCGGCACCTAACATGCAGCCCATACGAATTCTTTTTTTTTGTTAAAACAAAGTTTGGACGGCACGACGCGTGCCGCCCAGGCTGGGCGACATGTACCGTGTCTCCCGAGCGGCACAAGACATGCCACCTAGCCTTTTGGCCCTTTTTTTTTTTTTTTTTTTTTTTGTGGATTGCACATCACCTACTTCAACTTAGGAGGCACTAAAAAAAAATGATCTTGTTTTCCAATTTCCAAAATAAAAGATGAATTGTAAAGATTTCATGGAATACTTTTGTTGTGATAAAATTTTTTTCAAAAAAGATGAACAGACAAGCCCGGAATCTTCATTCGAAAATGCTTCGACGTGCTCGTGAACTGTTTGGTTAAAAGCCGAGATCATTAGGAGTTAGGATGGGATGGTTTGAGATAGCGTTGGTGAGGACAGTTAGCCAAGGATGTGGACAAGTTCAGAATAGGCTAGGATTGAGATTGACCAAAAAATCTCTAAATGCAAAATCTACTTTTCGAGGTCATTTTAGGTAAATGTTGTCCCCCCTGTGATTTTAGGATGGCATACTACCCTTTGGGTACAAAAATGACCGAAAACACCCTTAATGACCAAAATACCTTTGAGTGATAACTCTTCTTTTTCGGCGGCAATTTTGAATGACTGCCTCTGCCCCCATAGTCTGGGGATGGTAGGATGACCATACTACATCTTTGGGTGTAAAATGACCCAAAATACCCTTGAGTACAAAATGACCAAAATACCCATGAATGTAAATTGTACCTTTCGGGGGTAATTTTGAATGATTGTTTATGTGCCCATAATGCAGGGATAGTAAAATGACCATACTGCCCCTTTGGGTATAAAATGACCGAGATACCCTTGATTACAAAATGACCAAAATGCCCTTGAGTGTGAACTCTACCTTTTGGGGGTAATTTTGAATGTTTGTTTCTGCCCCCATAATCTAGGGATAGTAGAATGACCATACTGCCCCTTTGGGTGTAAAATGACCAAAATACCCTTGTATGCAAATCCTCATGTTGTGAGTTGATTTTGTTTTTTCTTTTTCCTTGTTGTTTATGAAGCATGAGAACTTGATGGCTAGAGCTTAATGACTCCTCCCCCCCCCTTTATATATATATATATATATATATATATTGCAGGGTTTCAGAGGCAGGCTCTTGCCCAGATTGGTTTATGGGTGGTCTGCCGGATCAGGCCTTTTAGCGTAGATCGTCCTTTGATTACGGAGTTATGTCTCCGATATAGATTGGAGACCTGTTCCATTCCGCTGCAATGTGGAGAGCTTGCCCCTACCCTTGAGGATGTTACCCGGATTCTTGGGGGGAGTGAGGGCGAGCCTTTCTTGGGTATTCCCTTGGGGATGTCTACCAGTTATGCCTCTGACTGTAAGGACGTACTAGGTATTCTTTTTGAAAAGATCAGGGGAAGGCATGATTTAGATATCCACCTTGGGAAGCTACGATGGGAATTTACTGCAGTACCCCATCGTGCAGAGAGGATGATAGGTGGCCGTTCTCCCCAAGTTTTAGTTTTTGTGTGTAGGAGACCATCCCATAAGGGGAAGGCCCCTGTGGGAGAATGGTGCTTGGTGAGTGAGTCGATCCAGGGTGAGTCTAGTCGCTCTTCATCCAGAAGTGCTGCTCGATCATCAGGGGATGCAAAGGGAGTCAAGAGCGACATCCCAGATCTTAGTGATGGGAGCGCAATTTTTGATGAGGACACGATGCCTCCTCAGGTGTCGCTTACTGATGAGGAGTGGCGAGAGCAGGAGAGAGGATCTGAGATGCGCATGAGGGGGCTATGATCAAGGACGAGCCGGAGGTGTTGTGAGAGGAGGTGGATCTTACCATTGATCATAGTCCTCTTTCAGATAGTGAAATATATTCCCTACGGCCCTTCCTTTCATACTTGTTCGAGGAGTTTCTATTTGTGGATCGATCCAAGGGTCGAGCCCATTTGTCAGTGGTTTGGGTGACTAGGCGGCTAGACTACTTGGAGCTAGTGGCATGGGGTCTAGCGATCGTGGGCTGGCTGCATCATCACTTTTGTAGTATGGCCAGAGGAGCCCGCTACTTGGGGGGCTGTTTGATCTTCCTCTAGGTTTGGGCGTGGGAGCACATCACCATTCCTCGCCCTCTTCTCGGTCGATTGGAGCCATCATTCCCGACGATTCATTGCTGGTCATACGAAGTGTGGGATTCTGAGAGGATCCATTCGTGGTTCTATTACTCTCTATTCTTGGACACTCAGGCAGCAGGGGAGGTTAGTTATGAGCTTTATCTGTTCTTTCTTCGTTTTCTTCTTCTTCTTCTTCCCCGCTTTCTCCTTCTTTATTTGACTTTGACATATCCTTTTTTTATTTCCAAATCGACTAGACTCCCATGAGAGTTGAGCCCATCCCTGCTATTTACCCGTCTTCTTCTGAAGATTTCAAGACGACGTTTCACCTGATTTGCATGTTTCTGGTGTACTTTCCTTGGTCGAGTCTTCCATCAGCTTGGCCTTCCTAAGACATCCTGTGAGATTACCTCACCCTGGACTCTCATTATGGTTAGCACCACCGTTGAGGATACCTATATGAGAGACGTGGCTCCTTGGATAGAGGAATGGAGGAGTAGGGCTGCCTAATCTATTGGCAAGGAGGAAGAGGAGGGTGTCTCTATATCTCAGTATGAGGATAAATATAGGTCTCTTTTGAGAGATATAGTCACTATGACCGAACATGGTGAGGGGGTGATGTGGGAGCTGAGGACTGCTTATTTTGACGAGGGTCGATCATCTATTGATGAAGTCGCTTCCCTTCGTGTTGAGCGTAATTCAATAGTCGAGGAGCAGGATTTGATAGCAGAGGATTTCGAGCATCTAACCCAGAATTTTGATAGGATGGTGGCAGAGTGTGACCCCCTAAGGGATGAGCTGGAGAGAGTATGATTAGTATCATCCTCCTCTTTTGTTGCTCCAACTCTTCCTGGACCATCTATCGACCGCATTAGAGATTTAGAGAGACATGTAGACCGCTACCGATCGGAGAGGGAATGCTTTTCTGTTATATCTCTTTCGGTCAGAGATGAATGTCACAACCTTAAGGAGGACGTGAAGGGTCTTATGGACAGGTGTGGCAGATTGTCAGGACTCCTATTGGGTGCAGCTGACAACCCCTCTTTAGCAAATGTGAATCCTTATGTGAGGGTTCCATTACCATCTTTTATTCAGAGTCAGTCACAGTCTCGTGCGTCTACTCAAAGGACGAGGGGGCCGAGGCAGACTATACCGAGATTGGAGGGAGAGGCAAGCAGTCGTATAGCAGGAGTCGAGGAGGATTCATTATCAAAGAAGTGACCTTCTCTCTTTTTTTTTAATATAGGTGATCATTATGGAGCTTGAAGTACATATAAATATATGGCTCTCTCCTTTCTCGTTTAACTTGCCTGTTCCCATGCTCTCCCCCCTCTCTTTTTTTTCAATTGCCCCTGTTTGGGGGTCTTATAACTTGTGCATGTGCTATTAATTCATTGAAGCATAGCGAACTACTTTCTTTTCTCACACTTTTCAAACTGAATTTTTACAAACTCAGTCCCCTCGTTGTAGGGTCATTTATCTCGCATTTCCTACTATTAGGTCATCATACGCACACACAGGGATGAGCTTGCCTCATTTTACCTCAGGTGATCCAGTCGAGAGAAAAACACTCCCAGACTAGCCAATATCGTCATTGGCGAGGTTCACCCATCTCTGATATGTGGTAGTTGATAGTTATACTCCTACAACCATGGAGTGTTTGACTAGTTTTAAGCCTTCATAACAGGCGTAGGAAGTTGGCTTCGAGAACGAGGTCAGATTGACAAATAGTTTAGCGTCATGCAGCGATAGACCATACACCCGGCCTTTTACGTCGTACGGGGATAGACAGTACCTGGCTCAGCTCTTTTACGTTGCATGAGTTACATCATACAGGGCTAGATGTATTAGCTCGACTTTTTAACGTCACACGAGTTTGATGTAGTAGCTCAGTTTTTTTTATCGTCACACGAGTTTGATGTGTTAGCTCGGGTTTTTAACGTCGCTCGAGTTTGACGTGTTATCTCGATTTTTTAATGTCGTACAAGTTTGACGATCTGAATCCTAGTTGGCAGTTTAGGCTCATCCCACTGTAGAGAAAAATACTTTTCTGAAATTGGTTGGCAGTTTAGACTCATGCCACCGAGGAGCATAATATTTTGAAGTCGGTTGGCAGTTTATGCCACCGAGCAGCATATGGAATTTTTTTTGAATTTTTTTTATTTATTTAGAAAGTGGTTGGCAGTTTAGGATCATGCCCCCAAGGAACCTTTGAAACTTTTGAAAAAAAAAAACAAAAAATTTTCTTTCAAAATGTATTAAAAAAAAACCCATAATTGACCCTAGGGGCTCGTATCTCTAGCGAGGGGCATTTTCGTCCAAAATGTAATTTTTTTTTAAAACCCAAAAAATGACACCAAGGGCTCAAATCTTGAGCGAGGGGCAATTTCATCCAAAATGTATTTGTTTAAAAAAAAGACCTAAAAATTGGCCCCAGGGGCTCAAATCTTGAGTGAGGGGCAGTTTCGTTCAAAAAAAAACTTGGGCGACACGGGTCTTGTCGCCCACTAAATTTTTTATTTTTTTTGGTTGCTTTAGTTGTGGGGTGAAAGCAGAATTTTAGTGGGGCGACACAAGTCATGTCGCCTAGAAAAACAATTTTTTTTCTATTTTTTTTTTTTTAGTAAGGATGTTAAGAGGGGGCGAAACGGACTGTGTCGCCCATGTGGCATGAGGGGTGTCGCTTGGGTGGGGTGTCGCTTGGGTGGCACGAGATGTGCCGCCAAGTAAAAAAAATTTTGTATCTTTTATTTTTATTTTATTTTTGCATCATGTTGTGCGACATGGATCGTGTCGCTCGGGCAGCATGAGGCGTGCCGCTAAGCAAATTTTTTTATTTTTTATTATTTATTTTTTTTTTTTTTTGTGTGTGTTTATTAGGTTGGGTGACACGAGGCATGCCGCCAACCAACAAAGTTTTTATTTTTATTTTTTATCAAAATAAAACAAAGAAGAAAAAGATCATGGGTAACACCAGTGGTGCGACATTAAGTGTGTCACCCAAAAAAAATTTTACTTTTATTTTATTTGCTGGACATAGGGGAGAAAGAGGGTTGGGCAACACTAGGTGTGTCACCCCCATAAAATAAAACCCCCTTTTTTTTTTTGCTTTTTTCTTTTATATATTTTGAAAATGGGTTGATCTCACGATCACCATTATTTTCAATAGTTTTGTTAAAGTCTGTTGGGACAATAGGAACTTTAGTCACAATGCCAAATTTGATGGCATGAAAGCTAGTAATAAAGTCATTTCAATAAACGAAATCAGTATCAGAATTTTACTTTTTGTTCTGATTGATCTTTCTTTTTCTCTATTATTGTTGTTACCCTTGTTGGGGCCTGTTTTTTAAAACTTGCATGTGTGCGATTGATCAATGATACAAAATAAAACACCTTCCTTGCACACACCTCTTTAAGCTGAATTTGTACACATTTAGCCCCCTAGTTGTAGGGTTTTGTCTCAAATGCACACACAGGGATGAGCTTGCCCCATTTTACCTTAGGGGATCCAATCGAGAGAAAAACGCTCCCAGACTAGCTAATATTGTCATTAGTGAGGTTCAACTATCTCTGATATGTGGTCGTTGAGTACTTATACTCATACAACCATGGAGTGCCTGGCTAGTTTCAAGCCTTCATAACAGGCATAGGAAGTTGGCTTCGAGAGCGAAGCCAGCATGACTAACAACTTAGCCTTAGTGAGGAGGAAATCCCTTATAAAACGAGAAAGTTTTTGAAAATGGATGATTTTAACAATCAAATTGAAACAACATTTTTGAAAGGGATGGGCCTTACAGTTTTGCCACCTGTGGCCCCTTTGGTGGTTATTTTCTTTATTATGTTTTACCCAAAGATGATGAAAGGGTTTCCTTGTGGGATCGTGAGAACTCAAATGTCTTGAAGTTGTATTTTTACCTTTGGAGCTTTTATCCTATGCTTCACGAATTCATGAAGAGTTATCTGGATTCTTGTCGGGCTTCTATCTTGGAGGGGTCTCGAAGTTTTCTAGGGTTTGTCGAAATCAATTCGGTTTTTCATTCATGTCACCCTCCTACATCTTTCTGAGTTGGTTTTGTTGGGAACCTGTAGGGTTTAGGAGGAGTCCTCATCCTCAGGGTCTGCTTGTGCAGTATTATTTGCATCGAAAGCTCCTTCTTGAAGATCTTTTTATTCCTTTTACCCGTGATGCCTTTTCAGGTTTTCACCACATCCATTTTTTTGTTTTTTTTTTTTCTTAGTTTTTTTTTTTTTGTTTGTGATGCCTTTTCAGCTTTTCACCACTTTTTTGTGCCCGTTACAAGTAGTATTTTCTGAGATATATTGCATTAATGGGGTCGTTAAGTTCGTACTCCTCCTGGTTTTTTATATTATAAGAATTGCCTGCATGCACTCTGGTAACCACGAATGGCCCCTCCCAATTAGGTTTGAACTTCCCTAAAGGGTGTAGATTTGCAAGAGTGTGGAAGATTTTCTTGAGTACCATGTCTCCTTCTCTGAATTGTGGAGGAACAACTTTTTTTTGGTATGCCCTTTCGGTTCTACGTTGGAGCAATGATATTTTGTGTTGCTCGTAGTCGTTTTCATCCAAATTAATGAGGACAACGATTCGTGCTTCGACCTTTTGTTCCTCACCTGAATTTTTATGAACAAGAATTTGGAGAGATGGTATCTCAACCTCGATAGGTAGCACTGTTTCTATACCATACACCAGGGTCATGCCAGTAGCTTTTCGTGCCAATCTTTACCACCTTCAATTATTCTGGCTATAATTTTGAGAAGTCTTATGTTTGTAGCCTTTGCTTGTCCATTTCTTTGAGGGTAGTAAGGTGTGGAGAATTACTGCGTTATCCCAAAATTTTTGCACACCTTAGAGACCTTTTCATTTTTGAGATTGGATCCATTGTTAGTAATGATTGACTCAGGAACACCGAATCTGAATACAATATTGTTCTTTATGAAATGGGCAACATGTTGTCCCTCAATTTTGGCAATTGATGTGGCCTCTACCCTTTATGTGAAGTACTCTGTAGCTGTTAATATAAAACGGTGGTCGTTTGAGGCTTTCGATGAGATCATTCCGATGATATCAAGATCCCACATGGCAAAGGGCCATACAGGCGGTGTTGAGTTGAGTGGTATGGACGGTGCATGGATGAGGTCTTCATAAAGCTGACATTTGGGACACCTCTTTACGAACTTTCAATAATCTTCAACAATGGTGGTCTAATAATAGCCTTGCCACCTAATTTTCTGAGCTAACGCAGCTACGTCAGAATGACCTCCTTCATTGTGTAACTCTGTTAGTACTTGGTCATTTTCTAGCTGATCAAGACACTGTAGAATGATGCCAGCGAAGGACTTTTTGAACAAGATATCACATCTTATTAAGAATCCCATAGAAAACCTTCGAAGGGCTTCTTTATCCTTTTTGGTGGCACATTCAGGGTATAACCCATCTTTTAACAAGGACATAACATCGTGGAACCATGGTTTTTCCTTAATTAGAGCATCTGAAGCCACGAGAGACACTTTCCCATCGTTCTCATTCTCTTGCTCTATTTCGTTTTCAATCCTCAGTGGGGAAGGGTCATGTTTGTTCCTGATGTAGAATGGCAGCATGGTGATTTTTGGAGGAATATCGACTATTGATGCAAGGGTTGCAAGGGTGTCAACGAACCGATTATTTTCCCTAGTTATGTGCTGAAAGCTGATTTTCTTTAAGTATGGAATCATCTTTTCCACCTTTTCTTGATAGGGTTTGAAGTTTTCTTCTTTCACCTTCCAAATCCCTTGAACTTGGTTTATGACGAGTAAGCAGTCACCAATCACTCGCATTTGCTGGATTTCATTCCCATGGAATTCTCAAGTCCGGCTATCAAGGCTTCGTATCTAGCAACGTTATTAGTATATGGGAAATTGAATCTGTTGGTTGTTGGTATTAAAATCTTCTCAAGTGAGCATAATATAACTTCTACACCTGGTATTCATTAATTGCACCATCGAAGTATAGCTCCCAAATTGAGTCCTCAATTGTGAAGAGGTTCTCATCAGGGAGATTCATGTTAACGGGAATGTTATCTGACAGTGCATGTTCAGCTAAGTGGTCAGCAATGGCTTGTCCTTTGACTAATTTTTGAGTGACATATTCGATGTCGAACTCACTTAATAGTATTCTCCACTTCGCCAAATGTCCATTGAGGATTGACCTCTCCAATAGGTACTTGAGTGGATCAATTTTTGATATGAGCTTGACTGAATAAGATAAGACATAAGGTCTTAGTTTCCGCATGGCCCACACAAGTGTTAAGCGCTGTTTCTCCACATTCGTGTATCATGTCTCATAGTCGACCATGGTTTTGCTGATATAGTATATCGTTTGTTCTTTTCCATGGTCGTTATATTGTCCTAACATTGCCCCCATGGTCTTGTCTTTCACTGACATGTATAGGAACAGGGGTTTATTTGAACTAGGAGGACTAAGGATGGGAGGTTTCATGAGGTACTCCTTGATTTGATTGAATGCTTCTTGGCATTCATTGTCCCATATAAATGGGGTATCTTTTTTAAGGAGCCTATTGAATGGTGTACACTTATCTGCAAGTTGTGAAATGAAACGCCTTATGGCTTGTATACGACCTTGAAGCCCACAGATTTCTCTGATGTTTCAGGGAGGAGGCATTTTAGTGATGGCTCATATTTTGGATGGGTCCACCTCAATGAGTCTTTGGCTTACTATAAAGCCTAGCAATTTTCCGGATTCAACTCCAAAGGCACGTTTTTGTGGATTGAGTTTTAGTTGATGTTTCCGGAGTCTTTCGAAAATGGTTCTTAGGTTGGTGAGATGATCAAACCTGGTCTTCCACTTGACTAGAATGTCGTCGACACAGTCTTCCATAATGGTGTGCATTAAGTCGTGAAAGATACTAGTCATTATCCGCTGATAAGTTGCCCCTGCATTTTTTAGGTCAAAAGGTACGACGCAGTAGTAGTAAGTTCCCCATTGTGTTATGAATGAAGTCCTTTTTTGGTCTTCTTCTGCAACGAGGATTTGATTGTAACCCGAGAAGCCGTCCATGAATGACAACATCTCGTGACCCGCAGTGTTGTCGACCAAGGAATCTATGTTTGGTAATGGAAAATTGTCTTTGGGATATGCCGTAATGAGGTCTCTGTAATCGACACACTCTGATCCTCCCGTCTTTCTTGAGTACAACCACTATATTAGCCAACCATTCTGAGAAATTGACGGAGGTAATGGACTTTGCCTTGAGAAGTTTGTCGATTTCTTCTTTTATTTGAAGCTCAAGGTGGGTCTTTTGAAGTCGGAGTTTCTTCCTTACAGGCTTTGCCCCTTCATTGATTATTAGGTGATATTGCACCAATATGAGATCTAGCCCTGACATATCATCGAATGACCAGGCGAAGACACCGCAATACTCCTTGAGAAAGGATATCATATTTTCCCGCTCCTCAGAAGATACGGAGGTTTCAATCTTTGTTAACCTTGGGTCCTTCTCAATTCCTAGGTTTACATCAATACTCTCTTTGATGATAGCCGTTGGGTCACCATCGAGCCTCTTCTTGAATTGCTCAATATGGAAAGTAAGTTCCTCAAGCTGAGAGATTCCTTCAAACTCTTGATTCTCCTAATCTTTGTCTTGATTGTCCGATTCATCGTCTTGGGTATTATGCACCATTATTGGGCTATCTTGAGCGTATTCCATTTTGGGAAATTCTTTTTCATTATTATCAACTTTATCATGTTTTGAATTTTCGTCGGTTTCTAAAATATTGGCAAAGGCGTCCCTTATGGGACTTGCGAGAGAAATGTTGGGGACTGGACACGTAGGGTGGTTAGATGGCCACCCCGTGCCTATCCATTTTTTGGCACCGGCACTTTGTTTATAGTGCAAAATCAAAGAAATCTTCATACGAAGATCCCTCAGATTTTAAAAACAGATGATAGCGAATGTGGGGAAAATTGAATTCTGATCTGATGCCAGATCTGCCCAGAAACAAGCGGATCTGTTCTCATATCAGTGGCAGCACCAACATTGATGCGAGTATGAAACACGAAATAACAAACAATAAAAACTAATCTAATCTAATTAAAATTAATAAAATCAGAAAATAAATAATAAAAGCATAAGAAACGATGCCGAACCAGGTTGGATGGCCTGGGACTTCCAAGCCTTCTAGGGCTCGCCATCAGAACCGGTCCTCTTTTGTCTCTCTTAGTCGGATGTTCATCAGAAAGTCTCTGATTAAATAATGGTGGTTGTGCCCTGAGGGTAGATCTAGGGTGGTTGTGCCTTAGGTCTAGGTTTTCTCTCAGGAGGCCTGGTTTCCTGAAGCAGTTTCTGGGGTTTCCTCTTCTCTTGTGTAACTCGCTTGTTTTCTTTTTTTTTTCCTCTGATCTCTATCTGTTAACTTCCCTAGGTTCGGGTCTCTTAGATTTTTTATCTTTATCTGCTCTCTCCTAGGGTTTGGTCTCTTTCCTCCCAAATGACAACAAAAAGAGGGTTTATAGGGGGTCAAAATCCACTGGGGAGGATATACTCACGTAACCAACACGTTCTTATCTAAAAAAATGGGTTTACTAGGTTAAGTGCGATCTTAAGGGTTCAGGAAACCACAAAATTTACTAGATTTAAAATAGGGTGTCCACAGTTGCCCCTCTTTGACACTCCTTATCCTTCGAGGGACAGGTGAGTGGCAAATAAGTAGGCATTCTAGCGTTCCCTGTCCTTCGAGGGGCAGGTGAACATCAAATATTTCTTCCTGAGGTCATGTGATCAGAGGGCACACGAATTATCCATCCAAGTCATTGCGCTCATCAAGCTCACCCACTTAGGACATTTTTACTTCTAGCGTTTTTGGCGTGAGTTGTCGATGAGTTGCACAAGCTTGAAACTCGAGTCGGATTTTTTTGCCATGCCACTTAACTTTAGGGGTTTTGCAGTTCGAAAATTTTTAACCTTGGCATCTTCTTTGATTTCCTTAGGGTTTCCTAAAGCTGTTTATAGGAAAGGCTTTTTATAGGAAGAGACTTGTCTGGCCGAATCCGAAGTGAGAGACGAGGTAGCAACGCGGCAATCGCGGCAAACACGAAACTCATCATGTACGGGTGTCCAAGCTCCTTCGTTTTAAAAGATGTTTTAGAAATTTTAAAGATAGGGGGAGATTGAAATAGAACCCGGAGCAGGGACAGGTTACGATTTAACAAAGAAATTAAAGTTTTTTAAAACACAAGACATATAGTAAAAATTTTGAAGACAGAAAGGTATTTCAAAAAACAAGGTAGGTTAGTAGTTTTAATTCCTGCAACTATAGAGCCCTTTAAGCAGCTTAACGTCATGTAGTGATGGATGGTGTAGTCGGCAGTTATACTCATACGACCGTAGGGTTTTCTATTAAATATATATATATATATATAT
>NW_006499997.1:2852189-2936935 GCF_000471905.2 Amborella trichopoda | reverse complement strand
AATTTAGATCTTACAGTTTAACCACTTGTGACCCCTTTGTTGGAGACCCCTTTGTTGGACCCTATATGAGCGTATCGGGTCCTTGCTTGAATCATCGGGACGAGAAATCATCAAGTATTTCTTTATCTTCTAACCTCAGCTCTTGTGTTGCAATTCAATGAGAGTTCTCTGGAGTTTTACGCAAAACAGAGTTTTGAAAATACATGATACTGTCCTTGGGTGTTCAGAATCTCTTGGGATTTTCGATTTCATTCCTCCACCACTCACCTTTTGAAGTTGCAGATGATCTAGGTCCTTAACAATGTTCTGTCGGGCTAATGCTTATTGATTTTCTTTTAACACCACTTTGACTCAGGGGAGGGAAGAGAAGATGTTTAGAGAGAAGAGACTTTGGAGAGTAGAAGGAAGGAGATAACTTCTTCTTTTTTATCGCCCCAGGGTCCCTTTCGGGTGTTCATGCCGATAGCCTTTTTTTAACGCTTGGGGTTCATTTCGGATTTTCAGCTCAGCGGATTTTTTTTTTTTTTTTTTCGCTCCGAGATCTCTTTTGGGTATTCAGCCCGATAGCATTTTTTCCAACGCTTGGGGTTCCTTTCGGATTTTCGACCTAGCATATTTTATTTTTTTATTTTTTGAAGAAGAGAACAATGATAAACGAAGAGGAGGATGAGGGAGAAGAGTCAAAGGTGCCCCTCTTTTTTTTAGTAATTCGCCTTAAGATCATGTAAGAATTCGATCATCTTTCCCTCCTCCAAGTGTCAGGGAGGTTCTAATATCGATCTTCCTCTGATTTCCCGTGACCCAGGTTGGCATCCAAAAATATTTTAATGCCAACAACCATCAAATTGAATTTCCCATGTACCAATAACGTTGCTGAATACGAAGCCTTAATAGTCGGGCTTGAGAATGCTAAGGGAATGAAAGTCCAACAAATACTAGTGATTGGTGACTCCTTACTCGTCATAAACCAAGTTCAAGGGATTTGGAACGTGAAAGAAGAAAAGCTTAAACCCTATAAGAAAAGGTGGAAAAGATGATTCCATATTTTAAGAAAACCACCTTCCAGCATGTGACTAGGGAAAATAATCGGTTCATTGACACCCTTGCAACCCTTGCCTCAATAGTCTATATTCCTCAAGAAATCACCATGTTACCATTCTACATCAGGAACAAATATGACCCTTCCCCACCAAGGATTAAAAAAGAAATAGAGCAAGAAAATGAGAATAATGAGGAAGTGTCTCTTGTTGCTTCAGACGTGCTAGTTTAGGCAAAACCATCATTCCACGATATTCTGTCCCTACTAAAAGATGGGTTATACCCCAAAGGAGCCACCAAAAAGGATATAGAAGCCCTCTAAAGGTTTTCTATGGGATTCATAGTAAAAGGGGATCTCCTGTTCAAGAAATCCTTTGATGTCATCACTCTAGGGTGTCTCAATCAACTAGAAATTGACCAAGTATTGACTGAATTACACAATGAAGTAGGTCATTCTGGGGTAGCCGCCTTAGCCTAGAAAATTAGGTGCCAAGGCAATTACTGGACCACCAGGTTTGAAGATTGTTGGAAGTTCGTTAAGAGGCATCTCAAATGTCAACTCTATGGAGACCTCATCCATGCACCATCTGTATCACTCAACTCAACACTGCTCGTAAAGCCCTTCGCCATGTGGGGTCTTAATATCATTGGAATGATATCACCAAAAGCCTCAAAAGGCCACCGTTTTATATTAACGGCTACATAATACTTC
This sequence comes from Amborella trichopoda, assembly GCF_000471905.2. The sequence continues at coordinate 2,935,185 of NW_006499997.1, read as the reverse complement.
ACCAAAGGGGTTGAGGCCGTAGCAATTGTTAAAATTGAAGGCCAACATGTGGCCCATTTCATAAAGAATAACATTGTATTCAGATTTGGAGTTCTTAAGTCAACCATCACTGACAACGGATCCAATCTCAAAAATGAAAAGGTCACTAAGGTGTGCAAAACGTTTGGGATAACAAAGAAATTCTCCACACCTTACTACCCTCAAGGAAACAGACAAGCAGGGGCCGCAAATAAAGGACTTCTCAGAATCATAGACAAAATAATAGAAGGGGGGAAAGATTGGCATGAAAAGCTAAATGACGCCCTATGGGCCTATCGAAAAACTGAGAAGACTCCTACTGGCATGACCCCTTACTCATTGGTGTATGATATGGAAGCAGTGCTACCCATCGAGATTGAGTTATCATCCCTTCGAGTGCATATTCACAAAAATGTAGATGAGGAATAAAAGATCAAAGCGTGAATCACTGCCCTCGTTGCTTTGGATGAAAAACGACCACGAGCAACACAAAATATCGTTGCTTAAAAGCGTAGAATGGAGAGGGCGTACCAAAAGAAAGTGTTTCCTCGACAGTTCAAAGAAGGGGACATGGTAATCAAGAAAATCTTCCACCCTCTTGTAAATCCACACCCTTTAGGCAAGTTCAAACTTAATTGGGAGGGGCCATTCGTGGTTATCAGAATGCATGCATGCAAATCTTACAAGATAAAAAATCAAGAGGGGGGCAAACTCAATGACCCCATTAATGCGATGTATCTCAAAAAATACTACGTGTAACGGGCTCAAAAGTGTGGTTTAAACCTGAAAAGGCACCACAAAAGAAAAAACAAGAAAAAAAAAAATAATAATAAAAATGGACTTGTTGAAAACCTGAAAAGGGATCATGAGTAAAAAAACTAGTAGAAAAAAATCTCCAAGAAGGAGCTTTCGATGCAGAACACTCAAGTACAAACAAGTACTTTCAAGTTCCAATAATATTGCACAAGCAGACCCCTGGGGATGAAGACTCCTCCTAAAACCCTGTAGGTTCCCAACAGAACAACCTCAAAAAGATGTAAGAGGGTGACATGAATGGAAAACCAAAGTGATTTCGACAATCTCTGAAAAACATCGAGACCCTCAAAGATGGAAGCCCGACAAGCATCTAGAGGACTCTTCAGGGATCCGCAAAGCAGGAAGAAAGCTCCAAATGCAAAAGGACAACTTCATGATTTCTGAGTACTCACGATCCCGCAAAAGAATCCTTTCATCATCTCTGGGTAAAATATAACAAAGAAAATCACCACCAAAGGGGCCATAGGTGGCAAAACTGTAAGGCCCATCCCTTTTGAAAATGTTGTTTCAATTTGATTGTTAAACTCATCCATTTTCAAATGGATTTCTCCTTTTAGAAGGGACTTCCTCCATCATTACATGAGGCTAAACTATTAGTCGATCTGGCCTCGTTCTCAAAGCCAACTTCCTATGCCTGTTATGAAGGCTTTAAACTAGCTAGGCACTCCGTGGTTGTATGAGTATAACTACCAATTACCACATATAGGAGATGGGTGAACCTCGCCAATGATGAAATTGGCTAGTCTGAGAGTGTTTTTCTCTCGACTAGATCCCCTGAGGCAAAATGAGGCAAACTCATCGCTATGTATGCGTACGATCACCCAATAGCCAGAAATTAGGGACAAAAACCCTACAACTAGGGAGCTGAATTTGTAAAAATCAGTTTGAAAATTGTGTGCAAGGAAAGTGTTCTACTCTACTTTGACTAATCAACTGCACACGTACAAGTTGAACAAGAACCCCTCAATAGGGGCAATAAAGAAAGAAAAAAAAAGTTTGTCAAACTCCTCATAATAGGGGAAAAGTTGAAAAGCCCCTTTTCTCAACCAAGTCTCCAAAAAAGTAAAATTTTCAAAAAAATAACGATAAAAAAATAAAAAAAAGAATAATTTTCTCCTCTGTGGCATGAGCCTAAATTGCTGACCAATTTTATGAAATTTACAAAAAAATAATAAAAAAATAAATAGGAAACAAAGGTTTACGCTCCTCGGTGGCACAAGCCTAAGTTTTCAACCAATATTTCCAAATAATAATTAAAAAAAAATTCCATATGCTCCTTTGTGGCATGAGCCTAAACTGCCAACCAGCTTCGAAATCTTTTGCTCCACGGTGGCATGAGGCTAAACTGCCTACCAGGATTCAGATCGTCGAACTCGTGCGATGTTAAACAAATGAGCTAACACGTCAAACTCGTGCGACATTAGAAAACCAACCTAATACATCAAACTCTTGCGATGTTCAAAAGCCGAGCTAACACGTCAAACTTGTGCAACATTAAACAACCAAGCTAACACATCAAACTTGTGCGACGTTAAAAAGCCAAGCTAACACATCAAACTCTTGCATCGTTGAAAAATCGAGCTAACACGTCAAACTCGTGGGATGTTAAAAAACCAAGCTAATATGTCAAACTCATGCAACATTAAAAAAATGAGCTAACATTTCAAACTCGTGCGACATTAAAAAACCTAGCTAACATGTCAAACTCGTGCGACGTTAAAAAAATGAGCTAATACGTCAAACTCGTGCCACGTAAAAGAGTCGAGACAGGTAATGTCTAGCCCCTGTATGATGTAAAAGGTCAGGTTATCCAGTTCAACGTTAATCTCATGCGACGTAATGAGCCGAGACAGGTACTGTCTATCCCCGTATGACGTAACAGGTCGGGTGTATAGTCCATCTCTGCATGATGCTAAACTGATTAAAAGGCTCTATGGTTGTAGGAGTTGAAATGACTAACCAACATTGCTTTTTGAAATATCTTTTTGTTTTCAAAATTTTCACCATATGTCTCGTGCTTTCAAAATCTTTAATTCCTTTGTTAAAATCGTAGTTTGTCCCTGCTCCGGGGTTATACTTCAAATCTCTTCTTACATTCAAAAAACTCTAAAAAGACTTGTAAAAACGAAGGTGCTTGGACACCCGTATATGATAAACATCGCGTTGTCACGATTACTGTGGTGCTGCCTTGCCTCTCTATGTGAAATTGATCAGACAAGTCTCATCTTATAGAATGCCTTTTCTTATAAACAACCTTTGGAAACCCCTAAGGAAATCAAAGAAATTGCCTGGGGTAAAATTTTCAAACTGAGAAAACCCTGAGGTCAAGTGGCATGGCTATAAAATCCACCTCGCGTTTCAAGCTTGCGTAACTCACCGACACCTCACACCGAAAACCCTATGATAAAAATGCCCTAGGTGGGTGAGCATGGGAGTGCAATGACTTGGAGGGATAGTTGGCATGCCATCTGCCCATGTGACGTCCGGATGACATTCATCTTTGACATTCTCCTGTCCCTTGAAAGACAAGGAGCGTTAGAGAGTGTACTGTTGCTACTCATATGTCCCCTAAAGGACAAGGATTGTACGTTTGCCTGCTTCTCGAAGGATAGGGAATGCCAGCGTGTCTACTTCTTTGCTACTCTCCTGTCCCACGATGGACATGGAGTGCCAAAGAGGGGCAATTGTAGACACCCACTTTAAATCTAGCAAGTTCTGTGGTTTTCTTAAACCCTTAGGATCAAATTGGCCTAGTAAACCCAAAATCCATAGGTCACACAATTTACCCTGTGAGCTGGAACCATTCTGCCAGCCAGAACCAAGCAGATGCTTGTTTTGACCCGGAATCCAGTAAATGTGTTGTTTTACAAAAAAAATTATTAAAAATAGTAAAAGACTCTGTTTCAACCAAAAGTTTCTATGAGAGCTTCAAAAGAGAATGAGGAAGACACCCAAATTGAAAAATCTCAATTTAGACAAGTTTTGGTTTGGGCAACATGGGGCGTGCCGCCTAGGCAACACGGGACGTGTTGCCCAAGTCATCTTGTAAATGCCCTAGTTTACCAAAATAATCATTAAAAATAATAAAAAAATTTGTTTTGATCGAAATTTTTTTTGGTAGCTTCAGAAGAGGATAAGAAACACACTTGAAAAGAAAATTTTTAATTTGGAGCATTTTCTATTTGTGCGACACGGGGTGTGCGGCCCAAGCAACATGACTTCTGCCGCCAAGTCTTGGGTGATACGGGGCGTGCGGCCCTTGCGACATGACCCGTTCCGTCCAGACACGTTTTTCCCCAAAGGCATTTTTATCATTTTTTGTATTTTTAGGTTTATCTTGTAGGTGGTTTGACAGCGTGATGCTATCTGCATTTGTCAAATCCAAATTTTAAAAAATAAAAGATTGGTTTGACCAAGGGATTTGTTGGTTATGGGATAACTCTGCCCCAACAAATCCCTCATTCAAATGAACTCACTTTGGGAGACCATAAGAGGGTGAAAAACGAGAGGCTTGAAGTGGGACGAGACTTTTAGAAACTTTAGGCTGGAAGAGAAACCCTAAGAGAGTTGCTCTCCTTCCATGAGAAAACCCTAACCCTCATCTTAAGCCTAAGTAGACCTAGACCTAGAGCACAACAACCCTAGATCTAAACCATTTCTAGGGCACAACCACCCTACTACTACCAGAGACTTGCTGATCGACAACTGGATCACAAGGGCAAAAGGAACCAGTTCTGATACGAGTGAGCCCTCGAAAGCTCGGGAAGCTGGAGCCATCCGGCCCGATTCGATATTTTCTTCTCCATCATTTCCTACGTTCTTTTATTGCATTTATTTTATTTTTATCTAGCTTTGATTCAGTCTGATTGAAAATTTTGTTTTGACATGCTTTGGATCAGGCTGGCTAAGTCACATATTTCAGAGCAGATTTGCTTGTTTCTTAGCAGATCTGATCTCAGATCTGAATTCGTTTGTTCCCACTTTCTTTACCATTGCTTTTTCGTTAATTGTTTATCAGTTGAAAGTGTCAGATCTGAGTTATCTACATCGTTAGATCGCTTTGATTTTATGCTATAAACACGATATGGCCAGAGATTGTTTTTAGACTGACGCTATGGTCAGAAATTTTTTTAGTGGAGTTGGGCCGGAGATTTATGGAGTGGCGCTGGGTTGGATATTTTTGGAGTGGTGGAGTGGCATTGGGTCAGAGAGTTTTGGAGTGGTGCTAGGCTAAAGGTTTCTTTTGGAGTGGGTTTGTGGCCACAAATTTTTTATTCAAAGGAAGATTGGGAGCTTTTGGATTTTTGGCGCTAGAGCAGGAGATTTTTGGAATGGTGTTAAGGCTGAAAAGTTTTGGAGTGGCGCTCCGACCAGATATTTTTTTTAGAGTGGTGCTATGACCGAAAACTTTTGGAGTGGTGCTGGGCAGGAAATTTTTGGAGTGGTGCTAAGCTGGAGATTTTTGGAGTGGTGGAGTGGCACTGGGCAGAAGGTTTCTTTTAGAGTGGCGCTAAGGCCAGAAATTTTTGGAGTGCCGCTGTGGCCAAAGATCTTTTAATGAAAGGAAGTTTCGGAGGTTTTGGATTTTTGACGTTGGGGCAGGAAATTTTTGGAGTGGTGTTGGGCCGAAGATTTTTGGAGTGGCGCTAAGGCCGAAGATTTTTGGAGTGGCACTGCGGCTAGAGATTTTTTTTGGGGTGGCGCTAAGGTCGAAAAAAAAATTTTGAAAGGAAGAATGGGAACTTTTGGAATTTTGGCACTGGGCTGAAGGTTTATGGAGTGGCGCTAAGGCCGAAAATTTTTGGGGTGGCGCTATGGCAAGAGATTTTTGGGGTAGTGCTAAGGCCGAAGATTTTGGGAGTGGTGCTGACTCAAAGGTTTTGGGAGTGGTGCTAAGGCCGCAGACTTTTGGTTGAAAGGAAGATGTGGAACTTTTGGATTTTTGATGCTGAGGCCGAAGGTTATTGGAGTGGCACTAAGGTTGAAGATTTCTTTTTGTAAGGAAGATTGGGAACTTTTGGATTTTGGTGCTAGGGCCAGAGATTTTTGAAGTGGCGCTAGGCCAATGGTTTTTGGAGTGGTGCTAAGACTTGGAATTTTTGTGGTGGCACTGTGGCCAGAGATTTTTGGAGTGGCGCTGGGCCGATGGTTTTTAAAGTGATGCTAAGGACCAAGATATTTGGTTGAAAGGAAGACTGGGAACTTTTGGATTTTTGGCACTGAGGCCAGTGATTTTTGAAGTGGCACTAAGGTTGGAAATGTTTGGAGTGACAGGTGAATAGCAGAAGCATTTTCCTAATGACGTGCTGCTTTTGACTTGCTTGTTCACTCCAAGCACCCTTTTTCGGGTTTTAGGAGTGGTGCCATGATGGTTGTTTTCACCAATTCCTTTTTTTGATGCGCTTTTACTCGTGACTTCGGGGTCACGTCCACCTTTGATATCTTTCAATTTTTACTCACAACGCCTTTAAGAGTTTTTTCCATGCTCGATCTTGTTTTTTATCTTTTTTTTTTTTTTTTTTGACCCACCACAGTAGCAAAGGCCATGGAAGGAGAGAGAGGACATAAGGTCTTGGTCTGATTGCTTGCTTTAGAGGGCATATTGCTTGAGGGCGACATGTGCTTGAAAGAGATGATGGGAGATGGAAACATGTGACATGCCTTCCTTTGATGAGGTGACATTTTCGGAGGTGTAGTAGCATGAGATCCGCCTCGTGATATAGTGATAATGCAGCTCTGCTAGGAAAACACTTTTTTCTTGGGAAGGCATGATCTGCCTTGCTTAGATGGCTCAGATGGCCCCTTCTTGAGTGTGTGAGTAGCACAAAAAACTAGGTTCCTTCGCTTATGAGTGTGTGAGTGTGAGTCGGGATACCCCTCGAGCAATTCAAAATTTTATTGAACAGTGGATAGAGAGTGTTGCATACCTGGATGGTGTTAGACCCGATATGGATGCGCTGTCTTCAAGGGGTGTCATGTGCAAAGGGGTAGTTATGATTTGTGTTTTAGGGGCGTGCTTTGGAATCAACATGGATCTTTTAATTGCCGCTTGATTGCTTTCCACCGGATGAGGATGATCTTCCTCGTTCGTGCGACACTTTCATTATGCATGCATTGAGTACTGTCGTACCCCTGAACTGTGCGATGTTTCACACGTGTGATGCTTTGTGGCCCCTATTTTTGCGTGGCGTTTCGTCTCACGTGTAGCTTGGTGTTCTTCTATGATTGGGATGCATGTCCTGCGGCTAGCTTCTGCGCAGTTCCTCTTCCCCTTCCTGATTATAAGAGGGATGGGGATTTTCTTATCCCTAGGAGGGGTTCTTTCTTGAGGACAGAGCAGGTCGTGTCTTTGTCATTTTTTGTGTACTTCTTTCAAATAGGGTGTCCATCGTTTCACTAAGGTTGGAGAGCCCAGATTCGTGAAGGGGTTCCCTATTAGTTGTCATGGTTTTGGAAAAGAGTGCTGGTCGAAAATAACGAGGCTCATCAATGGTACCCGCTCAGCTAAACGTTCGAAAGCAATTGCTTGCTCGTCTTTGAACCTGCCTCGCGGGCCATCTGTGTTGATTGTTGAGGTTGAGGATGCCTTGGGGATGAGCCCAAGGGACTCTATTCCTACTTTCTTGGTAATGGGATTGCGGGTGGAAGTTGACCGAGGGGTCCTCTTATCTCTTGACGCTTCTGCTGAATGTCTAGCCGTATGGACTGGGGGTCTTGTCTTAGACGTTCCCCCTCTTTTTATGATGAACTCGCCAATAATTCCTTCTTCAGGGTTGGAAATCAAGGAGGATATTGTATGTTGCATGATTCGCTAAGGCCTTGAGGAGCTCAAGAATTGTGTTCTCTCTGACTTGAATCTTGTGCAGCCAGTTTAATGTTTGTGTATCGTGATGAAGACACTTTTAGGTGGCTGAGGGAGTTACTACAGGATTTGGAGGATTGGGGTGCCGAGGCTCTCTTGTAGGAAACTTCAGTGCAGACATCGTGCAGTGCATATCATGCTTCCTTATGGGAGAAAGAAGCCCAGCATTTGGCTCTTGTGAAGCATTACGAAAAGATAGAAGAACATCTTACTACTACACATGCCTGCTTCATGGAAGAAGAGGCGAAGTTTTCTCGTCAGATTGTGGAGGCGGGGGATGAGATAACGTTCATGTAGGTGCGCGTAGTCGACTTGAAGGCCTGTCGGGATGTGAGAATAGCTCTAAGTCCTCGGCTATTAGAACAGGCACGATCCAAGGCGCAGGCGACCCGCGATGCATTTGTAGAGGCTTTTGTAGATGTCTCTCACCTAGAGGAGTAGATGCAAGCTATTTTGGAGAGGGTACGAACGTTGAAGGCGAGGATGCTCAAAGTGCTCAACGATTTTTAGGGTCTACTTTTTTTTGCTTTGTACGCTCTTTTTGGGCTCCGTCATTCTTCTGTAGCCTCCATTTTCTTTTTAATGAAGTTCTCCTCTTTCTTCTCCTACTCTTTTTTTTTTTGAAAGGCGATTTTAAGGTCTTGCTTTTAGGACCAATTTGGCCATAGGTCCTTTCAGCTCGTAGAGAGTGGGGATTGTGTCAAGTGGGACTCTTTTTATGAGGAAGTCTGCCCTTCCTGATTTTCTTGTGGTGGTGGGGGTTGTTTATCTGTTAGGACTATCTGACCAATTTAGATGTTGGTTTTCAAGATAGAGCGAAACCCCCTACAATTAGCCAAGTCATGGATCTTTCGTTGGTGGTATCGGCACCAAGGGTTTTGGCCCTTCTGTATGTTTGACCTTTTTTTGGGGAGCGCAAAGCACTATCATCCCGTGTTGGCCCATCATGTCGAATATGGTAGAAAATGGCTCGGGAGACCGTTTAGTTGCAGGAGAGTCGTTAGTTGACTCTTGGATTGTGACCATGTGCGAGACTTCTGGGGCCTAAAAAGCTTTCTTGAGGCTACCTAGGTCGATTTTTCTGTTTTAGATCCAGGCCTCGATGTGCTCTTTCAACTGGATGCAATCTTGGACTGGGTCCTAAGATTCGATGGTAAGCACAGTAGTTGGGGTTATCAATGAGTTCGACTTGTTCGGGCTTCTTGACGACAGGAAGTACCAACATCTCCTGTTCAAGAAGCATTTTCAGGAGGACCCACTCTTTATCGAAGCTGTATTTCTGATTCAGTCTGCAGAAGAACTCCTCAATCTGGTGATATTTTTGTGGTGGTGATACGTCATTATAACTCTGATCCTGAGGGACTTGCTACTTTGAGTCCGCTTGGGCTTTAGTCAGCAACCCTCATGACATATCCAAGGTTGGTAGAGGGGTAGCATTGGTTGTAGGTTTAGTGTCGAGAGGTGTGGTTGTGAAGGTTGCACTGATTACATTTTTCTGCTGCTTGGTGTGGGGGTTCGGCATGTTGCCATCTGTGTTATGAGCATGTGTAGTGCCCGACCTTTGGGCTCGATCTCCTCCATGGTGTTTTAATAAACTTTAAATCTTGGTAGCTTTGGTGATCATGTTGATGAAGGTGGTGGGGTTAGAAGCCTCGACATGTAAGACGATTCTCGCTTCATGTTTCTTACACATGCTTGCACCACTTTCGTTTCGCTCATGGGGTTGCTCAGGCACATTGCGAGGTCACGCCATCTCTGAATATTTGTTTTTACCAACTTATCTGGCTCTTACGTCATAGTGTGGAACTTTATAGTTTGGACTTCCAATTCGAATTTGAAAAAGCGTTTCTAGAAGAGTTGTTCCATCTCCGCTCAAGAGTGAACTGATTTTGGTGGTAGCCATGCATACCATTTGAATGCGGGTCCCTCTAGTGTTTCGACGAACTGTCGTAAGAGTAGCCTGTTGTCCACAGCTGATTCTTGACATGCGAACATGAAGTGGGCTATGTACTGCTGTGGTGATCATGTTCCATCGAAGACCGGTAGTTTCCCATTCTGGTATCCGATGCAAGGGGACCTGGTCAATTCAAGGTGAGTAAGATTTTTTGTATTGGGGTCTCTCAAGTGTTTTTGACACTTGGAGGCCTTGAATGCTCTTGTTGATCATCCTTTAGGCATCTTCTTGGGTGAATGTTGTTGATGAGGCCTGAGAAGCTGCGTTATGCTGATCTTGGAAGGAGGTGTGCGGGTCACAATATGTTGACGCCTGGCCCACAGGAGGTGACTATGACCTCTCTTTTATCATATTAAAGTCTGTGGGGAGAATTCACTTCTGTGGGGAGGAACCACGGTATGAGCATCTTCCAGTCTTTTGATCCTGTCAAGGATATCTTTTAGCATACTTTCGATGCCCCCCAGTGGATTTTCGGTTCCCCTTCTTCATGGCTTACCACCATTACTTTGACCTGTTCTCCGGGACTCGAAGGCTCGACTGGAGGGGTGATTCTAGGCCTCTTAGTTCCTTAGTTCGAGATACCAGTCAAAAGTGGTTGAGCCTGTCCTATCTGAGCTTGAGAGGCCTAGCGCTGTGAATGAATTGGAGCATCATCTCGCATGGACTAGAGAATTTCCGCATAGGAACTGGAGCATCACCACATGTGAACTGGAGCATCGCCGCGTGTGACTGGAGTATTGTAGCGTGAATTGAAGCATTATCGCGTGTGACTTGGAGCATCGCCGCATGTGAACTGGAGCATCACTTCATGTGAACTGGAGCATTTCTGCAAGTGAATGAAGAGAAGAGTTAACGTCGTAAGTGAAGTGGGAAGATGTGATGGCTGCCAGCACCGTACGTGTCAGCGCCGCAGCTGTCAGAGCCGTACACGTTAGCTATAGTGGCCTTCACCTACCATGGGTACTTAAGCCCTCTCCCCTCCCCTTTTTCCAGGATTCCCCAAACTTTTCCCTTACACTTTCTCTCGCTAGAACCAGTGGGAGTTTTGCCTTGAAGAAACCATTGCTTAGATCTTGAGGTGGCCTGCGAGTGGGAGATTTGAAGACATTGTGAACACCAGGTAAGTGGGTTCTGTATCTATGCATTAATAGCTTTTATAGACACCAATATTTAAGTATTGAAAGCGTGTAAAATGGCAGGATAAGAACTATGAGCGTGAATGGGTTGAAATGAGATTTAAATCTCATATTTATGCCTTTAAATACCATGATTGATTGAGCAATGTAAATGATATTTGTAACCGTGAAGATTTGCGAAATGGTTCCTTTGTGAGACTGGTTTAATATGGATAAGGGTTTTCATCAAGAGTTATCTTGGTTGGTAATATGTTAAATATTCTTTAAAGCATGTTAAATTTGAGAATGAGAATTTTCAAAGCTGTGACCGTTCTTCGAACGAGTTTTCAGTGGTTAAATGTGTACAAATGGGGCCAAACCCATTTTGAATGAAAGATATGCTTGTCTATTTCATGTTTGCTCTCTTCACTTTGATAAAATGCTGCATGAGTTATGAGATGGGACTCGAAATGTGAGGGTATGCCACTATTCCCAGTTACAGGTTGCGCCATGCGTATTACGCCCTGTGTGTAACACCGTGTGCATAACACTACACATGTAGTGTCGTGGGCGTAACGCTGTGCGTGTAGCGCCACATGCGTAATGTCGTGCGTGTAGCCTCGGGCGTGATTTTGCTATCTGGGCGACATTCGCAACCAAGGCGATAGTTTTCATGTAATGAATGCCTAATTCTATAGCGTTATGTGAACGGTGTTATGCAGCCATGTGTTATGTGGAAATTGAGAATGCCATACTACTATGATAATTCCATGACAAACACTACATGATGGGTGTCGTAATACTAATGTTGATTGCTAGGCGTAATGCAATATGATGGCTCTTGTACGATTGATATTTTATGCTGGGTGTCATAATACTATGTGACTTCTTGATAGTTTTGAGTAAGACTCAAATTGTGCTCGATGAAAATTTGAATTATTTGTCATAAGGTACTAATTTAGCATGAATGAATTTAATGCCTGAGCATGTTATGATGCTACGATACTTACCACTATGCAATGGGACACCCATTGATAGTGGGCACGGATAATACTGTGGTACTGGCCATTATTTCATTGATACTACTTGTTACGCGATGGGGCACCCATCGATAGTGAGGATTGTTGTATTGAAAAAAGTGATGCTGGCTATATGTGACGACCCAAACTTTTCCTGGCCAGTTAGAATGCATGGCTGGTTATGGAGGGAAGAAGTTGTTGCCCAGCATCGGTTGGGTTGTCCAGCGCTGACTGTGAGGGAGAAGAGGGCAGTGCCAGTTGGCCAGTGCCGGCTGGCCCGTGCCTTTCCAACGCTGGCTGGAGCTAAGTGAAGAGGTCAGCGCCGATTGCCCAGCGTCGGTTGGGTTATCTGGCGCCGGCTGTGACGGAGAAGGAGGCCAAAGCTGGTTGAGTTTCCCAGCGCCGATTGGATGTGAATGGCATCGGCTGTGAGGAGAAAGAGCCCATTGTCGGTTGGGAAGGGCCAGCACCGACTGTATCTCTGACATTCATGAGTTGGAGGTGACACTTGTTTGATGCATGCTGATGTGAGTGCCACTTTTCCAAACTTTTGAGCCCGTTGGTGACACTTGGCCAGCCACCCCAAACATGAGAGTACTTAAGCCTCTTCTCTCACCCACGCCCCTCATTCTTACCTCTCTCTCTAAGACATACAGTGGAAGAGTGACTTTGTGAGCAGCCACTGTTGGGAGGGTGAGAACTGTGAGCAAAGGTTTGAGGAGGCCCAATTGTTAATTAGGTAAGTGGATCCATTACCCTTGTATTGTAGTCATGGGAATGCATGGAAACTTAGGCATATGAATGAGCAATAGAAGTGTATGCAATTTAGAATGGAAATTTGGGGTTTTTGTTCTATGATAATGATGAGTGTAAGAATGGAGTTGTGATTCTCAGATTATGTAAAAAATGCACCAGTGCTTCAAGTATAGTCAAGATGGGAGACAACATACGGTCTATACTGATAAAATATTGTTTCCTGTAGCCGAGCTCACTATGCTGATGCCAAGTACTACTTCATAGATTCGCTGTCATCCCAAAAACCAAATGATGGTGATTACAAGTCTTTGAGGAAGATAGAACCTTCGTCTCATGAAGATGTTGGGGACATCGAGCCAACACTGGTGGATATGTTCAAAGAAGAGGAAAGGCAAGGCAAAAGTTTTCCTCTGACACCCCTTCATCCTAGCATGTCATTCACTACCCTTGAAGAAGCTCCACCTTCGCCAGAAATCGAAGCTTTCCCCTCTACTTCCAGTCCAGAACCACCTTTGCAAGAAGATGAACCAGAGATCACTTCTAAGATTGAGCAAGTCATGGGGATAGAATTCCCGGCTCCAAAGGTCACCTACACGTTGGACCATAAAAAAATCCTGCATGTCCCTATTGCACTCTTGAGAGCAGAAATGGCACACCAGCCACCGCAGATGGTACTCCAAACCCCGATGGCTCTAAGCATAGAGGACGCTCCTCGTCCCACTGAAGGGTCAGTTCGCACCTGTAATCAGCCATAAGTCTCGCGCTTCCCTGATTCTGTGGGAGGGGAGAAGTTTGAGAAAGGACAGTCATCTCTCCCTCAGGAACAAGATCCCCTTGCAGAGTTAAGAAATGATGTTCGCAGGTCTTCAGAGCCAACTGGAGGTTATGCATATCACTTCAAAACATCTGAAGGAGTTTGTGCCTGAGACCACGAGCTAGGACGAACTTGAGACAAATGTGCCTCGAATAGAAGCTAAAGCCCCTTCTGATTGGACTATTTATAGTGAGCAAGCTGATAAATGAGAGAAATTAATTATGAGCACCTTTCCAATCAAACATTAAGAAGAGATGAAGCAACTGCCCCTCCGTTTGAGGTCATTGGAACCACAACAGTTTGTCATAGGACAAAGCAATGTTTTGGGTTCCCTCGGTAAAAGAGCAGAAACAGTAAAATCCCTAAGCCATGGCCTACCTAAGAAGGAGACGAGATTCAGCGAAACAAAAGAAGAACGAAATCATGCATCGAAACTAGCCCGAGAAGAAAAAGAGGCATTTCATTCATAACATTCAAAATTTTTACAAGTGCTGACATAAGGCAAAGGAAAGACACTCTAAAAAATGATCATTGATCTTATTGATCTCTGCCCTAGATGCTACAGAAAAAGCTTCAGCATGTTGAATGTGCTCCTTCAGTTCAACCACCATTTGAGCCTCCTGTTCTATGGAGACGGTTTCCGACTTGATCGTGTAACTGAGCTCTGATAGATCCTCAACCATGGAGGCATCCAAGGCCTTTCTCTGAATCATTTCCCTCTCAAGATCGATAAATTAGTCCTTCAGCCTTCGCATCTCTGCCCTTATGCCTATCATCCTATTGAAGCAAGTTCTCCCAATCATCTTGAGTTCAAGCTGATGGGCAACCATAGTGGCCTTCCTCTCTGTGCAGGAATCTATTTCCTCACGGCGACGTGAGATCGATGCCTCCAAGGAAGCTACCTTGCTGCTCTCTTCCTCATGATGGAACGTCTCCGGTCTCCAGCTCTCCAATTCATCTAAAGTAGCATCAAAATGAGAGAGGACTTCAAACGCATTCCCAAAAACAGTTGTCGCGACAGTAAATTCCCTTAGGTTGGCCAATGCCTCACCCAACTCAGTGAAATGTAGCTCCCTTAAACCTTCGAGACCTGCACGGAGCATGTCCATAATTATGCTAGAAACCCCATTGAAGATAGGTATGGGTGGTACTACCGGGTCCACCACCATTGAAGGAACTTTAGTTTCCAGGGCTTGGCTCGAAGGGGTGATAGCCAGGTGAGTCACTAGCTCTTTTGGGACAATTTTGAAGCCCAAAGCTTGGAGCTTCTCAGATTCAAAGGCAGCCCCGTCCTCAACCTTCCTGATCTCCTCAGCCTCCTCACCTTGGTCGTCACTTGCAGGAGCCACCACTCCGGTTGCAGTGTGCTCTAAACTAATCTCCTCCACTTCTCTCTCACCCTATGCCACAACCTCAATAATTTCAAGGCCAACATCTCTTCCTTGTTCCTCACTCTCCTGAACTGTCACTTCATCTTTGACAAGTTTAGAGGCCATGCCTTCTATTTATCCTTCATCATCTAAGATCACCACTTTAGCCTCAGTCGTGGCCTCTTCTACATGGCCCACATCCTCTACAACAAGAACCTCTGCCACCAATAGCTCAACCCCTTCATTCTCATGACCCACGCACTCTGAGGCAGCAGTTTCTTGATGCTCAGGAGCCTCGCTAATCCTCCTCTTAAAAGATGTCTGGGCCCTCATTATCCATTACCGCAGCCCCGGTCTCAATCGGGCTAATAACCTCTTGAGGGTCAGAGGCCATGTCAGTGTCAGGCTCCTCTCCTCGGGCAATGATTGTAGGGCCTTCAGCCTCATTGATCTCCATTGAAACCAGATCTGATTCAGAAACCACCCTTGGACTTCGAGGTACCACCACAAGTTTCGGAGTCACTTCTCGATCAAAAACAATGACAATAGGCTCAAAGGGGCCGGATTCATCCACCTCGATCTCTGAAGAGGTAGAAAACAATTCAGGAGAGGCAGAAGATGATCGAGAAAGGGCAGAAGGTGACACTGAAGGAGCAACTACTGATTCAGAAAAGGAAGAGCTACCCCCTGATTTCAAAATGATAGAATGTTTGGCACCCCTACGTCTTCGAGCAGGTCTAATAGCCTGAGCTGGTGCACGAGTGCTGGTAGGGGTAGAGCGTTTCCTTTTCTTCCCTCCTACTGGAGGACAAGCAGCCACCTAAGAACTCCCCACTTGTGAAGAGCCTGCAACAAGAGCACTGTGGTGGCCGCTCCCGATCTACACGTTCAAGTCCTGGATTGGACGCCCTCCATGACCTGGGACCTTTCGGCTCTCCCTCCATTCGAAGACAGGGCTGAGTTTATCTATAAGGCTCCCAGTATGTTTCTCCATGGCAAGAAATTACGGTGAAGTGTCATCAGCCGCTTTCTCTGGAGGAATCTCAAGAGCCTACAAATTCTAGGGATGTCTTAAGTCAAAGACCTCGCCAAGACCGGGAGCATTGATGATCCTCCTTTGTCTAGTCTCTTGACACCAATTGCAGTTTTCCCCTTTCTAGGGGTGATCAACCTCCCAGTATCCCAAGCTATTAATCCTCCACCAGCATGCATAGGCCTCGGTCACCCGGACCCTTATGCCAAAGTGGGGTATCACATACTTGCTAATCTCCGTCACCTCCAAACATGTGAACCATGCGGTCCATATATGCTCTGGCAACCAGGATTCTCAAATAGTCCAAGGCTCTTCCTTCTTCCCGGTGTTTACTCTGCTACGGTTCTTTTCAAAAAACACAGAGAAGGGTAGCTCTGATCAAGCCCATGCTGAGGGGCAAATTAATGAGGAAAGTACCCTTCTTGATAACCTGCTTGATAGTCGTGGGAGCACCGTCCAACTCATTCCCAAGTTCATCAATAAAAGCGCGATCAGTGAAGCTCCCAACTGGAAATGGGACCCACCGCATACTTGAGGAGTCATTCCCAAACAAGTTATGATTCCCTAGGCTATGAAAGATAGCCTTTTAACAAGCAATTCTCATCAAGAAAGGGGAACATTTTCTCCCCCAAGCCCTGACTCCTGGGAAATGGCCCCTAGCCACCCATACACATAATGTATGGGTAATGGCGTCTTAAAGTCCCCAGGAAAGGCTTCACCCCCAACAATGCCATTGCCCCCGTCTTTTCCTTTATAGGCTTTCCCCCTCGAGATGGCTCCCAGTCCATGGTAGATGTTGCATAAGACTGGCTGAGCAAGAGCGTATTGGAGCCCTCTTGTCGTATTGCAAGCTACATTGAATGTGCCTAGATGGATGTCATCGGCCCCTCCAGGAATAGTGAATTTGCATAAGAATAAGGCCAGGTAAGCGGCTAAGAAGACAGAGTCATCACTGGTCTCAGATTGATGGATGGGAGGAGTTCCCTTTACAACTACATTCCCCCTATTTCTTGAAGTACCTCGACCATCCTCAGGGTAATCCCCACAAAAGAATTTCACCCATTCTACTCGACCGTTGCTAAACTTGGAATGATGCAACTGGTATGTTTCAAAAAATTTCTGAAGACTAGCAGGCGGTTCCTCTCCCCCAAACTGAGCACTACCGAAGATGATCGGGTTCTCACGCACAAACTCGTCATACATTGCCTCGATCAAAGGAAGGCCACCAATGAAATTAAGATCCAATAAGGAGATTCTTATCTCCCCATGCTCAAGGAGCCATGTGTTGCTAATATGACTCCATGTCTCCAGCAATACCTTAACAATATTGGAGCACCGATCGTAATAGCCAACTAAGCACTGAACTGCTGCTAGTAGAGAAGCATGCTCAAGGATGCTTTTGTGTGACCCTAGCACCTTAATGGTCCAAGAAGTGTACCCATTTAGATATTGGTGCTCCCCTTGCACTCGGATACTAGAAGAAGACCATATTAGCCCCTTGGTCTTCACCATTCTCTTCCCCAATGTGGGCAAATTGGCACTAGAAGCCACAATCCTATGCATGCAATGAAGGAGGGCGTTGATACTGACATTTCCGTCGTTGTCTTCTCAAACCTCAAAGTGAACGGGGTCAGTAATAAAGGTGACACTAAGAGGCCACTCTGGCTTGCATAGCTCATCAATTAGCCAATTGGGCTTGCCCCACACTAAACTTTCACCAGTAAAATCATCAGTGTCAAGCTCTCCTCCCCTTGGAAGGTTCTTCACGTTAGGGATTCTGTGAGAAGGCTCGACCATCATATTAAAGTTTAAGGACCCACGCTTGTGCGTTAATCACTAACGTACAGTCTAGTGCGAGCTGTGTTTGCCAAAGCTCACCGCCGGCTATGTTCTCCGAGGTTCAATGCCGGCTGTGTTTGCTAATGCCTAGCATCAACTATGTTCACTAATGCCTAGTGGCAACTGTGTTTGCTAATGCCTAGCACCGACTATGTTCGCTAACGTCTAGCACCGACTGTGTTTGTTAATGTCTAGCACTGGCTATGTTTGCAAATGCCTAGCATCGGCTGTGTTTGCCAATGTTTAGTGCTGACTGTGTTCGCCAATGCTTAATGCTGGTTGTGTTTGCTAATGCCTAGCGCCGATTGTCTTTTCAAAGGACTATTTCCACTCATGTTCAAATCTCCTGCAAGTGCTACAGATTGTGCACGTGTCACCTCGATCCCTGGTTTGCCACCTGACAACTGCCGACCGCGATGTGTTCTAACTCACGTTCTCACACGTGTGGACTGACAGTCGTTCACCTCTTAATGACTATTCACTACCAGTGACCGTTCATTCCTCCGCGACCTTTCGGCTACTCACCAAGAAATCACTTTACTTGTCGAAAACCCATTGTTCCACCTTCCCCTCCTCTTTCTGATGGTGAAAAACTCCGGAATCCAGCGGAAGATTGCTGTCAAACTTGGATCCCTTTCTCCTTCTTTGGTAACCCAAAAACCACTACCAGAATATCTGAAGCTCCCAGGTGAATGCTCCTGCATTCTCTCCTGTACTCTCTATTCTCAAGCTGAAACTTTCTTCTGCTTGCTAGCAAACTCCTGCAAACCTCGCTCGAGTGCTCTGCATACTCATCGAGAGCTCTCTCACTCTCACTGTTAAACTAAGCTGTTTTACCTTCGGTAAAATGGTAAAAATGGGGTATATCCCCTTGCATAGGCAAAGCTTCCCTGAAGTGTCCACTACAAACCAGGAATGCCAGTCAGGTCCTTGAAGGCCAAACAAAGATGGTCCAGATCGGGTTAGGCTCAAGCCTAATACCCGAATTCAGGTCATCGTCGCCTGTGTAATCAAAGCCCCAGCGCAGGCTATGTTCTCAAAACCCCAGTGCCGGTTGTGTTCTCAATACCCCAGCGCTGACTGTGTTGTCAAAGCCTCAGAGCCAGCTGTGTTCTCAAAAGCCCAGTGTCGGATGTGTTTTCAAAACCCCAGCTCCGGCTTTGTTCTCAAAACCCTAGCACCGACTGTGTTCTCAAAAGCCCAGTATTGACTATGTTCTTAAAAGCTAGCGATGGTTGTGTTCTCAAATCTACCACCACGTGTGTTTCCACTACACATGCTAGCATTGCGTGCATTTCCTCCACCTGTGCTAGCATCGTACGTGTCAATGCTATTACTGTTCAAGTCCACCACCATGTGTGTTACACTCCCCATGCTAGTGCCGCGCATGTCTTAGCACCGTGCGTGCTAGAAACTAGTCACCACAGTGTGTGTCTTACCACTATCCCAAGTGGAGTTGCACCCAGCTGTTGCATCCAAGACATGACTTCTCATCCCCAGTAGAGTTGCACCCAGGTTGTGACTCGTCATCCCCAGTGGAGTTGCACCAAGGCCGATGCACCCAGGCTGTGACCTGACATCCCCAATATGAGTCACACCCATATAGCATTATCCCCAGTGGAGTTAGGACATTCTTACAGCTTCAAATCCTAGTGAGTTTGTTTCACACCAAGTAATCTTACCCTCAGAGATTGAGTCACATCTTTTACCCCCTCGGAGTCACACTCACAACCTAATCCCCAGCGAAGTCTGCTTCCGTTAGCCACTCCCTGTAGGGCTCCCATCTACATCTAAGCCCTTTGTTTGTTTATGTCCTCAACTACTTTATCCTTAGGGAGTCAGATTACCATCCACAGACCAATTCCCCATTAAGATTCAACTACATGGCAACCCACACAATGGTCTGTGTTGGATGACCTTAAACTGCACATCCATGGTTCGGGCTGTATGACCCTAAACTGCATAGCCATGGTCTGTGCTGCATGAACCTAAATTGCACAGTCACGATCCAAACTACATGACCTTACACTGTAGTGGAGGTCCAGTTACACAACCTTAAAGTGCATAGTCCTAGCTGCATGACTATAAATTGCATAGCCATGGTCTAAGCTATACGACCTTAAACCATAATGCAGGTCCTGGCCGCACGATGTTAAAAGGCTTAGCACCATGATCCAAATTATATGACCTTAAACTGTAGTGGAGCTCTAGTTGCATGACCTTGAACTGCATGTTCCTAGTTGCATGACTATAAACATCATCACCACGATCCAAGCAATGTGAGCTTAAACCATAGTGCACATCCTGACCGCATGACGATAAACTACTTTGCCTAGGTCCCGGAGGCATGACCTTATACTCACCCCCACACATGCACACACGCCCTTTTACATGAGTGTTCATGCAAGCCTTCCCTAACCGACCCGTCCACATACACGTACCACCTTCATTAACTCCCTAATGAATTCATTTCCTTCATTACCATTCATCATTCCCTAGTGAGTCTCACCCGTGCTCACAAAATGGCGAGCCATCCTGCCATCCATACTCATCATTAGCTACTGGGTCACCACTTTTCACCCATCGTTCATACATCATTCATCTTTCATATGTCGCCTCGTGCCATCTCTCCAAAGTGAGTCCAAACAGCCACCATACTCACTCCATGGCATTAATAGACTGTCATCCATCTCCACAGTAGTCTAGCTATATGACCTTAAACTGTAGTGCACGTTCTGACTGCATGACGTTAAAAGGCTTTGCACAAGTCTCGAAGGCATGACCTTAAACACACCTGGTTAGGTGCCTCGATCTCTCCTCCTCAGATCTAGTTAGGTGACATGTGTCTCGGGTTTGGGAGACCTGAGACCTGAGATCGCTCTCTCGGGAACCTCGTTCACAGAACAAGAGTAGGTGTCCAACAAGTGAGAGAGGAATTGAAGTTGAGGTGGGGACCAACCTCACCTAGGTTCGTGACTTACTTAGGCTGACTCATGCGGGAGCCCTATTTGGTCACGACAGAAAGCCCCTCAGTTGCTTCAGCTGGTTCGGAGTCGCCTCCCTTGACTGACAATCTCTTTGTTTTCCGTTTAACACTATCATGGTTAACTTGCAAGACAAGTGGGCCAAAGGACCCACCCTTGTCTTAGGGCAATGCACATTCTTGAGTTGGGGTGATGAAGAAGAGAGTTTGAATAAAGAGAGAAAGGAGAGGAGAACTTGCTAAGGGGACGAGACTAGTATGATAACTAGACCAGTAACCGACTTGAAGTGGAAGCAAGATGGGCATGGTACTCAAGACTAGCATGACAGCAACACCACTCGAAACCGAGGCTGATATGCCTACCCTACCTGGTGTGGCAGCAAGATGGCATGGTACTAGGACGAGCATGATGGCAATACTGATCGAGATCCAGACTGTTATGACAGTGGTAGACTGAGTCTACCCTCAGTCAACTGAGAAGAGAAGAGAATAAAGTGAAGTTCCAAGATGGTGAAGTGATGGGGTCTTGACTGTGTTAAACATCACCACCCGCAATCGTGGAGTAACAGTTTTGCGGCCCTTAGATAGCACTGGACACTGTTGCTCATAGTCAGAGGGTGAGCAGTGAACTAGAGACGGCGTTAGACATTGCTGTTGGCAACACGAGGAGGTAGCACACCCATTCACTGATGGCGATGCCTCCTTGTGAGGCACACGGTGATAGCCTCTTGTTAAGCGCAGGGCGATAGTTCCTTGACAAAGCACATGACGTTAGGCATGGGGCACAAGTGAAGCTAGCGCACAACGATAGGCTTCAAGCACATGGAGGAAGCTCGCGGACAACGATAGATGCCAAGCGTACGAAGGAAGCTCATGGATGCTGATAGGCACCGAGAACGCAAAAGAAGCCTACGCACGATGATAGGCACCGCGCACATGAAAGAGGCTAGCGAACGGTGATGGTTATTGCCATGACCCTTCACTAATGGTGATAGGTGTCACCGTCTATGTTAGGCGTGCAATAGGGTGAGATTCCAGCGGGTGGCAATAGGTACCTTCATCTACACTCCTCGCCAAGAGACAAAGACGAATGAAGAGAGGGAGAAAGAAGCTCGCCATGACGTTTCCATCCCCATGGACGACTTGTGGAACCACAGGGGGGCCAAAGAAAGCAAGAAAGGGGCATGCGCGGCAGTGCCAGTGCCGCGCATGGCCTCTGAGAGAAGCTAGATGAAGAAGAAGAAAGAGAAGAGAGAGAAGAAGAAATGAAAGAAGAGAGGAGAGAGAAAGAGATTTACCTTAAGCTGAGGAGCACCAAAAGTTTCTCTCTTGTTCCTCTCTCTCTCTCAAGTCGCACCCAACAATAAGAAAAGATGAAGATTTTATTTAGCAAAGTTCAGTTCATGTACAATGAGAGTACACGATATATATCGAGTTTTCCCAAAAATGGGTGGTTTGATCAAAATTATTCTTAATTGCTCAAAATTGATTCAATTGAATTAAGTAAAATAGGAAAATAGAGTGAAAAATGACTGATTTGCCCCTTTCTAACAGTTGTGGAAATTTTGAAACAGTCCCTGCTGCTGCTTAAGAACGTATGTGATCTTTCATGGATGATCCGGGGATGCTCTGGTGCCCGTTTGTCTAAAAGATGATTGTTTTCTTGTAGGACTCTGCATGGTGATCGATTTGATACCAACTTCAAGTCATGTCTTGTGTTTTTAAGCTATGATCATGTGCCTTGAAATTTAGATGAATCTTGCAAGCTTCGGATCGATAGTGTGCTCATTTCTTGATGTTTTTCCGTGATTTCTTCACTGGATCACACTGCGCATGCCGTCATGGCCATGTGACAACAAATGTCGCTCGATTTCGTACCCGAACGAAGATTTCACAACTTTTGAGTTTTGGCCAGAATCTAGAATTTCCTTGCTGGAATCCACAGTCACTTCATCGGATTTATGTGTGAAATCTGACCGTTTATCATGCGTGAAGTTCCGACTAGTGATAGCCATGGACCTTATGCACGCAATGCAACTGGATTCACGTCGATCGGGTTCATGAACGCCATTATTTGGCCACTCAAGCGAGGCGTGTCATTGCTAATATTTCTGCAACTTCCTTCATGGGTTGGCAAATTCACACTAAATTTTCTCCATGCTCGAGTGTCGTTGCGAGGAGTACCACATATCAAAACGCTCATCTTGATGAGAGGAACATGCTCACAAGTTTTAACGCCATTTGACTTGGGATGAATGAGATATGGCCATCGCAAGGCACTGTTCACGATTGTCCCTTTCATGAAGTTTAGTTGCAGGGTGGCCGCATGGGAATAGTGTGTGGCTCCTCCTGTTTTCGTCTTCTACCCATAACTTCCTTCCGGAGTGTCTGTTCAAGCTGAAATTTGACCCTTGGGGGTTTTCAACCATGCCAGATCTAATAGCGATGGTCCCACTACAATTTGACACACCTAAAATATAGTTCTACTTACGAAGGTCTGTTTTAGGGTACAAGAGGCTAATTCTGTCAGAACTGTTTCTCAGTCTGCACTGCCTTAGACATGTCGGATTGCAAGGAAACTAGGCAAAAGACTTTTTTGTGTCTTTATGAAGATCTTGACCAATTTTGGAACCATTTTGAGACTGTCAAATTTCCACTGTTTGTCAAGCTTTATTGATCGCCTTCTCCCTTAGTCCTCATCAGGGACCAAGGTGTTGAAAAAATGTCTTCAAACAGCTTACGTCGTCGAATGTTGTGCTTCGAGATAAGCGAGAGGGACAACATTTGGAAAGGATGCTCGGACGCTTGGATGCAATGTACATGGCTATCCGTGGACACTTTTAGGGGGAGAAGAGCCTTTGAGGTATCATGTAGAAGTCCACATCCTCAAGGGACTATTTGGGATTCTGATCATTGAGGCTTTTTGTGTGGACCTCGTTGGCCAGAATCAAGCCTTTTTGGTGGCTAAGTTTTATAAGCCTTTGGTCGGCATTGTTTGTTGCTACACCAGGTTTGCTTTTGACAGGGAAGGTGCCTCTATGGGCCCTCATCTTGCAGTGTCTAGTTAGGGGTTGGCCTGTCTCGAAAGTCTGGGCTTGTCAGCTATGGAGGGATTTTGGCATGGTGGCTTCATGTTGAAGCATAACCCTGAAGTCTCTGGTAGGCTCTCCCCTGGTTTTATCACGTTTTTATATTCGTGAGCTTATTTAGAATGGATTTGTTTGTTCATCGCCCGCACCCTCAGGGACTCATGTTTATTTTTGAGGGATTTGTTGTTCATCGCCCGCATCCTCAGGGACTTGTTTTGTTTTTGATGTTGAAGTGTGGAAGATCTTATGAGTCTCTCACACCCGGGTGATCCATTTGGTGTCGTGATTAGATGCTGGCAGTCGAGGATTTTGTGTGGACCTCATTAGCCAGAATTATGCCTGTTTGGGAATTGGGTACCGGCTGAGATTGTGAAGCTGTGTCAAACTGCATTTTTGAGGTCCAAGTGTCCTTTTAGGGTTTCATCTGGATTGGGGAAGTGGCGTCGTAAAGACGGTTTTCACCAACTTCCTTTTATTCGGGCTTTTTTACCCATGAACTTTAGGACATGTCCACCCTTTTCATCTGTTTTTGCTCACGGTGCCCTTTTGGGGTTTCCACCATGCCTGGGTTTTTATTTTCACGAAACTCTTTCACTCATGGTTTTGTGACCACGTTTGTCTATCATTTTTACTGATGGAGTTCCCTTGGTCAGGTATATACGATGCCCCTTATTTTGTGAAGGCGTGTTTAAGGTCATGCCTTTGAACCTGTATGAAGCCTTTTAACTTCATGCGATCAGGACGTGCACTATAGATTAGGGTCATACAGGTGGACCATAGTGGTGATGAATGGAAGTTTGTAGAGGCCATAAAGTGTGTATGGTGGTGGTTTTGACTCACTTTGGGGAGATGGCGCAGGGCTACCTATGAAAGTTGGATGACGTATGAATGGTAGATGAAAAGTGGTGACCCACTAGCTTATGATGAGTATGGATAGTGGGATGGTTCGCCATTTTGTGAGCATGGGTGAGACTCATTGAGGAATGATCGATGATGGTAGTAAAGTGCATGGGTTCACTAGGGAAGCAGTGAAGGTGGTGTGCGCACACAAATAGGTCAGTTAGAGAAAGTGTGCATAAAAATGCATGTAAAGGGAGTGTGCGCGTATGTGGGGGCGAGTTTAAGGTCATTCCTTCGGGACCTGAGCAAAGCAGTTTATTGTCATGCGGCTAAGACGTACACTATGGTTTAAGGACATATAGCTTGGACCGTGGTTATGCAGTTTAAATTCATGCAACTTGGACCATGCAATTTAAAGTCGCGCAACTAGACCTCCTCTACAGTTTAAAGTCATATAGTTTGGACCATGCAGTTAGTCATGCACCTACACCGCAGCTGTGCATTTTATGGTCATGCAGCATGGACCGGAGTGTGGGTCACCATGTAGGTGAAGTCCCATGAAGAATAGGTCTGTGGATAGTAAATTGACTCCCTTTAGGATAAGAATGGTTTAAAAGTAATAAGGAGTTTAGATGGAGATGCAGACTTCACTGGGGATTAGGGGACAAGTATGACTCCTTAAGGTGAAATATGAAACTCCATGGCTCATGGGAAAGTAACCCAACTTCTAGGGATAGCTTGGTGTGCGACTGACCCATAGGGGATTAAAGGGGTAAGCATGACTCCAAGGGGATAATAGGCAATGATATATGTGTGACTCCATTGAGAATGGAGGCCGGAGTGCAGATGCAACCCCACTAGGGATTGAAAGGATAAAAATGGCCGTAACTCCCTAAGGATACTGGGTTGCAATAAGGATGTGACTCCTACACGGATGGGGACAGAGGCATGCATGCAACTCTATTGGGATTTGCAGTCGACCAGAGGTGTAACTCCATTGGAGATAGTGACGTCCCTTGCAAGCTTAAAGTTGTGTGACTGGACTATGTGCGTAACGGTTTTATGGTCTTTGTAGCTTGGACCATAGCTATACAATTTAAAGTCCTACAGCTAGGACCATGCAGTTTAAGGTCGTGTAACTAGACCTCCCCTACATTTTAAGGTCATATAGTTTGGACCGTGGTGCTAGGCCTTCTAACGTCATACTGTCAGGACATGCACTAGAGTTTAAGGTCACACAGTTGGACCGTGGTTATGCAGTTTGGAGTCATGCAATGAGGATCATGCAGTTTAAGGTCGTACAACTAGACCTCCGCTACAGTTTAAGGTCACATAGTTTGGACCATGGCTATGTAGTTTGAAGTCCTACAGTTAAGACCATGCAGCTTAAGGTCATGCAACTAGACCTCTGCTATAGGTTAAGGTCATTAAGTTTGAACCATGCATTTTAGGGTCTTGCACCTAGGCCGCGGCTGTGCAGCTTAAGGTCATGCAGCATGGATCGGAGTATGGGTAGGGAATGTGACTCCATGGGGAACAGGGTTGTAACTAAAGATTTGACTCCTTGGGGATGCAAAGTGGTGGCCTCTAATGGGGACGACAGGTCATGATATGGGGAAAGTGGGAAAACATCCACAGTTGGAAGTGCTGTAGCATGAGCACAGTGTAAAGTTTTGGATGACGCACGCAGCGTTAAGCCTAGATGGCGAGCGTGCGGCATTAGGCCTTGGTGAAGCTCGCGGTGACGACTCTTGGTGAAGTGCGGAGCCATATCCTCCTGTGAAGGGCACGGTTATAGCCTCCTGTGAAGCGCGCGATGATGGCCTCTATGAAGTACGTGGCGATAGCCTCTGTGCAAAGTGTGCGGCGATAAGCCGTGGTGATAACAGTGGGTTTATGAGGCACAGGCGACAATGACTTGCATTCAGCCCTCGAGCTTGACCTGCCCTGGTATGAACCTATTGCCGTCTGAAGATGAGGATTGGAGCGTCATTTCAAACTTGAGGGGCACTTCGTGGCTCTGTTGAGTATAAAAGGGGGTAACCCCCATTTTACTATTTTACCGATGGGTAAAATAGTGAAGAGATCTTTTTAGAGAAAGAGAGCTGGAGCTTTCGTTAAGAGACTTTCGGCAGGAGTTTTCTGGCCAAAACTCACAGCATGCAGTCCTTCAGGAGATTTCCAGCAAACTTTAGCAAATCACGGGCCTTCGCAGAGAACTTGGAAACTTCTTCAAAGAGTGTTGGGACCTTTTGAGCAAGGAACAGGGAACTTCTCAAGGCTTCATCGAGACTCTAGTGAAACTGCGAGAGTCGCAGTGGGACTCTACTAGAATTCCAGTGATTTTTTGGTAGTTTCGTGATTGCTGGTAAGTTACAGAAGGTTCAGGGGACTCTGACAGTCTTTTGGTTATCGAAAGAGAAGGAGGAGCAATAGTAGCTCTGCAAGAAACTCTGCGATTTTTTCGACAGATAGAGAAGTGCAAGGAAGGGAGAAGGGAAACCCGCAGGGTCCCCCGGGAGCTTTTTCATGAATTATAGTGGCTTTTCTTCAGCTCCAGTCACTGGTGGAAGAGAGGGAATAGAGAGGGTTTCTCGGTGAGTAAGAGTGCGTTCCCGACGAGTAAAGGAAATGCTGGTGAGAGCCTGAGGTGTTGCAAGCCTATAACAGTCATGGAGGCGAAGTGCCGTGAGAAGGTTGACCATTACCAAGGAGCGACGATTGGGGAGACCGAAGTGGCGTGGGAGTTAATGCCCCCGGGAATTGGATGCGGTGGGAACCAGAGCATAAGGGCATGCATGACATTAAGTCGCATATAATGCTGCCTTTGCGTGATGTTAAGCTACTCACGGTGATAGCCATGCTTGGTAACATGTCGCTCGTGACAATGGTCGCGCATGGCATTGGCCTCCCAAAAGGATGGTAGAACACGACCTTGAGTTGCGCACGGCGATGGTTGCGCACGACGTTGGGTTGCGCACGACGATGATCATGGACGACGATGTCTCGTGGGGGCTAAGAGTGATGGCAAATGAAAAGGCCCAGTCGTTGTGGTCTGTTGAAAGCCAAGTCTTACAACACAATAGTGAAGTTCATGTTGTTTTGGAGGAAGGCAATTCATCATGGGCCAATTCCTTGCTAGGGAAGTGGACTCTATCAGGGTACTTCTTCCATCTCGTGGAAGCTAGCCATGCCTTATTAGATGAATTGAAGCTGACTCAGAAATGGTTGACTTCTTTTTTTTGGACTGTAATGATCCTCTTTGAGCACACCCGACAGATGAATTGAAGATGACTTGCAAGTGGTTTTGATTCAACTTCATGATGAGGGCCCTTCTCTTTGGCATGTAACCGTCCCCTTATCCTCAGATGTAAGGGCTTTGTAACCTCCCTAATACTGGGCTTTTGATTGTATCTTTCAACTCTTTTTAATGCAATAAAAAGAGTTAAAGCTTGTTTGACCTTTCTTGCTTGCCTTCTTTTTACAATCATAGGTAGTATTTCTTTAAATATCGCCCATTGATAGGGGGCATTGCCTCCTCTTCATCAGGATGTGCTAGTATGTAGGCTCTATTTGGAGAGACTTTCTTGACTATGAAGGGACCTTGCCAATTAGGTTCGAAGTTGCCTTCGTAGCGTCCATGCATGACAATCGATCTTTTGACTGCTAAACTAGATCCTCACGAGCGAATGAGCAAACCTTGACAGACTTGTCAAAGGCTCTCTTCATTCTCCCCTGACTGAAGAGAGCCTTTAACAAGATTTTACTGGGCCTCTAGCCTCTTTTCATCAAGAGTGTCAAACTCTTGATAATGGATCTTGACCCTCTCATCTTCAGTCAGTCCCTGATGTATAGCGACACAGAGTGAGGGTATTTAAACCTAGAGGGGTAAAACTGCCTCACCTCCATAAACTAGGGAATAAGGAGTGGAGTTCCGAGTGGTGGTGCAATAGGCCCATAGAGCTTCAGGTAGCCTCTCATGCTAATTCTTCTTTGACTTCGAGATCGACTTCCGGAGCACCCTGCACAGGTTTTTATTGAATGCCTCAGCTAAACCATTGGCTCGAGGGTGGTACATGATTGAGTACCTCAATTCAAAGCTAATCTGGTTAGCTAACCGATCAACATGATGGCTTCTGAACTGAGGGATAATGTCAAAGATTACTCGGTCTGGAACCTCGAACCGGTCTATGATGTGGTGACGCATGAAGTTGACTACAGTGGCCCCTGGAACTTGCTTGAACGGGACCACTTCAGCCCATTTGGAAAAGTAATTCGTCGCTGTTAGAATAAGGACATGACCCAAGGCAGAAGGAGGGTCGATGGAACTTACAATGTCCATAGCCCACTGCAAAAAGGGCAATGATGTCACTGCAGGATGGAGAGGCTCAGGGGGCTGATGAATGAGGCTTGAGTGCATTTAGCACACCTGTCATCTTTTAGCATAGTTTTGGGCGTCAGCCACCATTGAAGGCTAATAATAGCCGATTCTGGGTATGCATTCATAGAGCTTACGGCCGAACTGATGCAGTTGGCAGATACCTGAATGCACTTCCTCCAGTACTTTATTTGCTTCTTGCGTATCGACACATATGAGGAGAAATCCGTCAAATGATCAGCGAAAGTGAACGTCCCCATCAAGAAGGGTGTACTAGGTAGACATCCGTCGTATACCTTTGCGTTCTCCTCGTTCCTCAGGTAACCTTCCATGCTTTATGAAGTTCATGATGTGTTCCCTCCAGTCTTCCACTTGTTCAACCTCTGCACATATCGAGTCGAAGAATTCAGGCTCCTGCTTCTCAGCCTTGAATTCTTTACCTTGAGACATTTTCTGTTCTCCCTTAATAACATCCTTGGCTGCAAGGAGTGCTCCGAATGGATAAGGAGGGCATTTGGGGAAGACATCTCTTTCATCATCTGCATCAACTTTAGTTCTCAAGTTGACATGTCTCCATTCTGTTACCCAAACAGGTGTGGGCCCTAATGAAGACATTTGAATAGTAGCACCAAGCATTGAGAGTTCATCGGCCTGCGAGTTTAGCCTTCTAAGGATATGACTCAGAGAGAAATCTTCAAACTGGGCCATAAAAGATTAGTTCGTGTCATGATAAGGTTTGAGAGTATCCTTCCTTATGTCATAAATTCCTTTAAGTTGCCAAATGACGAGCTCAGATTCACCAAAGATGTTCAGCTGCTCTAGGTCTAGCTCTTAGGTGATCTCTAATCCGATTATGAGGGCTTGATATTCAGCTTCATTATGAGAAAATGCCTCTGCGAGTGAGCAGGATAGAGGAATCGTTCCACCATCGGGGGTTTGGAACACAACTCCAACACCCCCTCTATCTGACTAGAATGCTTCATCAAAGTACATTTCCCTCGACTGAGTTAGCATCGTACAGATGACTTCATCATCCCAGAGATCACTTAACAAGGGAGATCCTGAAGGGACCGTTTGAGCAGTGAGAAAGTCCGTTAAGGCTTGGCCATTGACAAACCTCTATGGTACATACGTGATGTCGAACTCCATCAGCAATAATGCCCACTTGACCGAGCGTCCTGATAGGCATGGTCGGGACATAAGGAACTTGACCGGGTTTGGCTTTGAGAATAGCTTGACCTCATGACCAAGCAAGTAATGACAGAGCTTTTGTACTGCAAAGTTCAAAGCTAGGCACATCTTTTTGATGGGACGATAATTTTTCTCAGCCCCCTGCATCCTACGCATGAGAAAATAGAGTGTTGTTTTTATCCCCCCATCATTGTTTTGTGCTAGGAGTGCCCCAAGTAACTCATCAAGAGTGGTCACGTATAGGATGAAAGGTCTTCCTAATATCATCGTGGAGAGTACCAGAGGATTCAACAAGTAATACTTGATATCGTCAAGTGCTGCTTAGCATGCCCCATCCCATATGAAGGGAGTGTCATTCTTCAAGAGATGCGAAAAGGGCCTGCATCATCTTGAGAGGTTCAAGATGAACCTTCGAATGTAGGCCAGATGACCTTGGAGAGACTGAAGTTCGCATAGGGTTGTAGGCAATGGCATGTTCTGAATCTCCTTGATTGTGACTAGCTAGATCTCTAGCCCCTGATACCTCACGATGAACCCTAAGAACTATCCTGAGCATATGCCAAAGCTGCATTTCAAGGGGATCATATTGAGTTGGTGACGCCGCAGCGCTCAAATACCTTTTTAAGGTCTTTCATGTGAGCGTCTTTTGCTTCAGACCTCACCACTAAGTCATCCACATAGCACTTGACCTCCTCGTGCATCATGTCCCTGAAGATGGTCGTCATGGCTTGTTGATATGTGGCACCGGCATTCTTTAACCCAAAAGGCATCACAGTGTAGCAAAAGAAACCTTTTGGGGTCATGAATGCAGTGGCCTCTTCATCTTCTGGTGCCATTCTGATTTAGTTATAACTAGAATACCCATCCATGAAGGAGAAGATTTGGCCATGAGCTGTGGAATCAACAAGCATCTCGGTGAATGGCAGGGGAAGTCATCCTTAGGGCAGGTGGTGTTCAAGTCGCGAAAGTCAATACAGACTCTGATTTGACCATTTTTCTTCTTGACTGGGATGAAATTTGCCAGCAACCTAGGGTATTTGACTTCACGTATGAATCCAGCCTGCTTGAGCTTGTTCACCTGAGCATCGATCTGCATCTCGAGGTCAGGTCTAAATCTTCTTGTTTTCTGCTTCATAGGTTTAATTTACGGATCAATGCCGAGATGATGGACAACGATTTGAGGGTCTATACCAGGCATCTCATGATAATGTCAGGCAAAGACGTCCCGGTTTACTCGGAGGAGGGAAATATAACTTTCTTTCTCTTCCTGGGAAATTTTTGTTGAGATGAAAGTTAACCTTAGGTCGGTCTCACGCTCTAAGTTTATCTCTTCGAGCTCGTCAGCCGTGGCTTGACCACCTTCTTCCCACTCTTCCAGAGCTTCCTACAACTCTTCATCAGGGGATTCATGATAGTTCTTATCACTATCCAGTGTAGAGACCCATGATCCTAACATTTCGGCTTCTAGGAGGATCCTAGAGTGCGAGACAATTTTCGACCGCTGGCTGGACCAGGGAATGAAAGGGTCAACATCGAACATGAAGTCCATATCATGACTGAGGTCACTCAGTATTTGCCCCGAAATGGGTGACACTTCATGAACTTGAACCATGTGACAGTCCTCATGGGAATAGGAATTCAAAGATGGCTCGAACTTCGGTCAAGCAGCCAAGGCTTCGATAACGATCAAGAATTCAGCTGCCTAGTTCAACATCTTTCTTAGGTGCTTCTGCTACAATCTACTGATGTTGGTGCCTTCAAGCACTCTATTTAGAGTTTCGTAGTCTTGGCACTGCTGACCTTCACCTGTAAAAGAAATAGAGGAGAAAGGAAGAGAAGAAGAAGAAGAAGAAATGGAGTTAGAATGTCTTGGGCTGCTTATTACGTCGCCACCAAAATTATACATGTACAGGGGGTGTTTTAGGTCTTGCTCTAGCTCCGACCGCTGGGGGGTGCTTTTAGCGCCGTCACCTGTATTGGACAAGTCCCGAGCTGCTGCACTTGATCAAATGAAGGGATAAGGTGAGATGTGCCTGAGATGAAGTCTCGTAAGGTCGGCAGTTGAGGAAGGGGCCTGAAATGCTTCCCTTAAGTGGAGGAAGGGGTCGGAACTGCTTCTCGTAAGGTCAGCAGTGGAGGTTGGCAGCATATTTCATATGAAGGTCTGAACTGCTTCTCTTTCAGTTGCATGGTAGGTTGCGAGCTCTCTCCATTGGGAGATGAATTTATCAACTAGCTCACCAGGGTCTTGAGTCAGAGTGAGGAGTTCGATGGTTTCCACATTTCTCTAGACTTCATTGAAAATATGGTAAAACAACTGCTTCATTTGCTGCCATGTGTGTAACGAGTTTGGCGGCAGTCGAGCATACCACTGGAAGGCTGGCCCTTCGAGAGTTTTGATGAACTATTGAAGGACGAGTCACCCGTCAGTTGTCGTCTCTCGAAAAGTAGCTTGGAAGTGAGTAGTATGCTAGTACGGGGATGTAATATCATTGAACAATGGGAGCTTCCCTTTTTTATAGTTCGGAGGAAATGACACCTAGTTGATGTACGAGGGATACAGATTTTGGTAAAGCAGAGTCTCTTGCATGCCCAGGACCTTATTCTGTCACCATGTCATATATGTCGGTTTGCGAAACCAAGCTGGGAGAGCTATCTTGGGAGGTGGGTGGGCGAGTTTGCCTGGGAGTTGTGTCCTCCCCAGAGTGGAAGTTGGCCTCATCGTGAGGAGAACAAGCAAGGGGCCTGGAGGCCTCCAGGTGATCTATCTTTTCGAGGATGGACTGCATCATCCCCTCGAACCTATTCATCTGCTCTTCTTAGGCGTCATCTGGCTCATTAATCACCATGATGCTAACCGTTTCTTCTGAAGGGTTAGAGCCAAGTGGAGTAGTGGACGACTAGGGTTGGCAAGTCGTATGTAGCAAGTCAGTGTGTAGGGGCTCAGCATGCCTTGACTAAACTCAAGCCTTGTATGCCGACAGTGTGAGGACCGATTCTTGACGGTCTTGGGACCGTGATTTCTTAGCATCTCGGTCTTCTGCTATGAAGGTGACCATCGAGCAATCTTGGACTTCTCGTTCAGGTTCGAGAACCTAAAGAGAGAAGAAGGGATTGTGAGGCAGGAGGTCATTAAGAAGGGTAACCTTAACTGCCTTGGGGGCCTCTTTAGTCAAGTGTTTGAGGCCTTTCTTCTGCTTAATCTTGAGACTGAAATAGATTGTAGTCCAGAATCGAGTCTATGACTTAGACTTCCTCGTCTTTCTTGAGAACGAGAGGGCTGTCTTCCTTCCCCCTTTTCTCCCCTCTCTTTCTTCTTCCTCCTCTATTCCTTCTCCCTTCTGCTCTCCTCTATTCCTTTTTTATTTTCTTTTCCCTCTCTCTTCTCTCTCTTCTTTCTTCTTTCCCTCTCATTTGATCAAGAGAGGCTAAGTCAAACACTGTCATGGTAGTCTCGTCGTCTAGTAGTATTATCGATAATATCTTTTAGCGTGTAGCAGTCATCTGTGGGATGATTGATCATTCTAGCATAAGAGCATTAATTCGCCTTAGTGTCAAGACCAGCTTGCTCAAGGAACTTGGCTTTTTGAAGATGAATCATATTATGTTCCAATAATAACCCGAACAGTGCAAGGGCCCATTCCTTCTCGAAGGGGTAAACCTTATTCCTATGCCTGATGAAATAATCATCTCGATTAAGATTCACCGGTGGGGCTGCTCGATTGTATGGCTGTTTTTGCTTGCTGGTCTGAGGCATTGTCTTTGTTGTACTCACCCCTTTGGAGAGGTCCAAAGTTTGGGAAGCAGCCTTCTTTGGATCAGCAACCGTGATGGCTACACTAATTACTCCTTTCCATTGGCTACCCCGTGTGTTGTTTCGAGAACTACCATTGCCCCTGTTGTTCCCAATGGTAGCAGGCTATCGTTGAGACCCGCCGTGGTGACGTGATAGACTTTCCATGAGGACTTATTTAGAGAACAGCTCTCACATGGAAGTTGGATTAGAGGCCTTGACATGTAGAGCAATTTCAGGTCGCATGTTGCGCACACAAGTTTGGACTGCTTCCTTCTCAGGCGTAGGATTGGGATGACGAGTGGAAAAATTTCTCCATCTTAATATGAACTGGTCCATGGGCTCATTGGGATCTCGAGTCAGGGTGAGAAGCTCAATAGTTTGAACCTCTCTCTCGACCTCATAGAAGCGTTGATATAACAGTTTCTCCATCTTTTCCCATGTATGTACTAAGTTTGGGGGAAGTCGAGCATAGCACTGAAAGGCTGGGCCATCAAGGGTTTCAACAAACTGACAGAGAAGAAGTCTCCTGTCAGCCGCTGTTTCTCAACATGCTGCCTGGAAGTGGGCAATATGCTGGTTTGGGGACGTGGTTCCGTTGAATAAAGGAAGCTTCCCTTTCTTGTATTTTGAGGGAAACGAGATCTGGTCGATGTATGAAGGGTACGGCCTTCGATAATGCGTCACACCCTATATCGGCTGGATTTGTCTGTTCTTTAGCCTATGGGTCACCATAGCATCAATGTCTACTTGAGAGACGGGGTGAGGGACAGAATTGCCCGGTGAGGCAGAGGGAGGGGGCTACCTTGGAGGTGCACCATCTGAGTTATGGAAATTGACCTCATGGTTAGCTGATTGTCGTGTGGCATCTATATGATCGATCTTTTCCATCATCGTGAGCACCATATCTTTGAAATTTCTCATGTGCTCTTCTTGCGCATCGTCAGGCTCGCTTACAACAATTACGCCGACTGTTTCTATATGGAGGTCAGAATCAGTAGCAACTGAGGGCTTGCGAACTTGACAGGTCATGCGCGGTAGATAAGTCAGTAGGGGGCTAGTGTCCTCCGACTAGACTCGACTCTTTTATGTCAATCGTGTGAGGATCTGTTCTCAAGGGTTCTTGGACCGTGGCTGCTGAGTGGCTGGGTCATCTTTTACGACACTAACCACAGTGCAAGGCTTATGGCCTTCTTTAGGCTTCGTCATCTGAAGAGGGTAGAAGGTATTCAGGTGGAGAGGGTTATCAAAGCTAGTTGCCTCGACCGCCTTGGTCAGAATTTGTAGACCTCTATCGTGCGTAACTTTGAGGCGTTGATGGACCTCAAGCTAAAACTGTGATCGGGACTGCAACTTGTTAGCTCTTCTTGCACAAGATAGAGCTGTCTCTATCAGGTGCAGCAACGGATGAGGGCCAAGGACTCGGGTCATCTTTTGCCAGGGAGGATGAAGAACTCGATTTTCCATCAGGTCATTACCCCGACCTCTCTTGTAGGCTCCAAAGACACGACCAAAACGATGGGGCTAGTTCAGGATGATACCCTTGGGGAAGGTCTTCGAATACCAAGGTTGAAGATGCTTGCTCGAAGAAGTAGGAGTAGGCAGGAACAGGGTTGACTCATGAGGAGGTCTGAGTCTAGAGCGAGGGTATGTCTGTGCCAACGACGTGTGTGCGCCCCTTGAAGAAGGATCACGGGGGACCTGAGGGTCAGCCCAGGCTCAAGCAAGCGATCTATCCTTAAGAGGTCATGAATTGCGAGTAGGTTTCTATAAGAGAACAGGTGGAGACCTACCCCTTACAGGGTGCGCTTGTGTGTGCTAAATAGGAGGACGAGGAGGTTGTCTCCTATGTACTCGAGTTGGCGTAATGATGGCATTGCTTCGAGTTGTGGGATGCATATGAGTAGCGAGTGCAGGACTTGGCCTTGGAAGGTCTGATTCTAGACATGGACTCGAGGTAACATAAGAGTTGCCCTGAGGTGTGGCTCGAGTGAGTGACCCACGAGCCTTGTGGTGTGTGTGAGAGGTGGAGGCCACAGAGCCACAACCTCTATGTGTCAAGCCTCTAGGAATAGGGACTCATGGTGGTGCAAGAATGTGGGGGGAAGCCTTGTGGTGACCCATAGAAGCAATGGCAAAATGCTTGCCTTCTGCAGAGAGAGACTGGGTAGCCTTCCGACGTACCTCGGCAGTACGACTGACAAGTGACTTGTCGGTGGTTGGGTGCATGCTGTGTGTTGCAACAGACATGCTACTAATGTAGGATGCCTTGGCAGAGGTTCCACCACAGTGAGGAGATGGGAAGTGAGGGACCTTCAAGTCCCTCCTCACATCGATCCAGGTTAGGACCTGGGAGCTAGACAAGAGGTCTTTACTCAAAAGGATGGTTTGTAATGAAGTTGGAGGAACTTTTTCCCTAGGGACACTCGCAAATGCAGGGATGAAAAACTCCCTGATCCAAATGAATGGGTTACAAAACCTGCAAGTCATAAGTGATGTGTGAATACAAAAAATAAAGAGGAGAAACTAGCCAAACAAGTACAATTCGACTAAGGGGTAGTATGTCCCCAGTGGAGTCGCCAAGCTAGTTAGGTGCCTCGAACTCGCCCTCCGGATTTGGATGATCGAGTGGCACGTGTCTCGGGTTTCAGGGGAGACCCGAGATGTTTTTGAGATCGCTCTCTCGAGCACCTCGTTCGAGAACAAGGGTAGGTATTACCAACTGATGAGAGAGGAATTTAAGGTGGGTTCAGGACTTACTCGGGCTAGCTCACATGGGCGCCCTCTTAGATCACGAAGAAATCCCACCAGTCATAAACCTCGTTCGGAATCATCTCCCTTGGCTTGTATTTTCCTATTTTATTCAATCACACATTTATAGAAAATGTTATAAGACAGGTCGGTCAACAGACCTCACCTTGCCTCTTTGATGAACGTACACAAGCATGCACATTCATAAGAAGAAGAGAAGAATAAGAGAAGGAAGATGGGGGAGAGAAGAATTTGACTAGGTGGGGAGATCAGCACAGTGACTAAGCTGGTAGGTAATTGGTCTAACATGGCAATAAAATAGTCTCGATAACTCAGAACGGCTCAATACCGATATTGTCTAGATAGATGCGATGGTTAGTCTATCATGGCAATAAAGTGAGCACAGTAATCTTAACACCACAACATTACGGCTAGACGATAGGGCTACCATAAGAGGCTAATCTCAACCCCTCTTAGTCTAATGAAAAGATAATAGAATGCAGGGAAATCATAAAGAGAGAATAAGAAGTAAGAGAATAAGAGGAGAAGAGAAAGAAAGAGAGGAAGGAAAGAAAGAAGGATAAGAGTGTGAGAGAAGAGAGAAGGAAAGAGAGAGGAGAGAGAGGAGAGAGAAGGGCACAGTTGGCGTCAGGTGTCATCGACTTTATTGGAAGAAGAAGAGAAATAAGACACAATTGCGGCTAGGCATTGCTGGCTGTATTAGAAGAAGAAGAGAGAGAGGACACAGTCGGCACTAGGTATCACTAACTGTGTTAGATAGAAAGGACACAGTCGACGCTAGGTATCACTGGCTGTGTTAGAGAGAGGGAGCAAGAAGGACGTAGTCGGTGCTAGGCATCATCGATTGTGTTTTTTTTAAGAAGAGAGAAGAGAGAAAGACACAGTCGACATTAGGCATTGTCAGCTATGTTTTAAAAAGAGAGGAGAGAGAAAGATAGTCGGTGCTAGACATTACCGACTGTGTTTAAAGATGAATAGAGAGAAAAACACAGTTGGCATTAGGCATTGCGAGCTATGTTTTAAGAAGAGTGGAGAGAGAAAGACACAGTTGGTATTAGGCATTACCGGCTATGTTTTAAGAAAAGCGGAGAGAGAAAGACAAAGTCGACATTAAGCATAACTGGCAGTGTTTTAAGACGAAGAGCAGAAAGGAGATAGAGATGAGAAGAAGAGAGAAAAAGAGAGATAGAGACGAGAAAAAAAGAGAGAAAGAGTAGAAATGAGAAGAAGAGAGAGAAAGAGAGATAGAAATGAGAAGAAGAGAGAGAAAGAGAGATCGAGATGAGAAGAGAGAGAGAAAGAGAGATAGAGATGAGAAGAAGAGTGATAAAGATAGGAGGAGAGAGAAAGAGGGGAAGAGAGAAAAAGTTACCTTATCGAAGGGTACTGACCCTTTTCTTCTCTCTCCTCTCTCTCTATCCAAGCCGTACCCACGAGCTTAAGCAAAAATGAAGTCTTCATTGAATCTTTAAGAATGAACCCAAGGGGATTTTACAATTTGGCTTTACATGCTTACATAGACTTGGGCCCAAACATGGGTGGATGCCAAAAAACTACATAGAATTGAAGATAATTACAATTTAATTGAATTAAAAGAAATTCTAAAAATGGGTGCAAAAGAATTGTTTTGCCCCTGCTTAACAATGTGTGGAATTCCAGAACAGTCCTTGCTGGTGCTCGAGAACTTGCGTGGACTTCCATGACTGATCTGGGGTTGTTCTGATGCCCTTTTGATCGAAAGATTATTTTTTTCTTGTGAGGCTCAACATAGCGTTCGATTTGATATCAACTTCGAGCCAAGAATCATGTTTTTATGCCATGCTCATGATACTTGAAATTTGCTTGAATCTTGAAAACTTTGGATCGATTGTGTGCTCGTTTCTTAATTTTTTTTTATTCATTTTCTTCACTAAATCACACAAAGCATGCCGTCATGTTCACGTTGCAACAAACGCAGCTCGATTTCGTGTCCGGATGAAGATTTTGTCATCTTGAGTTTTTGGTTGGAATCTTGAAATCCGATGGCCAGAATTTATAGCAGCTTCGACACCTCCGTTTGTGAAATCCAATTGATCATTATACGTGGGATTCTAACCAAAGATAGTCCTGGACCTCATGCACATAATGCAATTGGTTTCGTTCTGATCGGGTATGTAAGCGTCATGATTTGACTGCTCGAGTGAGGCGTGCTGCTGCTGAATTTTTTGCAATTTTCTTCAAAGATTAGAACTTCCCTCTAGTTTCTATCCTGCTCGGGCATCGTCACAGGATGTAGCACATATTGAAATGCTCGTCTGAATGAGACGAAGATTCTCAAAAAATTTGAGAGCTATGCGACTTGGAACGAATGAGATATACGCCTCAAAAGTCAATGCTCGTGGTGATGAAGATCTTGACCAATCCGACTTGGAACGCGTGGTAATGAAGATCTTGACCTATTTTGGGGCCATTATGAGACTGTCGAGATTTCCATTGTTTTGTAGGCTTTATTGACATGCTTCCTCTTTATTCCACATCGGGGATCAAGGTGCTAAAATATGCATTCAAACATGAAGTTTTTTTTTGGAAAGCATTGAGGCCGGAATTTGTTCTTTTTTTTTAGAAGGCACTGGGGTTGGAGTTTTTTTTGTGGAAGGCACTAGAGGCTGAGTTTGTTTTTTTTGGAAGGCATTGGGGTTATAGTGAAGAAGTTTGGCCGAAATACCGAAAGCAGGGGTTGGGTATCCTTTGTAGGTTTTCATCGGGGCTGAGGGGACATGACGCCAACAGAGTAGTTTTCACCATATCCTTTATTGGGGTGCTTTTACCGGTGACTTCATGGTCACATCCACCCGTTAGTGTCCACTTTTACTCATGGCGCCCTTTGCGGGTTTTCGCCATGCTCAGATTTTTGCAGGACCCTTTTAATCATAGCTTCGTCGTCATACCCTCCTATTAGTTTTACTCATGGTTCCCTTTGTGGGTTTTCACCATGCCCTCTGTTTCATTTTTTTTTTGGGCGATTTTACCCATAGCCACCACCCCCTCCCCCCCCGCCCCCCCTGCTTTTAATTTTTGGGCTATGTTTGCCTAAAGCTCTTTTTCTTTTACTTGCGATGGTTGCCATTGTGCTTAGCTTCTTTCTTCTTTTATTTTTTTGAGAGGGGGACAGGGGTCACTGATAAAGTGAACCTTGACAGAGGAGTCTTGAGCATGTGACCCTACCTCAGGTTGGTTGTAGAGTTCGTGGTCCACGGCGGGGTATCTTTCTTCTCTTTTTTTTCCTTGGGTGCTGCCCCAAAGAATTTCTTTATAGGGACCCAAGCGGGTTGCATCTGCGTGAGGTCAGTGAAAATGGTGTCCGCGGGAGGTATGGAGTGAAGAGACTCCCTCAAAGTGAAGAGGCATCCATAGGGTGTAGTGGAGATGGTACCCACGGGGTCTTAGTGGCAGCACCCATGGGACTGTTGATGACATCGACAGGGTGCCTGATTATGGCACCCGCGGGGTGGCTGATGATGGCGTTCGCTGGAGATGGCATCCGCGGGGTGGTTGATGATGGTGCCCGCGGTGTGGCTGATGATGGCGTCTACGAGGTTTGGTGGCAGCACCCATGGGATAGTTGATGACATCCGTGGGGTGGAGATGGCATCCACGAGGTTTTGTTGATGATACCCGTGAGGACTTAGAGATGGCATTCGTCGGGTTTTGCTAATGGTACCCGCGGGGGTGGTTGATGATAATGCCCGTGGGGTTTCGCTGATGGTACCGACAGGTTGGTTGATGACATCCCCTAGATGGTTGATGATGGCACCCGCCAGGTTTTGCTGATGGTACCCACGGGGTGGTTGATGACATCTGCGGGGTGGCTGATGATGGTGTCCACAAGGTGTGGTTGAGATGGTACATGCGGGGTTTTGCCGATGATACCCGTGGGATCTTGGATATGGCATCCAAGGGGTGGTTGATGATGGGGCCTGCGAGTGGTGATGGTGGCACCTGCGGGGTGTGGTGGAGATGGTACCCACGGGGTGGTGATGATGGCACCTGCGGGGTCTTGGCGATGCTGAAAACATGCCTCCAGGGGGGATATCATGGGGAGCCCCAGGGGGCAAAATGATGACATGCCCCGAGGGAGCGGGGTTTGTAGAGGCGGCGCTTGTTTGGCTCGGCACTTGCATGCTGGGAGAGGTCAGGTGGAGGGTGCCACGTGGTGGCGCTGCCCTGGCTTAAGATCTGCTTGAGTGATCTGTTGATACTTTCGGCTGGCAGTGTGGCAACATGAGATTTGATCGTGACGCTTTGTGAGTAACGCCTGGTAGGTGAGGCATGAGAAGGTTTAAATGTCGCGGTCAAGAAGGCACCGTTGTTGTGACATGTGGCTGAGCAGCTTGGCTGCGGGGTGCTCGGGAAGCAGCAAGGTTTAATGAGCCTAAGCCTTTAAAAGGGGTTAGGTAGGAGAGCATGATTGCAACTTTTCTCCTTTTTGCTACAAAGTTCATTTTGGGATGCTCTTTTATGGGGGGGCAGTGCAGACACTTCGTTTTCTTTGGAGAGCCTAGTCGGTGAGCGATGCC
Source organism: Amborella trichopoda (assembly GCF_000471905.2). The sequence goes on along the minus strand of NW_006499997.1, from coordinate 2,893,987 downwards.
CGCAGTGGGGCCTGACTGCTTGATATCAACCTTTGGGGTGCACGCGGGCATTGGACGTCCTTGTGAAAGTGTTCACCCGCTTGGAGGCGACAATGGACCCATGACAGAGGGCGAGCCTGTTGCTGCGATGCTCTTCTATACGTGCGGGACCCATGACATGAGGCCCGTAGCCGTGTATGAGGCGCTGGGGGTTCATCATCCTCACTGGAGGATGAGTTGAAGGAGGTGGCACTCCCCATGTTCTTCAAGTCTTGCTTGAGGAAATGGATGCCACCTCTTGAAGGCATCATCACCGCGAGGGGGGGTGGTTGTCCCTTCTAATGGAGGAGACCTACTTCAGAACGGATGTACATATTTTTCTGTCACAAAGTGCATTGTAACAAACATGTCATATTTGTTTTTGTTCATGACATGGAATCCCCTTTTGCTTTGAATTCCCCTTCTCTGCCTTATGTCGCCATGTGCTGCTCTCCCTTTTTTTTTGTGGGCCGGCGCAGTCCATATCCCTGTTGATGATGGGGATAAGGAATGGTCGATGAAATGCCTGATGTGCTCATGGGGCAGTTGCTACTTGCTGCATGGCGATGGTTGAGATGCCCTTGCAGATTTTCATCCCAACCCTTGAGGGATGCATTGTTGCCGATTTTCGTAAAACCCTGCTTTTTTCTTTTTTTAGAATGAACTCAGGGGATCTCGTATGTGGGGGTGAGACAAGGGAGATGATTCTCTTGCGCAAGAAGTAAGCTGGTTTAAGGGCGTGCCCCGGACGCTTTGAGTGGGCACTGGCTGTAGGCAGTCTGAGTGGAGTTCAGTTGCATGCATGAGCTAGGAGGCGTTTGGATGGCGATAGGCGTGCCGTTCTTGGCTGGCTACATCATGCATGTAGTAGTTAATGCAGGGTGAGAGAGGCGATGTTGACATCATACGACAGTTTCATTACGTGCCCTTAGTGCTTCCTTGGGACTTAGCGTAATCTTCTGCACGTGTGGCATGTCACTTGGCGTGCTGCTCGTACGACCGTACCTTTGAGGCACGTGACACTGGCTCGTGCGACCGTACCTTTGAGGCACGTGAGTCTGGCTCGTGCGACGCTTCGATTCACCAGCTGGCAGCGCCTCGATTCTTGGCCTTCGATGCTTTGCTTCGCATTCTATCAGCGTTCTCATGTGATTGGGGGGGGTGAATCACCCGTTGATTGGCCCTTATACTGTCGGGTTTTATAAAAGGAGGGATGTCTTCTTTTTTATCCTACCCAGGGTCTGGATCCCGAGAAAGAAAAAGCGCCCTTTTTCTCCTTTCATTTAGGCCTCCTTTTTGGAGTTCACCATTTTCTGAAGCAACACTTTTAAGTAGGGCCATGGCCGGTAGGAGTCCACCTCCTTCTCCACTTGATAATTTCGCTTACTTAGGTTTGGGCATGTGGCTGATGCGTCATTTTCTCTCGACCCGACCCCTTGGATTTTGAAAGCAATGAAACAGGTGAGGTTTGCTACTGATGAGGCTTCAACTTTGCCTCCCAGAGTTTCCATGTCGGTCGATGCTGAAAGTTAGCAGGCAGCTGACACGCCTTTTTCGGAACTACCGGTTGCCTTCTCCGAGCCTTTTGCCGTCGTGGTTGGGGTGTCAACGCTCGACATTCCCTCGCTTGCCTCAACAGGGTCTCCTTCTTTGGTTTCGTAGGGATTGAGCTTTAGAGTGCAAGCGATGCGGTGGATGCTCCAGACGAGACTGGAGGGTTTGAAGGTGCTCCCTTTCCGACCTCCAAGAGGGGATTCAGGATGTGAGGGTTTGTATTGCCAGCCTGTGGGCCGCCAATTTGTACACGGAGTTCTTCAGCTGGGTGGAAGAGCAACTGCAGAACCTTGACTAGTGGGGAACTGCAGCTCTCTCGGTAGACGCCTCAGTCAAACAGCTTGACAAGTCCTATCTGGCTCCACTAAGGGCGGAGTTGACTGCTCAAGAAGCCTTGATGGAAGGCTACGAGTAGGGGAGATGGAAAAGCAGTTGTCATCATGCCCATCTCACAGAGGAGGAGCACGATACCGAGCGACATATTCAAGGGATTGAAGATGAGATCGCAGGGTTCCAAACTCATGCCGACACCCAAAAGGAGCGCCAACAGCATCTTCAGAAAGTTCTAACTGGCAACTCTTAGCACCTAAAGCATATAGATTTGGAGATGAGATGGTCACCGGCCACTTTGAGTCAGCAACCACGGATGTCACGTGTGGAGAGGAACAGACGCAGGCCATTTTGAGGGAGGTGAAGAAGCTGAAGTCAAGAATACAGAAGGCGCTCGACAGCTTTTGATCGCTGTCTTCTCCTCGTTTTCCTTGTAGGGCCGATGGACCATTCAGCCATTGTAACCTCATTTATATGTGAATATGACAATGATTTTTCTTATTCTTTTCCATTTAATGAGTTTTAGGTTTCTCCTTTATGTGCCTTTTTGTCTTGAAATTTGCGTTGACCTTCTCTGGGGAAGGGATAGTAATGTTGAGAATTCGGATGCTTACCAGGAAGGTGCTTGAGTTCTTTTAATCCGTGCTATGAATCATGCTGCCTCTTGCATTTTTTGGTCCCCGGCGGGCGTGATGCATTTGCCACGAGGGCGAAGCATCGAAGATAGAGGATTCAGATGAGCTGGTAATAGGGCTTCAAGACAGCTCTATTCTTAGATGGGAATGGAGACATTAATGGGGCATTCTGCTCCAGGACAGGGCTTGCTCACCAATTAAGGCTATCCATTCATCTTGGATGTATCCTTGAAGAATGTCCAAGAACCCATAATAGTGGCACAAGTCATGACTACTCAGCTGGTGGTAAGGGCACCACCGGCCTTGGCTTTTACCAAACATTCATCCCCATGTCATGGGGTCATAGTGCACGATCATCTCGTGCTGCACCATCGCATCGAAAAGAGTCGGGAACCAGCAGGGCTGTGGCTAAGCCTCAGGGACTTCATCGTCTAGCTCCTCGTGGATTGTGACCATGTGAAAGCCTTCAAGTGTCTCGAAAGCCTTCTTGAGGTCTTCCAAATTGATCTGCCCATTTTGAATCAGGGCTTCAATATTGTCTTTGAGCTGGATACAGTCCTCGACAGCTGCCCCAACATTTGGTGGAACGCACAGTAGTTGGGATGATCAATCCACTCTACATGGTCTGGCCGATTGCTAGGTGGAAGAGTCACCATGTCATGCTCAATCAACATCGTAAGGAGGGTCGACTCCCATGCCTTATTAAAGTTGTATTGTTGATTGAGCCTCCGACTGAACTCTTCGGTTCATTGGTCGATTTGTGGCGGGGGCACCCTACTGTAATCTTGCTTTTGAGGCAGTTGTTGTTGTGCTGACCCCTAAATCCACGGTTGCCGTCTCCTGGAGGTATCCAACATTCGCAAGGGGGATGTGGGTAGTGTGGTAGTTGTAACCATCGTGCTGATCAAATTTTGGACTGACCGGTGTGGGGACTAGGCCTGCTGCCCCGAAATTGGCCCCCTGCAAAGGTTTGGGTCGATTATCTATCATGATGCTTCAGCAGGCTTTCGATCTTAGCTGCCTTAGTGATCATCTCGGAGAAGGTGGTGGGGTTAGATGACTCAACATGAAGGGTGATTTCTTTCCTTAGGTTTCTAATGCGTGCCTAGATGACCTCCACCTCACTCATGGGGTTGTTCTGGCACACTGCGAGGTCCCTCCACCATTGGATATATTGGCCCACGGACTCGACGAGGTTTTGGGTCAGGGTAAGGAGCTCTATGGCTTGTACGTCCAGCTCTGCTTCATAGAAGCGGTTGTAGAAGAGTTGTTCCATCTCCCGTTAAAAGTGCACTGAGTTGGGCGGTAAGTGGGCATATCATTTGAAAGTAGGCCTGACCACGGTCTCCACGAACTGCCAAAGTAGCACTCTGAAGTTTGAGGCTGACTCTTAGCAGAGCAGCACGAAGTGGGCTATGTGCTCCTGCGGCGAGGCTGTGCCATAAAAAATTGGCAGCCTTCCCTTTTGATACCCGGCAGGGAAGGGAACCTGGCCAATAGAGGGAAGATAAGGCTTTTGGTACGAGAGGTTGTCCTATGTTTTGACAGTTGCAGCTCTCAGATGCCTTTATTAATCATCTACTGGAAGTCCTCCTGCATAAACATCAACGATGTTGCTAGAGGATCCGTATCAAATCGGACTTCAGGAGAGGGAGGAGGATTCATAGACCTCGACACTGGAATAGAAGGGGGAGGATGAGGTCTTTCTTCCTCTTCAAGTGGTGGTTTAGGGTAAGAGTTGGTTTATTAGTGGGAGGAGACGGTCGACAATGCCTCCTCGAGTCCTTTGAACATGTCTAGACTGTTGTTCAGGAGGTTCTTGAAGTAGACCGTCGAGCTTTCAGGCTCTTATCCGTCCTGACCTACCATCGTGACCTCGACAGGCCGATATGAGTAAGGAAAATCGAAGGGAGGGCTGACTCTGGTCCTCTTCGTACTTCGATCGAGGACCCCAGCGGGCAGCCCGTCATCGGGCTTGGCACTTGAAGGCCTCGGGTCCCATCTTCCTCTGCTGACTCTTGATGGCCTTGGGTCTAAAGGTTTGGCGAAGCGAGTCACCTTCTTGTGCCATGAAAATGTTAGAGTGGGCGACGTTGGAGTCCTTAGGCTCCTCCGTATCCTGTAAGAGGTGGAACCGGTTCTGGCTGACAAGGCCCTTTGCGGCAGAAGGCATCTCCCCTAAAGGGAGGAAGGGAACTTCTGTTTCCTTAACTTGTTTGAACCGCAGGCCTTGGTAGATCTTCCCCCATAATCGAATTCAGGTCCAGTCCTCCTCTCGACAGGCCCGCTCTATTGACGCATGTGTAGAGTCGACATGTTGAGGTAGCGTGAGATACAGAGTGAAGAGGGGCTCTGTGTGTGGCAGTAGAGTTCGAGAACAACTGGTGGGAAAAATGATGCGGCTAGCGGTCACGGGCGACGTCTTCTCCATTTGGATCTTATGCCGAGGGGCGGCTCATGGACACACCAGGCTCGACACGGAGAGGATAGTGCTCGAAGGGAACTTCTTTGAGTACCACAAAGTGAGTGGCACAGTAGTAATGGATGGGGCGATGGGTACTCATCCCATTTTACAACCAAGGACCTCCTTGGATCTGCATGTTTGTGCATGACCCATAGTAGTATCGAGAATGGCCGTGAGGCCAGTCGCACATGTAGTGAGGGGGAGTGCGTGTGACAGCCATCGGGTGTCCTGTATGCATGCACGCTTGGTTGAAGAATTTTCGATGGTCTCAAAAGTCGTGTGCCTTGAGCCTTGGGGCTAACATGCATGGCACCGGTAGCGTTAGGGCCACTAGCACTATTCCGGGGCTGGCAGTGACCCAAAACTGTGTGAGAGACCGAGGTAGGTTGCTTCCTTCCCTGATTCATTATTATGGCGGTCAGGCCACCAAGGAGTTTATAGACATGGGTGTGTGCGGTGGAGTAACCGCACGAGGTGATATGTTGATTTTCAGTATGTGGTATGTGCGTTGTGGTGCTCGTGTTGAAGCCCATTTGTGATGCAAGCGGGGAAGCCTTCTAGCTACCCACGGCAGCGTTGGTCCTATCAGGGCCAATGTGGTGAGGAGGAGCGGCAAAGTTACCGGTGCAACGAGGGTAAAGAAGCTCCCTCTCGACGTCGGAGAGGCAGAGCAAGGTACCAGAGGGCCCGTGCCCCGGACTTTCCCAATCGTTGCCAGGATAGTTAGGCCAGCATTGCTGCAAAGAGGACATACAGGGAGGGAGGACCGAACGGTCATGCCTCTCCCTGAGCAGCCCCGAGTATGGAGATGCAGAACTCCTCAACCTAGAGGAAAGAGGGATAATTGGATCCCATTGTAAGAGCGGAAAGAGAGGGTAGAAAGATTGGTACCTGGAGATGGCTCGAGCCAATGATAGGGTGATGTGTCCCCAGTGGAATCGCCAGTTAATGTCGGTGAGGTCCTGGTTTCCTTCCTTGTGGGGATGAGGAAACCCTCTCTTGAACAACCATGGAGGTTCGGTGAGCTGTGGTCGCACGGGCCCTCCTTCTTGCGGACAGAAGGCCGACAATGAGAGAGATTTTGAGACTGGAGCGCGAACCTCTCTTTTCGCCGCTTGGGGGATCAGGGACACGCCGGGGCGGATGGCACTCTTAGAGCAATTACGAAGCCCTCCAGTTTCTTATTAGCACAACTCCTCCGGTTCTTAATCTCTCTCTCTACTTTCACTCTTTTTGTGCTATAAGGATGGAATCCTAATGTCCCTCCTCCCTGGGTGCCCTTACGGAATGGTTTGCTGGCCACTAAAGGGCATGTGGATAAAGGTCGAGGGAAGAACCCCATAGGTTAGGATAGGCCCACAGGCTCACGGACCGGTGAGGGGCTTCCGAAAGGATGGGGTCAAGTGCATAGGAGTGGGAGGAAGAGAGAGAGAGAGAGAGAGAAGGAATGACTCGGCTTGGGGAAATTGGATGACGCACGTGACTAGGGTGTCCGAGGGATTGCACACTTAGGGGTACCCTCCCTCACAAATTTTTCTCTCTCTTCCTCTTTTCTCTCTCGAATGGGATAGGTTCTCACAGAATAAGACAAAGTGAGAATGTACTAGCCTCGATTATTCTCAGTCTTTGGGGTATTGGAGCTTCCAAAAGGGGAACCTTTTGGAGCGATTTTTCAGACCTCTCTTACAAGTGAGCTGAGCTTGCTTATATATAGGTTTATCCAAACAAGGGTGAACGCTCAAAGCTATATTATTTACAATTAATAAATTGAAAACAAATTCGAAAATTAGGCACAAATGACCAAAATATCCCTGTGATCATTTGTACAAATGACGAGACTGTCCTGCATGCAGGCTGCTTCGCCATGGGAAGATGTTGGAAGTTGGTCTAGCAACTTGCGGCAACTGTTCGGCTTCTTTTGCATTACATCTTCATTCTCCTCTCGATTGTGAGTAATTTGATGCCCTGAAATTGTGCTATGGTGGCCTTCTTCCCCGAGGTGAATGTCCATCCAGTTTGCGAACTTTGTTTGCCAATGCATGTCGGAGCTACGTTGTTTTAGCCCCTAGCTCTGCTTGTAAATCAGAGAGGAGGTAGTTGGAATCGTTTTGCACTAAGTTTGGGGTTGATTTGGTGTACATTTCTGTCTTCAGCTTTTTTTGGAAGTTTACTAGAGAAAGGTATTCGGGCAACCGACTGGATTTGTTTCTCTGGTTACCTAAGTAGTCGCATTTGTCGAGCAAGGGATTGAATGAAAGAGTCACACAAGAATGTAGCTCTGTGCAAGGTGGTGCTTTTGAACTCTTCCTCTCGTCAATTCGTAGCCTAGATTTCGAGCTATGCTTCACCAAATCCAGTGCCAGTTGAGCTTTTTCTCGGCCTTGATTTCTCTGACTATCTTTCCTTTCAGAACGGTATGGGTTCCAGATCACGCTACAGTGAGTGCCTTACGTCAAAATGATGGGGCGGGCATGATCTAGAACATCTCAACATTTGAGCTTGGTCTGATTTCAGAGGAAGGCAACATAGGTTGGAGAAGTTGCCATCAAAAACAGTGTCGCAACCCCTTTTCCAGGACTAGTTTGGTGAAGCCGCATCGCGCAAAGGTAAAGCCCACCAATTGCGAGGCCGCATTAGCATAGACCCTTTAGAGGGGTCTGATTGAGCACAAATTTGGTCCTCGGGGGTTTCTCAACATTCTGAACACAATGGCGATGGTCTGTGCTAAGGCACCGAACCTTGGTCACTAGGCTGGAGGCTTTATTTCTCAGCACAATCCTGAACTGTGGGTGTTTCGTAAACCAATGAGGCCAGACTGTCCCTGGTTCTCTTCTTATTCGCATCAGTTCATGAAAGTACGTCCAAAATGACGAACAACACTCCCTCTTCCCCTAACGACAACTCATCCGCCGCCTTGCCTTCTCCTCTTTTTCTAGCTTTTTCTTATTCTTCTGTCTTCTCCCTCTTCCCTAAACGACAGCTCAGCCACCGTCTCGCCTTCTCCCTTTCTTCTAGCTGCTTCTTCTACTTTTGTCTTCTCCCTCTTTCCCAAGCATCAGCTTAGTTGCCGTTTCGCCTTCTCCCTTTCTTTTAGCTTCCTCTACCTCTTATGTCTTCTCCCTCTTCCCCGAATGGCAGCTCAGCCACCGTCTCGCCTTCTTCCTTACTTTTAGCTTCTTCTCTCCCCATTCTCCTTGCTCTTCCTTGAAGGACGGCATAATTGTAGTTTCGCCTTATCTCCTTCTTCAATCTCCTTCTTCAATCTCCTTTCTATCTTCTCCCTTCCCCTTGCCTTCTCTTTTCTCTTCTTCTTCCTCTAACTACGTCTCTAATTTTTCTCTCGTTTCAACATTCTCCCTCCCGCTATGTCTCTCTCTACCTTCTCTCTTTCTATCCTCTCTCTTCTGCTTCTTCTTCTACCTTTATCAATCATCTCTCACTCTCTCTAACTTCTCTCTTTGTCAAATGTCCCTCTCTTTCCCTCTCTCCTCTCTCTTTCTCTCTCTTCTTCTTCTCTTTCTTCTTCTCTCTTTCCCTCTTTCTTCTTCTCTCTCTCTTTCCATCTCTTTACACTCCTTCCTCTCTCTTCTCTTTATCTGCTCTTTATCTTTTCTCTCTCCCGGTCATAACCCCGCCCCTGACCCCTATCGTACTTGCCGGAGGGCGACAGAGTGCTGGATCGCGACCAGAGGTCGTGAACATCACTCAGGTGGGAGTGGCTCAATGTGTTTAGAAATACAGAATCAAAGAAAACCATGAAAGAAAATAAAACTCATTCATCATGCATCATAAAGCTGCACAAATTAAAACCATTAAATACATATGCAATCTCCAAAGGTTCTTTACAATTCAATCAAAGGCACTACTGACCTGACATCAAAATTTCAATATTAAATCAAAATAACATTATGGCATCACCACCTGACACCTACTAACAAAATGTTCCTTGTTGGATTCTGAACTTCAACTGCCAGCCACCACTATCCAGCTACACTCTCAAGAATGGTCAGTTATCACTCTACATAGATGGAAAAATAAGAAGATTGAGCTAAATGGTCAGTTATCACTCTACATAGATGGAAAAATAAGAAGATTGAGCTAAATGCTCAGTACGTAGATCAGTGCCCTTGAATTCCCACCAACATGCACACATAAGATAATGTGATCCGCAGATCATCACAGTTCATGCGAGTCACAGAGTAAAGTTATGCATCACAACTCATTAGCAGTGTAAAACAGAGTATGATTCAAATATCAGACAGTACATATTGTATGAGCTAACAGTTATTCCACCTCCTATCACAGTAACAAGTCAGTACGTAGAAAGGACACACAAGCAAAGTCTACAATCGTCTACTCCCGAAGTAGAAGTCACATCGATCAAACCAAGCCAATCCTGAACTTGAAACATCAACCCTCATTCAGGATGGAGGACAATGACAAATAGAGGCCCCATTTCATAATGTCCTCACTCACACATACAATCCCTAGCACACTTTGGGGTTTTTGATAGGTGGCAGCCTTGCAAGACACCACCATCTCCTTATGCCTTCAGACGAGAGGGCGTTATACTACCATTGGAGGACTCAAAGTGTAGTGCCCATAACCATGTGGGAGGATACGACCCTCCCTGTTATTTACAGTCACTTCCGGACTCCATTCCTATCATTGGAGTAGAGGCACAGTCTATCCAACTATCAATGGAGGACCCATTATGTAGTGGTCATGTCACATATATCAGTCTCAATATAACAAAATCACAATATCCAACTACCAATGGAGGACCCATTGCATAGTGGCTAGTATCACATATATCAGTCTCAATACAACATAATCACAATATCCAACTACCAATGGAAGACCCATTGCGTAGTGGTCAGAATGACATATATCAGTCTCAATACAACATAATCACAATATCCAACTACCAATGGAGGACCCATTGCATAGTGGTCAATATCACATATATCAGTCTTAAAACAACAGAAACACAATATCCAACTACCAATGGAGGACCCATTGCGTAGTGGTTAGTATCACATATATCAGTCTCAATATAACAAATAGTTTCAATCTTCTTATGAAGAAATCAAGTTATATTAAAATCAGTGCATAACTATTTACGATGAAAATAGGACATATCGTCTGACAAAGATCTCTCGTATCTTAGCACCTTAAACTGATGAAAATAAGTGATAGAGAAAGTAGGACAAATCAAATTCAGATCTATGGCCAGATCTGCCCAGAAACCAGCAGATCCACTTCATATTTGTGGCAGAGTCTGCATGATCCAAGCATTAAAACATGATTTCAAAGAAAAATAATCAAAATAGAACAAAACAAAAACAATAGGCAGAAGAAAAAAGATAAGGGAAGAAAACGTTACCAAATTGGGCCGGATGGCCGAGACTCTCGAGCCATCGAGGGCTCATCCGTATCAGAACTGGCGTCCTGTTTGCCTCTCTGATTCAGAAGTTGACTAGCATATCTCAGATTGAAAAGGGTTGTTGTGCCCTAAAAATGGTTTAGAACAAGGGTTGTTGTGCCCTGAAAAGGTTTCTCAGGCTTAGGGTTAGGGTTTTCAGATTAGGGTTTTTCTCAGCTAATTCTTTTCTCTTGCAGAGGTCCCCCTTTGAATGGCCATGAAAAAGGGTGTATAAAGGCCAACGATCTAATGGGAAAGGCATCTTTCCATAGCCAACAGATCCTCCAGTTAAAAATACTAAATTTGGGGTTCTGGATTTGGGCTACACGCCTAGTGTCACCCAAATAAAAATGTTAAAAATTGCACAAAAAGGTAGGAAATGAACCTCCGTAAGGAAATTTTTATTTTGGGCCAAAAAAGGATGGGGGACACCAGTGGTGTTGCCCAAGCAACACTAGTAGTGTTCCTCAAGTCTGGGTGACACCACTTGTGTCGCCCAGTCTAAGCTGGGCGACACCACTCGTATCGCTCAGTCTAGGCTGGGTGACACCACTCGTATCACTCAGTCTAGTGTCTCCTAAACCAAAAATGGTCCAAATTCATAAGTTACACTTTAGGTGTGTTCCTCAACCTCTTGTTGAGATCTCAAAGAAACTTTTGGTCAAAAAGGATTTTTCTACTATTTTTAATGATTGTTTTGGTAAAATAGGGCGTCTACAAGATTCTGGGTCAAAATAGGGTATCTGCAGGGTTCTGGGTTGGCAGAATTGCTCTGAGTCTCAGGGTAAGCTGTGTAGTCTATGGATTTGGGTTTACAAGGGCAATGTGGTCATAAGGGTTCAGGAAACCATAGAACTTTCTAGATTTAAAATGGGGTGTCTATAGTTGCCCCTCTTTGGAACTCCCTGTCCTTCGAGAGATAAGTGAGTGGCAAAGAAGTAGACACTTCAGCATTCCCTGTCCTTCGAAGGGTAGGTGAATGTCAAAAATCATGCAAACATTTTAAATTTCATCCTGAAGTCACGTAGTAAAGAGGGCACACTTACTAATCCCTCCAAGTCATTGCCCTCACTGACCTCACTCACCTAGGGCATTTTTGCTCCTATGGTTTTCGACGTCAGATGTCGGTGAGTTACATAAGCTTGAAACTCGAGTTAGATTTTCTGGCCATGCCACAACATCACAGTTTGAAATTTTTTAACCCTGACATCTTCTTTGATTTCCTTAGGGTTTCCTAAGGCTGTCTATAGGAAAAGGCTTTCTATAGAAAGAGACTTGTCTGACCTATTCCTAAGAGAGATACGAGACAGCAACGCGGTAATCGCAGCAATGTGGTAATCATCATATACGAGTGTCCAAGCTTCATCATTTTAAAAGACTTTTTAGAATTTTCGAAGATAGGGATATTTGAAATAGAACTCGGAGCAAGGACAGGTTGCAATTTTAACAAAGAAATTAACGTTTTTTAAAACACAAGACATATAGTGAAAATTTTGAACAGAGAAAGATATTTTGAAAAACAAGGTTGGTTAGCAGTTTTAACTCCTACAACCGTAGAGCCCTCTAAGCAGTTTAGCATCATGCAATGATAAACCATACACCCAACCCTTTTACGCCATATGGGGCTAGACAGAATACACCTGACCCTTTTACATTATATGAGGCTAGATGGAATACACCTGACAATTTACGTCATATGAGAATAGATGTTACCTGCCTTGAAACTTTTATGTTGTACGAGTTTGACGTTGAACTGGATACACCCGACCTTTTATGTCATACGGATAGACGAAATACACCCAACCATTCACGTCATATGGGGTTAGATGTTACCTACCATGACTCTTTAACGTCGCACGAGTTTGACTATCTCGGCTCTTTTACGTTGCATGAGTTTGATGTTTTTTGAATTGGAATTTGGCTGGTAGTTTAGGCTTGTCCCATCGAGGAGAATTTTACTTATTTATTATTATTATTATTATTATTGGAAAATTGGTTAGCAGTTTAGGCTCTCGTGCCATCGAGGAGGGAGTTGAAACTTTTGAAAAATAATTAAAATGTTTGAAAACGATCGTAAAAACACATGATGAAAGCAAACTTAATCCTTAGAAGACAACAAAATTGAGTGGAGGAATTTTTTGAGAAAATGGTTTTGGGTGACACTAGTGGTGTCGCCCAAGGGGCACTGGTGGCGTCACTAAAACAAAAAATATTTTTTTTTTTTTTGGTTTTTTTTTCTTTTTATGTTTTGGTGTTTTTGTAGTAGAGGCATTAAAAGACTTGGGCGACACCAGTGGTGTCGCTCGGGCAACACGAGTAGTGTCGCCCTCACAGGCTGGGCGATACAAGGCGTGTCGCCTAAAAAAGCAATTTTTTTCTTATTTGGAAAGTTCTCGGATGAGAGAGGTTCTTTTTATTCAAAAATTTTGTGGGCGACACTGGTGGTGTCGCCAAGCCTGGGTACGGACTTGGGAGACACTAAGCATGTCGCCCAGAACACCGACCTCCAAGTTTCGATTTTATTGTTTTGGAAGGTCTTAGGGTTGCCTAAACCTTCTGTTGGCCAAACTGGAAATCTGCAGGATGAGGTTTGGGTCAGATTTCTTATTTTTCATAAAATCACCCTCCTTCCCATTATCCTTTCATCCTTCAAGCTCTTTTTCTTCTTCCCATCTTCATCTTCTTCCTTCTTCATCATCTTCCCTCTGATCTTGCTGATTTTTCTTGCTTCTAGGTTTTCATGGCTCCTAAGAAGGACAATGAGATTTCCAAGGGAAAAGGAAGGATTCTGAGCGGGTTAATAATGGAATAGAGGAGGAGGCTTCCCCTCTCTTACATAGGGTTAGGCACTTTCCTTAAGGTCTGCCCTCTCATATCTCGTAGGGCCTTCGATCGGGTGAAGTTCCTTGGCGGGTCAATGGCTTCCCTGCATCGGGCCCTGGTTCAGGATTGGTTTCTTTCCACTTTGCAATGGCCCAAGCGCATGGCCTTTTTGGCTTCAGCTTCAATGATAGGCATCTTGAACATTGCCTCTTATCAGGTGAACTTCCTTCTCCTTGAGGCTCTTGCTGAGAGGTTTGAATATCAAACAAACACCTTCTTCCTTCCTATGAGTGAGACAACACCAACTTTGGAGGACATTGCCACGGTTTCTGGCTTGAGCTTGGCCGGGATTGCGTATCAACCTTCTACTGCCACCGATGATCATTCCATCATGGATGCGCGACTGCTTGGAGCTACCTACTCTTCACATGGTCAGTGGGTCGATATGGAGTTGCTGATCTGGAATGGACAGCGGTCTCGGGCCACCGAACAGATCCGTATTTTCCTTTTTGTGTTGTTGGGATCCGTTCTTTTTCCAAGCGGTCGTAAGATGATTCATAGTACTCTTATTCCTTTAGCCCATGCATTCCGAGAGTGAGCTGGCACCAATGCTTTGGCCGTGTTGGTGGGCATTTAGCAGGGTCTTCACGATCGAGTCACCTGAGGTGACCGATTCATTGAGGGCAGTATCTTGATTTTGCAGGTATATTTTCAAACTCAATTTTAATTTATTTTTCCCCTGAAACTCAATTTTTCTTTAGGTTTTGATCCCTGGATCTCATATTTTTTCCATAGAAATTTACTAGAAAAATCCCGGATTGGACCGGGAGGGTCTAAGTTGGGCGACATTGGTGGTGTCGCCCGGGCAACATTGGTGTTGTCACCCGGGCGACACTACTGGTGTCCCCCCACAGGTTGGGCAACACCAGTAGTTTTACCTAGTCATCCTGCCCATGATGGCTCCAAGGTTCTAGGCTTTTGTTCTGTGACATGTTGGGGTGATTTTGGCTTCGATTTCTCTGTAGATTTGGGCCTATGAACACATTACCATTGTTTGTCCCCCTCGATCCACAACAACTGTGTCTGCAGCTCTAGGTTTGTCATATGTCAGTGATACCACCTGGCCTCGTGACGTAAATTACTATCGTCGAGTTTTCGTCTTTTGATTGGGTTATCAGGGGTCTTGATAATGGGCCCTTGTTTCTTCCTGCTATGGGGTGACTTCACAGAGGGGTATTTCCCTCAAAGGGTGCATCGCCAGTTTTGCCATACTCAAAATTACCCTTCCCCAAGAGAGGCGATCGATTGTCGCCCTATCTTTTCGCTTCGATGACACTCTTTCATCTTTCTGGTCAAGGCGGGTTTGCCTTGGAAGGGGAACAAGTCTTCTTTTAGTGAGGGGTTTGTCAAGCAAGACAAGCCCACAACCACTTCCAACTATGATACTTGGGGGTAATGTGCCTACCCTCTTTCGTTGTGCCCAAAGTTCTCGAGACTCCTTGATGAACGTTCTTCCTATGCTCGGGATCTCGTGTCTTCGCGAGAAGATGATGCCTCTTCTTCAAATAAGCGGGTTAAATAGAGTGAGGATGTATTTGTCATCAGTTTAGAAGATCCTGAAATGAATTGGCTCCATGGGTAGCCTTCGTGGAGGAACTCCAAGAGAAGAATGTTGAGCAGAAGGTTGAATAACCAATATATTTGCTTTTCTCTTCTTCTTTTTTCTTTTTTTTGGCATGAATAAGTTGATCTCATGATCACCCTTATTTTTTAGTAGTTTTATTTTCATTAAAGTCTGTTACGACGGTAGAAATTTTGGTCTTGGGACCAGAGTTGATTGTGTGAATGCGTGTAATAAGCCCATTTCAATGGATGAATAAAATCAGAGTTTTGAGATACGCAAAGTTTTTCTGTTCTTCTTGATGTTCTGTGATCATGGAAACCTTTTTTTTATTTTCTCCTTGTTGTTGCCCTTGTTGGGAGGTCTTTTCCAACTTGCCCCTGTTATGGGGAGTTCGAAAACTTCTTTATTTTTTGCCCCTATTGGGGGTCCTTGTTCAACTTACACGTGTGCAATTGATTCCTTGCAGTAGAGTGGGATAATTTCTTTGCACACACTTTTCAAACCGAATTTCTACACATTTAGTCCCCTAGTTGTAGGGTTTTTATCTCAAATTTTCGGCTATTGGGTAATCGTAAGCACACACAGGGATGAGCTTGCCTCATTTTACCTCAGGGGATCCAGTCAAGAGAAAAACGCTCCCGGACTAGCCAATATCATCATGGATGAGGTCCACTCATCTCCGATATGGGGTAGTTAGTAGTTATACTCATACAACCATGGAGTGCCTGACTAGTTTCAAAATCTTGGCTCATTTTGCCTCGAGATCCAGTCGAGAGAAAAATGCTCCGAAACTAGCCAATATCATCATCTGTGAGATTCACTCATCTCCGATATGTGGTAGTTGGTAGTTATACTCATACAACCATAGAGTGCCTGACTAGTTTCAAGCCTTAATAACAAGTATAGGATGTTGGCTTCGAGAACGAGGCCGGATCGACTAACAGTTTAGCCTCATGTACTGATGGAGGAAATCCATTCTAAAAGGGTTTTGGAAATGGATGGTTTTAACAATTCAATTCAAAAAGCATTTTCAAAAGGGATGGGTCTTACAGTTTTTCCACCAATGGCCCCTTTGGTGATCATTTTCTTTATTATGTTTTACTCGAAGATGATGAAATGATTTTCCTGTGGGATTATGAGAACTTAAAAGTCTTGAAGTTATCCTTTTCCCTTTGGATCTTTCTGGTTAGGTGCCTCAATCTCGCCCTCCGGATCATGATGATCTGGTAACACGTGTCCCAGGTTTTGGAGGAACTCGAGACTTTGAGATCGCTCTCTCGGGAACCTCGCTAAGGAGCAAGGGTAGGTATACTAACCGTTAAGAGAGGAATTTAAGGTGGGTTCAGGACTTACTCGAGCTGGCTCACGTGGTGCCCTCTTAGATCACGAAGAAAGCCCCCCAGTCGTAAAACCGGTTCGAAATTGCCTCTGTTGACCTGTACTCTCCTATTTTTTGCAATGACACACACATGGTTAATTTACAAGACAGGTGGGTCAAGTGATCCCTCCTTATCTTTGGGCGAATGCACATAGGCATGTACTTTCAAAAGAAGAAAAATGGGTAAGATTATAGGTGAAATAAGAAGAAAGAGACAATAGGGAAGATGGGAATTTGACTAGGTGGCTTAAACTAACACAGTAGCTAGACCAGCAAGTGATTGACCAGACGTGGTAGCAAGACGGGCACGGTAACTTGACCGGCAAAAAGGTAATACTACTAGATGATAAAATGGTCATTAATCGACCAGACACGATAGCTAGCCCATCATGGCAGTAAGGCGGGCACGGGGACTAAAACTGGTACAACGCAGTATTGCTAGACGATGAGACTACCATGACAGTGCTTGACTTAGCCTCCCTTGATCCAACAAGAGGGAAAGCAGAGAAGAGAGAAAAGAAAGAGAAAGGGAAAGGCATGCACAATACTATCGATGTCGTGCATGTGAGAAACAGAAAGGGACAGTAAGAAAGAAGAGGAAGGGGGAAGAAGAGAGAGAAAAGAGAGATAGGGAACGTGGACGGTGATGAACTTCCGCCATCCATGACAAATGATTGAGAAGAGGGAGAAGACATGAATGGCGATGAGCATCTGCTGTCCATGACAAAGGAATCAAAAGAGAGAGAAGACAGAAACAACGATGAGCTTACGCCGTCTATGATAGAGAAGTGAAGAGAGAGAAAACATAGATGGGGATGAGCATGCACCGTCCATGACAGAGGAATCAGAAGAGAGAGAAGACTTGGATGGCGATGAGAAGTGAAGAGAGAGAAAATGTGGACAATGATGAGCTTCGACCATCCATGGCAGAGGAATTGGAAGAGAGAAGACATGGACAATGATGACCTTCCATCGTCCATGACAGAGAAGTGAACAGAGAGAAAATATGGATGGCATGTGCTTCAACCATCCATGATAGATGAGAGAAGAGGAAAGAGAAAACATAGACAATGATGAGCTTCCACTGTCCATGATACAAGAATTAGAAGAGGGAGAAGACATGAATGACGATGAGCTTTCACCTTTAATGACACAAGGGAATAAGAGAGAAAACATGGATGGCGATGAGCTTCAGCCATCCATGACACAAGAATTAGAAGAGAGAGAAAACATGGACAGTGATGAGCTTCCACCGTCCATGACACGTGAGAATAAGATTAACTTTGACAGAGGCCTAACCGTCCACTCGAGTTAAGGCTCAGCTGACTATTTTTGCCTTGGAAGTAGGAGGACATCACACCTGACGATAGGCTCTGTCGTGCACGACCAGAGAAGAAAAAGAGAGAAACAAAGAGAGAAGGAAAGAAAAGAAATATAGAAGAGAGAGAAGGAATAGAAATAATGATGATCAGAGAAGAAAAATGAAAGAGAGATATAGATGAGAGGAGAGAGAAAGAGAGAGATAAAAGATGGAGAGAGAAAGAGAGAGATGAGAGGGAGAGAGAGGAAGAGATAGATGAGAAGAGGAGAGAGAGATGAGAGGAGAAGAGAGAAAGAGAGAGAGGAGAGGAACAGAGAGAAAGAGAGAGATGAGAGGAGAAGAGAGAAAGAGAGAGAGGAGAGGAGGAGAGAGAAAGAGAGAGATGAGAGGAGGAAAGGCTACCAAACCTTTTCTTCTCTCTCCTCTCTCTCCAAGACGTGCCCATAATTTGAATGTGAAAACTCTCAAAATTTATTGTTGAGTAATGAAAAATCAAGGTTCCTGTAACAGTTATGTTTAGCATGTACTTATAGAATTGGGCTCAAACATAGGTGTACGCCCAAAAACTACCTAAATTGATGATAATTACAAATTAATTGAATTAAAAACAATTCTAAATTTCAATTAAAAAAAATCTAAAACAGCCCATCAATACATAAACTTTCAAAATAGTCCCAGCTCCTACCCTAGAACTTACGTGATTTTTCATGGATGATTCGAGATCGTTCCGACATTCGTTTGGTCGAAAGATGATTGCTTTCTTGTCGAGCTTGGCATGGAGATCAATTTGATACCAATTTCGAGCCATGGATCAAGGTTTTAGACCATGATCATGCGACTCAAAATTTATATAGATATTGAAAACTTTCGATCAATAATGTGCTTGTTTCTTGATGTTTTTCTTTGGTTTCCTTGCTGAATCACACTGAGCATGCCGTCATGATCACGTTGCAAAAAACACAGCTAGATTCTGTATTTGGATGTAGATTTTTTTATCGTGGGTTTTTGTCTAGAATCTAAAAATCCAATGGTCCGAATTTACAACAAATATGACTCCTTCGTGTGCTGAATCCAACCGTTCATCATACATGGAGTTCATATCAGAGAGAGCCTCATACCTTACATACATAGTGTAATTGGTTTTGCATTGATCAGGTATGCGAGCACTATGATATGGTCGCTTGAGTGAGACGTGTTGCTGCTGAATTTTCTGCAACTGTCTTCATGAATCATCAACTTCCCTCTAGTTTTTCTCCCTGCACGGGTATCATCACAATTCGTACCACATATTAAAATGCTCATCCTAATAAGATTAATGTGCTCACCAAATTTTAGAGCGATCTGACTTAGAACGAGTGGGATACGGGTCTTTGAAGTAGTTTCTTAGGACTGTGAACACCAGTTTCCTTTAATGGAGAATGGTGCAGCGAGGCCGCACAGAAATAGCATGTGTCCTACCTTTTTTAATGTTTAACCCATACCTTTGTCCTGGAATGTCTGATTACACCAAAACTTGATTCATAAGGGTCCACCGTGCTGGATCTAATGGCAGTGGTCCCATAGCTGTTTAACGTACAAAAAATTTAGTTCTAGTTACAGGATCCTTTTCAGGGTGCTAGAGGCTGATTTTTACGAAATTGTTTCTTTGCCTGCATTGCCTTAGGCATTTTGGATTGAGATGAAACTTGATAGATACCATTTTAGAGTGTTTAGGAAGATTCTGACTTGTTTTGTCAGGAATTTCACTATATGTTAAGGCTTTATTGACTGGCTTCTCTTTTATTCCACATCGACACTCAAGGTGCTGAAAAATGTGTTCAAACAGCTTTCCATGCTAAATGTTATGCTTTGAGAGAAGCGAGAAGGACAACATTCGAGAAATTTCCTTCTGCTTTATTAATTTTTTCGTTCTAGCCGTTAAACCACGTGAACGTCGAGGAGATTCATGCAACGGTGTAACTAGGGTGCTCAGAAGTTTGGATGCAATGTACAGGTCCATGCATGGGGACTTAAGGAGATAAGAGATTGTTTTGAGGGATCCTATCACACTTGGACTGTTTGTGAATCTGAAGGTGAGGATTTTGTACGGACCTCATTGATCAGAATCAGGCCCATCTGATAGTCAAGTGCCATGCTGAAAAGCATTTTTCCCACTTAGTATGGGTTTTTGTATCCTCGGTTTTGGTCCACGTTTCAAGGATTTTGTTTATTTTGGATGATCTGCTGAAAGGCCTTTGGTTGGCGTCCATCTACGTTGTGCGCCAGGTATTCCTTGGCAAGCAGGGTACCTCAGTTTATTGAGGTGACCGGCCCACTGCTAGCAGTTTCAACAATCAAGATACCTCTCTTCTTTGTCCGAGGCAACCCTTGAGAGTTCAATCCTAATTGTTCCATAACATGGCCAAGGTCATGGCTAACTTGGCTTTCTTGGGGCGCCTTCAACATCTTTGATGTGTGTTAGCAAACTTGTGGGAATAGTTCTCTTCTTCATGAGACTGGTCTTGCCTTCTTGAAGATTTCTCTATCCTTCGTGTCCATTTTTTGCAAATGGACTCAGGTCGTCAGAATCGTTACCTTGAAGCTCATATTTTTTGGGTCCTGGTATTGTGACACCAGGGATTTTTCCTTTGAATGTGGGCTAAAGCCGCCTACAGAGGCGAGTGCTGGATCAACCTATTTATTGGTCCAAGCACACTTTGCGAGTTTTAACTTGAACTTGGGAAGCGGCACCATAGAGACAGTTTTCACCAACTTCCTTTTATTTGAGGTTCTTTTACCCATGACCTTTCGACCATGTCCACCCTTATTTTTTCATCTTTTACTCATGGTTTCGTGACCATGCTCGTCCATCTTTTTTACTTATGGCATTCCCTTGTCCAGGTAAACACCATGCCCGTTATTTTTTGTGAAGGCATGTTTAGGGTCATGCCTTCGGGACCTGTGGGAAGCCTTTTAACGTCATGTGGCCAGAACATGCACTGCAGTTTAAGGTCATATAGCTGGACCATGGTGGTGATGAGTGGCAGTCTGTGGAGGCCATGGAGTGAGTATGGTGGTTGTTTTGACTCACTTTGGGGAGATTGCGCAAGGCTACCTGTGAAAGATGGATGATGTGTGGACAAAAGGTGAAAAGGTGGTGACTCACTAGCTGATGGCGAGTATGGATGGCGAGATGGCTTGCCGTTATTTTGTGAGCGTGGGTAAGACTCACTGAGGAGTGATAAATTATGGTAATGAAGGAAGAAGGGTTTTATGGGGGCTTAATGTGATGAATGGAGTCACTGGTGAGGTAGATGAAGGTGATGCACGCACGAATGGGTCTGTTAGGGAAGAAGTGCGTGAAAATGCACGTAAAGGGCGTGTGCACATGTGTGATGGTGAATTTAAGGTCATGCCTTCGGGATTTGTATGAAGCAGTATTATCGTCATGCTGTCAGGACGTGCACTATGGTTTAAGGTCATATAGCCTGCACCGTGGTTATGCAGTTTAGAGTGATGCAATTAGGACCATGCAGTTTAGGGTCGTGCAACTAGACCTTCGCTACAGTATAAGGTCATATAGTTTGGACCATGGTGCTAAGCCATTTAACGTCATGCAGCTAGGACGTGTACTATAGATTTAAGGTCATATACCTTGGACTGTGACGGTGCAGTTTAAAGTCATGCAACTAGGACCATGTTGTGCAACTAGACCTTCGCTACAGTTTAAGGTCATATAGTTTGGACCATGTCATATAGTTTGGACCATGGCTGTGCCGTTTAAAGTCATGCAGCACGGACTATGACTGCGCAATTTAAGGTCATGCAGCACGGACCATTGTGTGGGTCACCATGTAGGTGAAGCTCCATTGAGAATAGGTCTGTGGTAGTAATTTGACTCCCTAAGGGTAAAATGATAGCAGGGGTTTTAGATGGGAAGCAGACTTCACTGGGGATTAGGGGACCAGTATGATTCCCTAAGGTGAAGGATGGAACTCCATTATGAATAGGCTCATGAAAGGTAACCCGACTCCAGAGGATAGGATGGCTTGGTGTGAGACCGACCCACAGGGGATTAAAGGGTAAGCATGATCTTAACTCTGTTGGGGATCAATAGGCTTTAGTACGGGTGTAGCTCCTACTGGGGATGACGAACAACAGCTTGCTCCTAACTCCATTGGGGATGACCAGTCGTGGCCTAGATGGAACGACCTGGATGCGACTCGATGAGGAAACATGAGTCATAGCCTAGGTGCAACTCCACTAGGGAACATGAGTCGTGACCTAGGTACAACATCACTGAGGATAGTGGTAGGATAGGTTCTAGCATGCACGACACTAGAACATGCATGGCGCTAACTTGAAGAGTGTCACACACACAACAGTAGGCTTGAGAAATAGAAGCATGGACACGTACATCGTTTTAGCAGGGGCGGAGACAACACACGCTGCGCTAGCATGCGCAATGGAAACACATGAAATAGTAAACTTTGGAACACAGCCAGCACTGAGTTCTGAAGAACACGATCGGTGCTATGCTTTGAAAATGCAGCTGGCGCTGGGTTGTTGAAAACACAGCCGGCGTTGGGTCCTTGAGAACACAATCGATGCTGGTTCGTTGAGAACACAGCTGGCGCTGAGTCATTGAGAACACAGTCGATGCTGGGTTGAGATTACACAACCGGTGATAACCAGTGTTCGGGTCTCTGGTCCGAGCCCTACCCGATCTTCGTTTCTGATGCATGGGATTTCATGAGCGACGATAAACTATATTCGGGTCTCGGGTCTGAGCCCGACTCGGTCCGGTACATCATCGTTTTAGCCTTCAAGACTTGGGTCGCATTCCTGATTTGCGAGGGGCACTTCAGAGAAGCTCTGCCTATATAAAGGGGGTAATCCTCATTTTTACTATTTTTCACTGAAGGTAAATTGGTAACTTTCACCATGAGAGAGAAAGAAGTGACTCGAGCGTGGATTTTCGACTAGCACACATGGTATTTCGTGAAGTTTATGGGAATTTACTGGGGAGAAGAAGAGGACTCCAGCTAAAAGAGAGAATACTGACAGAGGTACACAAGAAGCACATGGGTTTTTCCTACTGGGGTTTGGAGTAGGAAAGCAGTTTTCGGGCTAGGGTAGCGTGGAAAACATGGAGTTTGTCGGGGAGCTTCAGAGACTCCGACTGTGATTTTGAGGGTTTCTGGGAAGGGGAAAAAGAGAGGAAGTCACATTAGGGGGCTGCTTGAGGATTTTCCATTGGTTTCTAGTAGTCTTCCGACAGGTGCAGGAAGGAGAAACGTTTTTCAATTGGTTTTTTACAATAGAGGGGGAGTCTTCAGGAAGTGATTAGTCTCTGGGAGGTGAAGGGTCGCGTTGGGAATTCGATTCGTTACAGGAATACGAGGAGTCTCAGGAAGGTGCACAATCACCGGGACGATGAAGAGTTTCAGGCAACCACAGGGTCACGGGAGCCGAAGAAGCGCAGGGGGAACGAAGGGTCACCGGGAGATGAACATTCGCGGTGGCGAGGGACCTTGAAAACACAGCTAGCACTAGCCTTTGGATATGCAGTCGGTGTTGTACCTTAGAAACACGGCCGGCACTAGCCTTAAGAAATGTAGCAGGCGTTAACCTTAGGATAAGCCATTGGGGCTAGGCCTTAGAAACACAGCCTGCATTGGCCTTAAGATACGCAACCGATGCTAGGCCTTAGAAAGACAGCCGGTGCTAGTCAACCGTGGCCCTAGTTAGTGCCTTCGTCACACGTCACTAGCAACATGATGCGTCTGGCTTTAGTTGTTCGCGGCTTTTGCTTGCTCAATCCTTTGATGAATGGCGGTGAATCGTGTTATGTTGTGATCGTGCACGACGATGATTAGGGTTGGCAAAGGGCGGTAACCAATGGTGAGGCGTGGCTTGCGACGCCCAAGCCTTTCAGCACAATTGTGAACTTCTTGTTGTTCATTGGAAGGGCCCTCATTGTGAGCAGGATGTGCTCTGCATCATTGGCTAGATCCTTGTCAAAGAAGATTGCTTTGTATGTCTGGTATATCCCATCAAGGCACTTCCACCTTTTTCTATTGTGACTGCAACTTTTGGCCTGTAACCGTCCTCTCTCCCTCAGTTGCAAGAGCGTCGCTTCTGATGGTGAGAGATACTTTTGGCTTGTAACTGTCCTCTCTCCCTCAAATGTAAGAGCAATGCTGGGGTTCAACCGTCTTCTTTTCCTCGAATGCAAGAGCAGTGCTTGGGATCAGTCGTCTTCTTTTCCTCGGATGCAAGAGAGACATTCTACCGCAACTATTTCCTTTTGCGAGTGGCAATACTGTATGATGGATTTGTAACCTCCCTAATAATGGGCTTTTTGGCTTGTAACTCCTCCTTATGCAATAAAACAGTTAAACCTTGTTTGAACTGTCTTGCTTGTCTTTCTTTAACTCTTTGTAGTTGCATATTGAGTCTGCATCATGGATAGTATTTCTTTAGTTATCGCCCATTGATAGGAGGCATTGCATTCTCTCCATCAGGATGTACTAGGATGTAGGCTCCATTTGAGCAGACTTTCTTACTTATACAGGGACCTTACCACTTCGGTTCAAACTTACCTTTGCGCTGTCCATGCATAACAATTGGCCTTTTGAAGGCTAGAACCAAATCTCCACGGGCGAATGAGCGGACTTTGACTGACTTGTCAATGGCCATCTTCATTCTTCCATGGTTGAGTTCGAGATTCTGCTGAGCTTTCAACCTCTTTTCATCAAGTGCATTCAATTCTTGATATCAACGTTTGACTCTCTCATCTTCGGTTAGTCCTTGATGTATAACGACATGCATTGAGGGGATTTGAATTTCAATGACTAAGGAATAAGGAGTGAAATCGGTGGCATTTCATGTAGTAGTGTCATAGGCCCACACGGGTTCAGGAAGTTTCTCATGCCAATTCTTCTTTGTCTTTGATTTCCTTAAAACGTTGCACAAGGTCTTATTAAAAGCCTCGATTAATCCGTTGTCTCGGGGTGGTACATAGTTGAGTACTTCCACTCGAAACCGAACTGGTTAACCAAGCAATTGACGTGATGGCCTCTGAACTGAGGGCCATTGTTAGATACGATCTTGTCTGACACTCCGAACCAATATATGATATGATGTCACACGAAGTTAGCTACCATGTTCCTAGGAACATGCTTTAGGGGGACCTCTTCATCCCACTTGGAGAAATAATCTGTTGCAGTTAGAATAAAGACATGTCCCATTATCGTAGGAGGGTCAACAGGTCCTACTATGTCCATGCCCCATTGTGAGAAGGGCCATGATGCCACTATAGGGTGTAAGGGCTCTGGAAGTTGATGAACAAGGCTCGAGTGTATTTGGCATACATGGCACTTCTTAGCACAGTTAAAGAATCAGCAATCATCAACGCCCAATAGTACCCCAATCTACGTATTTGTTCATAGAGCTTCGGGCTGGATTGATGTAATCCATAGATGCCTAAGTGTACTTCTTCCAGGACCTTATTTGCTTCTTACGTGTCCACACATCTACGAAGAATACCGTCAAATGACCACTTGAAGAGAGCATCTCCTTCAAGAAGGGTATACTTGGTAGAAATTCGACGCACATTGTTGTGCTCAGCACTATCCTCCGGGAGTCTACCATGTCTTAGAAAATTAGTGATGGGCTCTTTCCAATCTTCTACGTGTTCAATTTTCGTGCATATTGGGTCCAAGAACTCCGTTTCTTCGTTTTGAACCTTAGCTCCCTGACTCCGTGGCATTTTTTGTTCAATCTTGATAACTTCTTTAGCTGATAGAAGTGCTCTGAATCGATAATGAGGGCACTTGAGGAAGAGATTTCTCTCATCATCCACATCTACCTTGGTTCTTAGGACGATGTGACTCCGTTCTACTACCCAGACAATAGTGGGTCCTAGTGAGGACAATTGAATTGTGGCCCCGAGTTTTGCAAGTGCATGGGCCTATATGAATTTAACCTCCTGGGGATATGAATTTAACCTCCTGGGGATATGACTCAAGGATATATCCTCAAACTGGGCCATATACGATTTTGTAGTGTCATGATAAGGCTTGAGAGTGTCTTTTCTCATGTCGTAGATCCTTGTAAGCTGCAAAATAACCAACTCAGAGTTTCCATAGATCTTGAGCTGCTCCAAGTCTAGATCGAAGGCTATCTCCAACCCAATTATAAGGGTCAGATATTCCACCTCATTATGGGAACCAGCTTCAGTGAGAGAGAAAGAAAGAGGCAGTACTCCTCCTTTCGGAGTCATGAACACCACTCTGGCGCCTCCTCGCTCAGATTGGAAGGCTCCGTAGAAGTATATCTCCCACGAATGAGCAATTTTTGCACATGATACTTTTTCATCGGGGAGGTCACTTGATAACGGAGATTCCGCTGTTACGAGGTGTGCTGCCAAAAAATCAACCAAAGATTGGCCCTTGATGGCCTTTTGTGGGACATATGTGATGTCAAATTCGATTAGCAATAATGCCCACTTATCAAGATGTCCTGACAGACATGGGCGTGTCATGAGAAACTTTACTGAATCTGCTTTTGATATAAGTCTTACTTCATGACCGAGCAAGTAGTGGTGGAGCTTTTGTACTACAAAAATTAAGGTCAGACACATCTTCTCAATAGGGGGATAATTCTTCTTGGCCCCTTACATCCTGCGACTGAGATAATACAGTGCGATTTCTTTCCCTTCGTCATTGTTCTTTGCCAACAATGCCTCAAGCGACTTGTTGAGAGCACTCATGTACAGGATGAGGGGTTTCCTAACAGCAGTGTTGAGGGTATTGGAGGATTGAATAAATAATGCTTGATGTAATCAAGGGCTGCCTGACATACTTCATTATAGATGCATGGGGTATCCTTCTTTAACAGGTGCATAAAGGGTTTACAATGACCTAAGAGGTTCAAGATGAACCAGCGGATATAAGCTAGCTGTCCTTGGAGAGATTGCAGTTCTCGCAATGTAGTTAGTGGCCGCATTTCCTGGATCTTCTTGATCTTGACTGGCTCCCCAAGAACTTTCCTGAACGCATGCCAAAAGCTCATTTCAGCGGGTTCATTTTGAGCTGATGGAGGCGTAATCACTCGAACACCTTTTCAAGGTCTCTCATTTGAGCTTCTTTCTCTTCAAATTTCACCACCAAGTCATCTACATAACAGTCCACCTCTTTGTGCATCATGTCTTTGAAGATACTCATCATTGCTCTCTGATAAGTTGCACCAGCATTCTTCAATTCAAAAAGTGCCATTGTGTAGCAGAGGACCCCTTTTGAAGTCAAGATAGCAGTGGCTTCCTCATCTTCTGGTGCCATCCGTATCTTATTACACTCAGAGTATCCATCCATGGAGGATAAGATCTTATAGTGGGTTGTAGAATCAATGAGCATCTACGTCAATGGCAATGGGAAGTCATCCTTGCGGCAGGCAGTATTCAGATTGCGGAAGTCAATGCAGACCCTAATTTGACTGTTCTTCTTCTTGACTGGAATAACATTTGCTAGCCATTTTGGACTTTACCAATGAAGCCAGCTTGCCCGAGTTTAGTCACTTCAACATCTATCTGCATTTCGAGGTCAGGTTTAAACCTTCTTGATTTCTACTTGACAGGCTTGACAGAGGTATCGATGCCAAGACAGTGAACGACAACTTGAGGATCCAAACTAGGCATCTCATGTTAATGCCCAGCAAAGACATCTCGATTTTCTTGTAGGAAGGCAGTAAAGTTCTCCTTCTCTTCTGATGACATATTTGCAGAGATGAAGGTGGGTCTGGGGTCGGCTTCATCCCCTAGATTTACCTCCTCGAGGTCATCGATTGTGGCTTGACCACCTTCTTCCCATTCTTCTGGGGCCTCCTGCAACAGCTCATCATTAGTGTCAGAGGTCTTTTCATTAACCTCAAGTGAATAGACCCAGGATCCTGACATCTCTGCTTCCAAGAGGGCTCCAGGGTAGGTCATGATCTCTGCACCTTTCTCGAACCGAGGGACAGAAGGGTCAACCTCAAACATGGAGAGCATATCAGGCTGTAGGGGTACAATTTGAAAGTCACAAGGAGGTTGATATTCAGCAATTGCAGGGTCCGAGGCACCCTCATATGAATCGCTTGGTCTTTGCATGGGTGTCTGCAGTATTTGACTCGTGCTAACTAATACTTCATAGACCTGTATCATGTGGCAGGCTTCCTGAGAGTAGAAACTCTGCCTTCTTGATTCTCCCTGCTGCTGCTCAAAATCGGCCTCAGGAGGCCACTGGGGTTTCTTCGGCTTTGACTTCTTGTTCTTCTTAGCGGGAGAAGATGGTTGTGTCTTGGCTTGAGCAGTCAAGGCGTCAAAAACTATTAAGAATTCAGCTGCCTAGGCTAGGGTCTTCTTCAATCACCTCCGATGCATCCTGCTTATATTTGTTCCTTCAAGTTCTCTGTCAAGAGCCTCGAAGTCTGGACATTTCAAGGTTGTACCTACAGAAGACATAAAAGAAGAAGGATGAGAAGAAGTAGACGAAGAAGGAGAAGGGTCAGCAGGTGAGGGACTTTTAAGGCCGTTCCCCTCATCGGACCGATCTGGGCAGCGTTTTACGTCATCTCTAGAGTTGGACATGTGCAGGGTATCTTTTAGGTCCTTCCCCTGCTTAGATCATTGGGGAGTGTGATTGAAGTCATCACCCTTTTTGGACATACTCCAAGTAGAAGATGGCTTGGGGACATACTCTTGACGAGGTGAGGAAGGAAGGAAGGATGACCGCACCGTGGATAAAGTCCAATAAAATTGGCAACGGGGGAAGAAGTCTAAGAAATTCCTGCTTAACTGACAGTTGAGCTATCTTGTTTCTCCTACGAGCAGCCCCTGGTGCCTGTCGCTTTTGGTTTTCATTGGCAGTGGTAGATCCGTCTAGTTAGGTCAATGGAGAACCCTAGCTTGACGAAATGCTTCTCACCTTAAGGCCTTGAGTCAGCTCCACCTGTGATTTGGGAAATTGAGGGTTCAGTAGGATCTGAGTCATCTTTACCCAGGATTTGTGTCAGGAGGTCCTCTAGTACTGGTGGAGCAGTGGTTTGGGGATTTCTTTCTGAAATGTTATAAGACTCTAGGCATCCCTTTATTTTCTTCACGATTATATCATGGAAACTAGAGCATTCGCTGAGGTCGTTATCCCATATCTGATGGTATGGGCGCCAATAGTTCTCGGTTCCCTGAGCAAGGCATCGAGGCTGCCTTGCTGGTTTTTGTGTGATGAATCCTTCTTGAAGGATCAAAATGAATAAGGCACAAAGGAGATCAGGTGCTTCGTCTTCCTCTTGTATTGTCACTACGTGGGAGGCTTCTGCTGGCCCGAATGCCTTCTTTAGCTTTTCAAGTTTAATCTGACACTTCTGGATTAGGTTTTCGATAATGTCTTTTAATGTGTAATAGTCCTCTGTGGGATGGTTTATCGTCCGATGATATGCATAGTGATTCACGTGGGTATCGAGTCGAACTTGATCAGGGAACTTGGTCTTTGAGTGCTATATCATGTTCTGTTCAAGTATCAATCTGAGTAGTGTAGGGACCCATTCCTTTTCAAAGGGGTAGACTTTTTTCTCATGCCTTCTTGATTAAGGTTCGTAGGTGGGGGTACTCAGTAATGTATTCGCTTGCCTGCTTGAGGCGCTTGTCTTTGCTATGCTTACCCTTTGGAGAGGTCCAAAGTCTGCGAGGCAAACTTCTTTGGATCATTAATGGTAACGGTCGCACTAATCACTCCTTTCTGTTGGTTGCCCTGGGTATTTGTCCAAGAGCTACCATTGCCCCGATTGTTTCTTGAGCCTGCAAACTGTTGTCATGACCTACCGTGATGGCATGACAGGCTTTCTATACAGACTAATTTAGAGATCAGCTTGACATGAAGGTCGGATTGGAGGCCTCAACATGTAGAGCAATTTCAGGTCACTTGTTTCTCACATAGGTTTGAACTGCTTCCTTCCCAATCATGGGTTTGGGATGGCGAGCAGCCAAATCTCTCCACCTTGATATGAATTGGTCCATAGGCTCATCGGGATCTTGGGTCAAGGTGAGAAGCTCGATGGTTTGGACCTCTCTCTCGACCTCGTAGAACCGTAGGTGGAACAATTTCTTCATTTCCTGCCAAGTATTCACTGAGTTTGGAGGAAGCCGAGCATACCATTGAAAAGCTGAGCCGTCAATTCAACAAGCTGATGGAGAAGAAGGCTCCTATCAGCCGCTGTCTCTTGACACGCTTCTTGGAAGTGGGCGATATACTGGTTTGAGGATGTGGTTCCATTGAACAGGGGAAACTTCTCTATCTTGTCATCTGAGGGAAACAACACCTGGTCAATATATGAAGGGGGCTTTTGATAAGGAGTTGCATCCTGTATTCTCGAGATTTGTTTGTTCTTTAGGCTGTGAGTCACCATATCATCGATGTCTGCCTGTGAGACGGAGTGAGGGACAGAATTGTCCTGTGAGGCAGAGGGAAGGGGCTGCCTTAGAGGTTCATCATCTGAGTGATGGGAATTGACCTCATGGTTAATCGATTGTCGTGCGGCATCTATGCGATCAATCTTCTCCATCATTGCACGCACCATGTCTTCGAATTTACTAGTGCACCCTTCCTAAGAGTCTTCAGGCTCGTTTATGACCATTAAACTGACTGTTTCTCTAGGGAGGTCAGCCTTAGCTGGAGTCGAGAGCTTCTGATCTTGACGGGTCACATGCGGCAGATCGATCAGCAAGGGGTCAGCATGCCTCGACTGGACTCAAGTCTTGTATGTCGATCACGTGAGGACCGGTTCTCGACTGTTTTGAGACCTTGACTACTGAATGGCTGGATCATCTTCTACAACACTAATCACATTGTAGAGTTCATGTCCTTCTTCCTCAGGCTTTGTCATCTGAAGAGGGTAGAAGGTGCTCAGGTGAAGAGGGTTATCAGAGCTAGTTGCCCCGACCTTCTTGTTTGCTTCCCTCGTCAGAATTTGCAAACCCCTATCATGTTTAACATTGAGGTTTTGATGAATATCATGCCAGAACTGTGATCGAGACTGTGGCTGGTCGGCCCTTCATGCACAAGAAAGAGTTGTTTCCATTAGGTGAAGCAACATGTGTGGGACAGAAACTGGAGTTATCCTGGACCGGGGAGGACGAAGGACTTGATCTACCATCAGGTCTTTGCCCCGAGCCCTCTTGTGAGCTCCATCGGCGTGACCGAGATTATGAGGCTGATTCAAGATGGTACTCTTAGGGTAGGTCTTCGAGTACTAGAGGTGCTTGCTCAAAGGAGGAAGGCCAGGCAGGAAAAAGGTTGACTATTGAGGGTAACTGAGTCGGAAGCGAGGAGCTATCTGTGACAGTGACACGTGTGCATCCCTTAAAGAAAGATCACGGGTGACCTTGGGGTCAACCAGGGATCAAGCAAGTGCTCTGGCCTTAGGAGACCGAGAATCGCTAGCAGTTGTTTGTAAGATAACTGGTGGAAGCCTGCCCATTACAGGGTGCGCTAGTGTGCATTAAGTGGGAGGACGAAGGAGTCGTCTCCCACGTGCTTAGGTTGGTGCAGCAATGGAATTTCCCCGAGCAGTTCGATGCATATGCATAACGTGTGCAGGACCTAGCCTTAGAAGGCTTGATCCAGAACGATATCTCGAGGTAACATAAGGGTTGCCCCGACGTGTGGCTCGAGGGGATGACCCATGAGCCTTGTGATGTGTGCGAGAGGTAGAGGCCCCAGGGTCTCCACCTCGATGTGCCGGTCTTTTAAGGGCAGAGACTCGTGGTGGTGCAGGAATGTGGGGGGAAGCCTTGCATTACAAAAAGGGACTGGATAGCCTTCTGGCGTACCTCGGCAATACGACTGACAAGTGACTTACCGGTGGCAGGGTACATGCTGTGAGTGGCAGCAAATTTGCTACCGATGCAGGGTGCCTTGGCAGAAGTTCCACCAGGGCTAGGAGATCAGAAGTTAGGGACTTTTAAGTCCCTCCTCACACCTATCCAGGTTATGACTTGGGAGCTAGACACTAGGTCTTTGCTCAGAAGGAAAGTTAGGAATGAAGTTCGAGGAACTTGTTCTTGGAGGACACCAACGAATGCGGGGATAAGAAAATCCCTTATCCAGATAAATAGGTTAAGAAACCCAACAGCCATGTGGTGTGTGAAAACAGAAAAACAAGGGAGAAACTATCCAAAGTAGAATGATCCAACGAATGGGGTAGTAAGTCCTTAGTGAAGTCGCCAAGGACATTGAGATCGCTCTCTCGGGAACCTTGCTCAAGAGCGAGGGAAGGTATACCAACTGATGAGAGAGGAATTTAAGGTGGGTTCGGGGCTTACTCGAGCTGGTTTGCGTGGACGCCCTCTTAGATCACAAAGAAAGCCCCCCAGTCATAAAACTGATTCGGAATCGCCTCCCTTGGCATGTACTCTCTTGTTTTCTGCAATCACACACATATAGTTAATTTACAAGGCAGTTGGATCAAGTGATCCCTCCTTATCTTTAAGCAAATGCACATAGGCATGCACATTCAAAAGAAGAAAATGGGGTAAGAGGATAGGTTAAAGAAGAAGAAATAGACAAGAATAGGGAAGATAGGAATTTGACTAGGTTGCTTAAACTAACGCAGTAGCTAGTAAAGCAAGTGATTGATCTGACGTGGTAGCAAGATGGGCACGGTAACTAGATCGGCACAATGATAATACTACTAGACGATAAACTGGTCCACGACCGGCCTGGCACGACGGCTAGCCTATCATGGCAGTAAGGGGGTCACGGTGGCTAAAACTGGCACAGTGACAGTACTGTTAGACGATGAGACTACCATAACAATGCTTGACTTAGCCTCAGGGAAAGAAGAGAAGAGGGAAAAAAGAGAAGAGAGAAAAGAAAGAGAGAGGGAAAGGAATGCACAATACTACTGATGTCATGCATGTGAGAAAAAAAAAGGAAAGCGAGAGAGGAAAAGAAGAAGAAAGGAAGAGTAAGAAAGAAGAGGAAGGGGGAAGAAGAGAGTGAAAAGAGAGATAGGGAACATGGACAACGATGAACTTCCACCATCCATGACAAAGGATTGAGAAGAGAGAGAAAACATGGATGGCGATGAGCATCCGCCATCCATGACAGAGGAATTAAAAGAGAAAGAAGACATGGACAGTGATGAGCTTCCACGGTCCATGACAGAGAAGTCAAGAGAGAGAAAACATGGACGACGATGAGCATCCCCTGTCCATGACAGAGGAATCAGAAGAGAAAGAGGACATGGACGGTGATGAGCTTCCATCGTCCATGACAGAGAAGTGAAGAGACAGAAAACATGAACGACGATGATTCTTTGTTGTTCAGGACAGATGAGAGAAGAGGAAAGAGAAAACACGGACAGTGACGAGCTTCCACTATCGATGACACAAGAATTAAAAGAGAGAGAAAACATGGATGACGATGAGCTTCCACCGTCCATAACACAGGGGAATAAGAGAGAGAAAACATGGACGGTGATGTGGTTCTACCGTCCATGACACAAGAATTAGAGGAGAGATAAAACATGAACGAAGATGAGCTTCCACCGTCCATGACACAGTGGAATAAAATGAACTTTGACAAAGGCATGACCTACCACTTGAGTTAAGGCTCGGCCCACTATCTCTTCCCTAAAAGTAAAAGGACATCACACCTGGTGATAGGCTCTGCCTTGCATGATCAGAGAATAAAGAGAGAGAAACAAAGAGAGAGAAGGAAAGTGAAGAAAAAGAAATGATAGATACAAGCGAGAGAAGGAAAGGGAATAAAAAGAACAGAGAAGAAAAAAGGAAAGAGTGATATAGACTAGAGGAGAGAGAAAGATAGAGAGATGAGAGGAAGAGAGAGAAATAAATAGATGAGAAGAGGAGAGAGAGATGAGAGGAGGAGAGAGAAAAAGAGAGAAGAGAGAAGGAGAGAGAAAGAGAAATGAGAGGAGGTGAAAGATGAGGGGAGGAAAGAAAGAGAGATGAGCTATTTGACACACCTAAAATAAAGTTTTAGTTACGGAGTCCATTTCAGGGTGCTAAAGGCTGATTTTTCTGAAATTGATTTTTTGTCTTCACTGCCTTAGACATGTCGGATTGAGACAAAACTTGGTGGGTGACCTTTTGGAGTGCTTAGGATGAATCTGACCTATTATGAGCAAGTCTAAGACTATCGAGAATTCCACTATATGTTAAGGAGTATTGACTATTTTCTCTTTTACTCCGCATCGGGACATAAGGTGCTGAAAAACGTGTTCAAACACTTTCATCCTATGTTTTGCGGGTCCATGAAGAGTTCTCTGAATTCTTGTCGAGCTTCCATATTGGAGAAGTCTCGACATTCTTTCAGGGTTTGTCGAATTTCCATTCACGTCACCCTCTCACATCTTTCTTATTTGTCTCTATTGGGAATGTGCAAGGTTTAGGAGGAATCTTTGTCCTCCAGGTCTGCTTGTATAGTATTGTTGGAACTTGCAAGTACTTTTTCGTACTTGAGGTTTTGAGTCGAAAGCTTCTTCTTGGAGATTTTTTTTATTCTTTTCTCTTTTTTTTTTTAACCCGTGACTCCTTTTCAGGTTTTGAACATATCCACTTTTTTTTTTTGTGATGCCTTTTCAGGTTTTCACCACCCATTTGAGCCCATTACGAGTAGTATTTTCTGAGATACATCGCGTTAATGGGGTTATTGAGTTCATACACTTCCTTATTTTTATCTTGTAAGAATTGCCTGTGTGCACTCGGGTAACCACGAATGGACCCTCCCAATTAGGTTTGAACTTGCCAAAAGGGTTCGGATTTGCAAGAGTGTGGAAGATTTTCTTGAGTACCATGCCCCCTTCTCGAAAATGTCGAGGAACAACTTTTCTTTGATATTCCCTCTCGATTCTACACTGGTAAGAAACAATATTTTGTGTTGCTCTTAGTCATCTTTGATCCAAAGTAATGAGGACAGAGATTCATGCTTCAATATTTTGTTTCTCATCTAAATTTTTGTGAATAAGCACTCGGAGAGTCGATATCTCAACTTCAATGGGTGCACTGCTTCCATACCATACACCAATGAGTATGGGGTCATGCAAGAAGGAGTCTTCTCAGTTGTCCGGTAGGCCCATAGCACGTCATTCATCTTTTCATGCCAATATCTGTAACCTTCTATTATTCTATCGATAACCCCAAGAAGTCCTTTGATTGTGGCCTCCGCTTGTCTGTTTCCTTGAGGGTAGTAAGGTGTAGAGAATTTTTATGTTATCCCAAGCTTTTTGCTTACCTTAGTGACCTTTTCATTTTTTAAGTTGGATCCATTGTCAGTAATGATTGACTCAGGAACACCGAATCTGAATACAATGTTATTCTTTATGAAATCGTCAACATGATGTCAATTTTGACAAATGATGCTGCCTTTACCCATTAGGTGAAGTAATTTGTAGCCTTTAATATAAAACGATGGCCGTTTGAGGCTTTTATTGAGATCATTTTTATGATATCAAGACCCCGCATGGTAAAGGCCATACCGGTAGTATTGAGTTGAGTGGTACGGACGATGCATGGATGAGGTCTCCATAAAGTTGACATTTGGTACACCTCGTAACAAACTTTGAACAATCTTTGGCCATGGTGGTCTAGTAATAGCATTAGCACCTGATTTTCTGAGCTAAGGCAGCTGCCCTAGAATGACCTCCTTCATTGTGTAACTCTGTTAGTACTTGGTCGATTTATGGCTGATCGAGACACCGTAGAATGATGTCATCGATGGACTTCTTTAATAGGGGATCACCTCTTACTAAGAATCCCATAGAAAACCTTTGAATGGCTTCTTTATATTTTTTGGTGTCTCCTTCAAGGTATAATCTGTATTTCAGCAGGGACAGAGCACCGTGGAACCATTGTTTTGCCTTAACTAGTGCATCTGAATCCATGAGAGACGCTTCCCCATCGTTCTCATTGTCTTGCTCTATTTCTTTTTCGATCCTTGGTGGGGAAGGGTCATGTTTGTTCCTGATGTAGAATGGCAGCATGGTGATTTCTGAAGGAATATCAACCATTGAAGCAAGGGTCGCAAGGATGTCGGCAAACCGATTATTTTCCTTAGTTACATGTTAAAAGGTGATTTGTCGAATTCAACTCCAATGGCCCATTTCTATGAATTGAGTTTGAGTTGATGTTTCCGGAGTCTTTCTAAAATGGTTCTCAGGTTAGTGAGATGATCAGATCTGACCTTCGACTTGACCAAAATGTCGTCAACATAGTCTTCCATGATGGTACGCATTAAGTCATGAAAGATGCTAGTCATTGCCCGTTGATAAGTTTCCCCTGCATTTTTGAGGCCACAGGGCATGACACAGTAGCAGTAGGTTCCCCATTGTATTATGAATGAAGTCTTGGTCTGGTCTTCTTTTGTCATAAGGATCTGGTTGTAGCCTGAGAAGACGTCAATGAATGACAACATCTCGTGTCCTGCAGTGTTGTAGACCAAGGCATCCATATTTCGTAACGGGAAATTGTCTTTGGGACATGCCTTGTTGAGGTCTCGATAGTCGACACACACTCGGATCCTCCCGTCTTTCTTGTGTATGACCACAATGTTGGCCAACCATTCTGAGTAATCGATGGGGGTAATGAACTTCACCTTGAGCAGTTTGTCGTTTTCTTCCTTAATTTTGAGCTCAAGGTGGATCTTTTGACGTCGAAGTTTCTGCTTTACAGGTTTTGCCCCTTTGATGAATATCTGGTGATGTTGCACCAATGTGGGATGTAACCCTGACATATCATCGTATGACTAGGTGAAGAAATCACGATATTCCTTGAGAAAGGAAATCATATTTTTCTGCTCCTCAAGAGATAGAGAGGTTCCAATCTTGGTTAACCTTGGGTCCTTCTCAGTTCTTAGGTTTACGCTGATCGTCTCTTCGATGATAGCCATTGGGTCACCATTGAACCTCTTCTTGAATTGCTCAACATGGGAAGTGAGGTCCTTAGGTAGAGGGATTTCTTCAGACTCTTGATTCTCTTCAACTTCATCTTGGTCGTCCAATTCATCGACGTGGGTATTGTGCACCATTATTGGGCTATCTTGGATGTTCACCTTTTTTTAAAATTCTTTTTCCATTTTATCAGTCTTATCTCAGTCTTATTATGTTTTGAATTTTCAACGGTTTTTGAAATAACACAAGAGGTATTCCTTATGGGACTCGTGAGAGAAACGTTGGGGACTGGACGTGCAGTGGGGTTAGATGGCCACCCTGCACCTATTCATGTTCTAGCACCAGGACTTAAAGGCCCCGCTGGTATGCTTCCAGCGATTCTCGAGATAGAGGAATAATTGAGCAATTCTATTCCTAGGTTTGTATCGGTGGATAAGCATGCTTGCCATGTTTGAGAGGATCGAGGTTTTGAATACCTCCAAATACAAAGCTCGGATGGCATAAAGGCTTCATCCGGCTTTGCAATAAGGTGAGAGAACACCCGAGTCCTCTTCGATCCCCGTTTCAGTTTTGGCTTGGGGTGATTTACAAATTGCCTCTTTTACACCTTGCCCTTGAATCCCCAAGCCGTGTCCTAGTTGGAAGCCTTGGGAAAAGAGCATGTGTCAAGCCTCAAGGGATCCGAAACCGTGATGTTGACATTGGATAATGTCATCGATCGATGCGAAAGTTTGCAAGATTTTAGGAACAAGGTGGCCGACTTCTAGGCGTAAGGTGGCACAATCGGCTTACTCGAAGGAAGCGAATGGGATTTCTCCAAGCTCGACCCCTGTGGCTAGCTGCCCATTATCTTTACTAGGATTGAGAAAAGAAGGGGGTTCAACAAGTCAGAAATTTGAGGAATTAATGGAGTGTAGAGGCGACCACGAGTGTAGCAGCATGTTGAATGAAGGTTTTTATGTCCAAGACATAAAACTTTATCACTTGGACTATAGGGCAGAACTTAAGTGTGAGAGGGAGTATGCCTTTAGCTGGTCTCTTGGTTCCGTCGTATGCGGCATTAGTCAGCTGACATGGCTCAAAGTCATCCGGGCTTTTGTCTATCTGCTTCACTATTTTCATAGGGCATATGTTTAAGGAAGCCCCATTATCAATAAGCACTCACTGTATCTCATATCCTTGCATGAAAATGGTGATGTGTAGAGGTTGGACATAAAAGAGATTGAAGCTGGTTGGGATGTCATCATCCGTGAACAGTATTAGCGTTGGTGCCATCAGTTGGTTGATACGCACAACTCTTCTAGTTGTGTGCTGCTCAGAATGTGTCTTGGCAAGGACCTTCTCGATCTGGGCTCTATGTGCTGGTGAATTGGCAAGCAGCTCCAAGATGGAGATTTAAGCCTTGATCTTATCAAGATGAGCTGGTAGATCGTACGTGGTTGTGGATCCAAGATTTTCTTTATTCGGTTTGTTATCTACGACCCCTGCTGGTTGTCTGGCTTTTGAGGTGTTTCTCATTCTTTCATTGAGAGTATCGGCCATCAATTCAATGGGTTTGAACACTCAGCCTCTTCAGGTTAGGGAATCAAACTCACCAACCTGAAGCTTACAAGGTCAGCCCTAGTGAGAGCAATGGGAGATTTCGAGGTATTGACCCCTTGTTTGGAATATGATTCCTTTTCGCTGATTCTGACCATATCGATCTCTAGCGTATCATCTTCGCCATATTGGTCCCATTTGGGAAGGTTATCGAGGTTTGGAGATGAAGGGTCTCTTAGAAGGCTTAAAAGATCTTCTTCGGATTCTTGAATGTGATGATCACAACCAAATATGAATCGATTGGGATCATCTTCTTTGTCTCCACTCTCAATCATGTGAATGACGACATTCTCTTTTGAGTTATCTTGAGCTACCAGCTTTTCGGTCATTGTGACCATATTTTTAGGGAGAGGATTTGTGAAGATACCCATCTTTTGATTAGGATCTTCGACAGGTTGATTTCTAGGTGCGATAGTGATGTCCCCCCTATTGATTAACCCTTGAATCACCCGTTTCAAATACAAGCAATTTTAAGTATCATGAGCATGGTTTTGATGCCATTTGCACCACTTGCTCTTATCCGTGACATGAAATGCTGGTTCAAATGGTGGTAGGAGATAAACCATATTTCTAGTCAGGAGTAATTCCAGCACTTTTTCTAATGGGTCTTTGAGAGGCGTGAAATTATCCTCTCGCATTTGGTTATTATTTTGAGCATTGACTCTAGGCTGACCCCTTCGGTTTTAGTTCCGATTGTTTTGTTGAGGAGCTGAACCTTGAGCCGGTCCGTTAATGACAATCTCATTAACTTGACCGGAAGCATTCCCCTTGTTATTGTTTTTGTTCTAATTTTCAGGAGTTGTTATCGGTTTATTGTCGGGCCTGGTGCTAAGGGGTGTCCCTCGTAGGAGTGGGGGATAAGACCGTGGCTAAAGAAGGTCTTGTATTCAGGAGAGGCATTCTTTAAGACTATGGAGATTTTAGCTCGATCCATAAGTGGACATTCTATGACCCGCATCGCCGCCTCATGGAATCGCTCGATGAAATCCTCGAAGGTATCTTCTGGATTTTGTTTCATTACACTGAGCTCACCCAGGGAGAGAGGTCTTGGTGTCGACTCACAGTAGTGAGAGACAAATAGGTTGAACATTTTGTCTGGAGTGATATGTGGTCGAGCGGACATTGTTCTGTGATGCTAGTTCAAGGTCTCACCGGTCAATATTTGTGAAAATATGACCTTTAGCTGGTTAGACTTGCCTCGCAAAGCTCGAATGGAGAGGACGTAGACGTTGACATGAGTATCTGGATCGCTCTTCCCATTGAACTTGTTTCTAAATTCTGGGACAACAAATCTCAGGGGAAGGTCTTCCATGCCTCCAAGGGTCTCATTAACATAAGCCTTCGGGGGTAGGATTTCATGCATGCCCACTCTCACAAGCATGTCCTGCATTGCTTTAATGGTGCCTTCTTGTTTATTATATGGCATGACAGTTGGCCTACCGGTCGGTG
Organism: Amborella trichopoda; assembly: GCF_000471905.2. The sequence continues at coordinate 2,854,440 of NW_006499997.1, read as the reverse complement.
GGTTCCCAAGCGTAGACTGATGAGTCGAAACTTAGGGTAGATGTTCGCCTGCATGGGCCTAAGATTGATGAGCCACAGTCACTGAGGTGGTTTGATATATTTGTGCTTGAGGGGCTTACTGAACCATAGGTGAAGCCACCAGTTGCAAGAATGGCATGGTTTGTGGACCGGATGAACTAGAGGGGCCGATTGAAGAATCGGCTGACTCGGTTGTGCTAGGGGTTGTGAGTTAGTTTGGGATCGACCCATTAGCTAGGGCATGAGCAGCGTAACCTAGGTAAACTAGAATTTTAAGGGTAGCTTGGATGCCCATCTCGCTTAAGGGTTGGTCTAGATTGACACCTCAGCTTCATAGAGTTTTCAAGACATCATGAGTCGTACTATGGTGGTTCGAGGTTGGGTTAGATTCCTTAGACCTAGGTGGGTCATGGTTTTGAGGTCGTTGTGCCTCGAGGTTATCTCGATTTGAGTTATGGGAATTGGCGTTTGATATGGCCTGAACTTCTTCCCTTGCTTGGCTTCTACTTTGGTTGCCTAAAAGCCCCTGTAGGACAACGCTTGGTTGGATCCCTTGACTATTCATGGTTATTTGGGCAGAGCAAACTTTTTGGACCACACATATCTCAGGATTAGGAGTGGACCTTTGGATTCTACCTCTAATTGAAGACTTGGGCATTAGATAATTGATTGACCTGAGTTCTGTCAATAATCCCAAAGGATCACGGCATACAGGTCCCTAGCTTTTGGCAGGTTAGGCTTAGAGTCGGTCGTGGAGCGATCATCATAATCGCCTTGAGTGACTGACATGGTGATTACTTTTGGTGGGGTTCTAGAATCCAAACTTAGGTAAGATGCTAAACTCGACAACTTAGGGAAGAGCTAGCCGACTCTAGGGGAAAAAACGTTAACTATTAGACTAGAACCTACATTTGCTAGACTCAATGGGTTTTGGTTTAGACCCTGAACTCGGGTAAAATCTAGTCTAACTCTAAAGCCAACTCTAAGCTTATACCTATGCTAAAACTTAGACTAAGATCTAGACTAGATAAGTACGAGTCTCGGCTCGGACCAAGAGTGGGTCTGGGCTCGGACCTGGGTGTGAGCCTGGTTTGGACATGGACTAAGCTGGGTGCAAGCCTAGGCTTGGACCTAGAGGGCTGTGAAGATCATACCAGGTATGGTCCCGGATTGGATCAAGGTTGGTTTAGGCACGAGCCCTTGGCTTGGACCAAAAGTAGGGCTTAGGTTTGGACCTAGGTGGAACCTTGTTCGGACTAAGACTAAGATGGGTATAAGTTTAAACTTAAACCCAGAGAGTTTTGATTATTAGACCAAATATGGACTCGGATTGGATCAGAGATGACTTAGGAACGAACCTTCGGCGGGGCTTAAGATCGGACCAAGGCGAAACCTGGTTCGGATCTGAGCTATGCTGGGTATAGGCTTGAACTTGCACTCAGAGAGTTGGACCCGGACTGGATCAAAGATGAGCTAGGAACGAGCTTCACTTAGGACAAAGAGGGCGCCGAAGTTCAGACTAAGGCGAAACCTGGTTCGGACCGGGGCTAAGCTGGGTACAAGCCTGGACTTGAACCCAAGAGTGCTCAACTTGGACCAAAAGTTGTTCCGGACTGAGATCTAAGATTAACCAACATAAATAAGCAAGCACAGCACATGAAAACTTTTGATAGATTATAAGTAAACTTGGCTTGAGAGTGGGTTTCCAACTATTGAAATGTTGCTAGGATGATATAGGTCCCCACATAGGTCCCGGCCTCCCGTTATAGGATTTTCACTAGGTCCTACTATACGCGTAGTTGCTTTGAGGCAAAGGATTATGGAGGGGAGCTCACAGTTAAAGTTACACGATTCCCAACCGCCTTGACTCTCAAAGCTAGGTTCCCCTCAAGCCTTTATCACGGATTTTGGGGGCTTTCAAGAAATTTGTTTGATGGTTTCCCGAGCATTTCTGGTCCGGTGTGTGCTGGAGTGTGTAAAGAAGCACGCAATCAAGCACACAATGCAATGAAGAAATAAAGCGAGCGCTTGGCACTACTCATGCCTAGCGATGCGCACTTCGACGCGAAGCTCGCTCAAAGCACAGTATAGATGGAGGGGTAAGCAACCCCTAAGAAGGTATAGTCAAAACAGTGAGACCAAGCACAGTCCGTGCTAAGTCGAGCGTGGCCCTTTTCAAGGTTGACCCGAATGGGACACGGTTCAGGGAGGGTGCCAGCAACCCTCAATGTGT
>NW_006499997.1:2707114-2848348 GCF_000471905.2 Amborella trichopoda | reverse complement strand
CGACGTACGTAGACGTACGTAGTACGTACGTAGTAGTAGTAGTAGTAGTAGTAGAGAGAGAGAGTAGAGAGAGAGAGAGAGAGAGAGAGAGAGAGAGGAGAGAGAGAGAGAGAGAGAGGCTTAAATGTCTTAAGAATGAGAGGTGGCAGCTCGGGCTGCCAAGTGGAAGACACAGTGGCATGCAAATTGACAGGTGGCAGATGTGGCAGCATGCAGCAAGCAGCTAACATCCATGAGCCATGCACATACCCGACGGCATCACGCAGGGCGGTACTCTTTTCTACTACTTCTCATTATCGTGCGTGTCTTTCTCTTCTTCTTTTTCTTATCGCCATGCGCACTCTTTCTTCCTCTCTATCTTATTGTCGTGTGCACCCACTGTCGTGCACGCTTACTGCCACGTAAATCTACTCTCTTCTTCTTTCTTACTGTCGTGCGTGTCCACTGTCGTGCATGCTTACTGGACGAGAAAGTCTGGGTCGTTACATCATCCCACCCTTAAATTGGATTTTGTCCTCAAAATCATGTCTCAGTTAATCGAATAACTGGGGGTTCTTATCCCAGATTCCTCTTGTTCCCATGTCGATTCTTCCTTTGAGTGATACTGCCATAACATGAGATGGGTCTAGCTGATATTTGTTTAACAGTGATAGATGAAACACGTCATGAATATTCACCAACTCAGGTGGTAGGGCAAGTCGATAAACCATATTTCCAACTATTTTCATAATTTCAAAAGGTCCAATGAATCGTGGGCTCAATTTCCTTTCTTGTTGAATCTCATAATACCCTTAGTTGAAGATACCTCAAATTTTAGGTCTCTCCTTCGAATATCGGTGTAACTCTTCTGTTGACTTTGAGCAGTCTTGAGTCTCTCCTGAATCGAAGCAATCTTTTCTGAGGTCGTTTGAACAATTTCGGGCCCTAGCAGTCTCCTTTCACCAACCGCATCCCCACAGATAGATCTGCACTTCCTCTCATACAAGGCCTCAAAAGGCGCCATTTGAATGCAGGCTTGGAAGCTGTTGTTATAAGCAAATTCTATTAGAGGCAAATGGTCATCCCATCTTCCTTTCAAATCAGTAACACAAGCCCTTAACATATCCTCCAAGGTCTAAATAGTCCTTTCTGGCAGCCCATCAGTCTGGGGATGGAAAGCAGTGCTAAAAATGAGTCTTGTCCCTAAAGCTGATTACAGACTATTCCAAAATCTGAAGTAAATCTAGCGTCCATTTCGGACACGATGCTGACAGGTATCCCATACAACCTTACAATTTCTTTATTGTATAACTAGGTCAATTTCTTAAAAGTATAAATTGTGCGGACCGGTAAGAAGTGAGTAGCTTTAGACAACCGGTCCACAATGACTCAAATGTTATCTTGCCCAACACCTGTTCAAGGTAAGCCAGAGACAAAGTCCATAGTAATGTGTTCCCACTTCCATTTTGGCACGGGTAAGGGTTGGAACAGCCTGGCGTGTTTCTGATGCTCAGCCTTCACTTGCTGACATGTCAAGCACTTAGAGATAAATCATGTCACTTCCCTTAAAATATCATTCCACCAGAAAGTTTTCTTCAGGTCTTGATACATCTTAGTACTCCCTGGGTGTACAGTATAGCGGGAGTGGTGTGCTTCCTCCAAAATAGCTTGCTTCATCCTTTCATCATTCACAACACATACTCGATCCTTAAATCTTAACAGATCATCACTGGTAACATAGAAATCATCCTTCCTTCCCAGCTTTATTTCTTCTATAATTTTCATGAGTTGGGGCTCTTACTTTTGTGCCATTCAGATCTGTTGAAAGAGTTGGGGCTCCATCCTCACATAAGGGGTCATTCATCACTAAGGAGTAGGGTTGGGTGCCACTCCACTGCATCTTCTATTAGTTTCATCTCTCAAACCAATAGGTGTGCCATTGATACCATGGGCTTTTTACTTAAAGCATCAACTATTACATTAGTCTTGCCTGGTTGGTAATTGATGGTACAATCATAGTCATTCAATAGATCCATCCATCTTCTTTGCTTCATGTTTAACTCCTTTTGAGAAATTGGGCTCCATAGAGGTAATGTCTCCATCTTTTCAAGGCAAGCACTACAGCTGTGAGTTCTAAGTCATGAGTTGGGTAATTTTGTTCGTACGGCTTTAATTGTCGGGAGGCATAAGCTATGACCTTCCCTCGTTGCATCAACACACACCTAAGCCCTTTATGAGAGGCATCAATATAAACCATAAAAATCTCGTTCCCTTCGGGTAAGGCCAGTATCGGGGCTGTAGTCAGTCTCTCTTTCAATTCTTGAAAATTTTTCTCACACTCATCTGACAGTACAAATTCACTTCCTTCTGGGTTAGGCAAGTCAGGGGGAGTGCTATCTTTGAGAACCCTTCTACAAAGCGCTTATAACATCCTGTCAGTCCCAAAAAACTACAAACCTCAACCACATTGTCGGTCTTCACCACTAAAGTACAGCTTCAATTTTACAAGGGTCAACTGCGACCCCGTCCTTAGAAATAATGTGCCCAAGGAAGGCCACGCTCGGAAGCCAAAACTAGCTTTTCCCCAATTTAGCATACAATGTTTCAGACTTTAGAGTCTGGAGGACCATTCTTAAGTGTTGCCCATGCTCTTCTAGGTTCCTTGAATATATCAGAGTATCATCTACAAAGACCACCACAAAATCATCCAGAATGGGTCTAAAAATTTGATTCGTCAAATCCATAAAGACAGCCGGGGCATTGGTCAGCCCAAACGACATTACCAAGAATTCACAGTGGCCATATCAGGTCCTGAAAGCAATCTTAGGGACACCTTCTTCCTTGATCCGCAGTTGATGATAGCCTGATCGAAGGTCAATCTTAGAAAATACTTGGCCCCCTTGAACTTGGCCAAAAAGGTCATCAATTCTAGGCAAGGGGTTTCTATTCTTTACAGTGACCTGGTTTGGCTATCTATAGTCTATACAAAGCTTTAAAGACCCATTTTTCTTTTTCACAAATAGGACAGGTGCACCCCAAGGTGACACACTGAGTCGAATGAACCCCTTTTCTAACAACTCTTGCTATTGTTCTTTTAGTTCCTTTAGTTTCAGTTGGGGCCATCCTATAAAGGGCTTCAGAGAAGGGAACGGTGTCTAGAACCACATCTATCTCAAATTATACCTTTCTGACTGGAGGTAAAGAGGTCAGCTCCTCAGGAAAAACTTCGGGATATTCCCTCACCACTGGTATCTCTTTTAACTTTGACTGGACATCCCAATTCTCTACTACATAGGCTAAATACCCAACACATCTTTTGACCAACAAGCGAGAAGCCCGAAGGGCTGAAATAAGGTGTAGAGGGGAACAATCTTTAATGCCCACAAAGTTCAACTCAGGCTGATTTGGGCATCTAAAGGTTACAATTTATCATAGCAATTTATTGTAGCATAATGTATGGACAACCAATCCATGCCCAAAATAACATCAAAATCTCGAATGTCAAACAATATCAAGTCTATAGGTAAGACACATCCTTCAAGCATAACTCCACAATGTTTATAAACAATATCAGTTTCTAAATATTCCCCCATAGGTGTGCATACTACTAAAGTCCAGTCAAGAAGTGCAGGTCTAGCATTCATGTGGCATGCAAAGTGAGGTGCAACAAAAGAGTGCGCAGAGCCAGGGTCAATTAGAATTTTTGTTTCCATGCCACAAACAAAGACGGTACCTCGAATTACAAAGGTAGACGCCATGGCTTCTCGTTGTGAGAGAAAATACCTGACCTTGAGTCTTCGGTCGATTTTTTGATCTCTTAACCGGGCAGTCTTTGATTAGGAGGTCAGGCTTGCTACATCTGAAATAAGTGCATGCCGTTCTTTGACACTCATCCTCAGAGTGATTGTCTTTCCCACAGTATGAGTACGTCGGGCGCTAGTTGTCTCTTATGTCACCCGGATAGGTCTTATGAATCTTCTTATTCCTGTGATTATCTCTTCCCCTGAAGCTTCTCCTTGGGGGTGGTTTAGTCTTCCTTCAAAGGTTCCTAAATTGGGCTGGCCCCATTCTTCCCTTCTTTCTTAATGGGGACTCTTCTTCATCCCTTTCAATTTTCATGGCAAGGTCTACTAAAGGGGAGAAGGTGTTGAGGTTTGCTGATAACACCCTCCCCCTTATTTCTGTACTGAGGCCTCTCTCAAACTTATTCGCCTTTCGTGCCTCAGTATTGATGATGTGTGGCGCATATCTTGACAGCTCAGCAAACTTGGCTGCATATTGCTCCACTGACAAGTTTCCCTGTTGCAGCTCAATGAACTCCACTTCCTTTCTTTCCCGTATAGAGTCAAGGAAGTACTTCTCATTGAATGCTTCCAGAAAGTTTTCCAAATTCACTTTTGTCCCTAACCTTTCCCATGATTGCTTCACTGAGCCCCACTAGTTCTTTGGTTCTCCTTTTAACATGAAGGTTCTCAGCCTAACCTTCTGTTGATTAGTACAGTCAACACCTCAAATATATTTTCCACTTATCTTCTCCATCGCTCCGCTTTCTCCTCTACCCCATGCCCCAAAAACATCGAAGGTGCTAGCCTCCTAAATCTTTCTATCAACCCACAATCAAACAGTTAAGGGGCAGGAGTAGTCGGTGCCGGTTCATCATTTGAGTCATGGCTTATAAGGTCTTGAAGAATTCACCGAGGGCCACTGTATTCCCATTGCTAGAGCTCGCATTATTAGCACGAGTCCTCGGCATCTTTGACCTAAAATACGAGCACCCAATTACTAACCTATTCAAGACTATTCTAGAGACACTCTTAAGACTCTCTAGGCGAAGAATCCTATCCATGATGTTATGATACCATAACTGTCGCGACCCTTCCCCCTAACCCCTACCGTACATGCCAGAGGGCGACAGAGTGAGGGATCACGACCAGAGGTCGCAAACATCACTCAGGTGGGAGTGACTCAATACGTCTAGAAATGTGGAATCAAAGGAAACCATGAAAGAAAATAAAACTCATTCATCATGCAAATTAAAATCATTAAATACATATGCAATCTCAAAAGGTTCTTTACAATTCGTTCTAAGGCACTACCAGGTTGACAACAAAATTTCAATATTACATCAAAATAACATTGTGGCACCGCCACCTGACACCTACTATAAAATTTTCCTTGTCGGATCCTAAACTTCAACCGCCTGCCACCATTGTGTAGCTCTGCCCTTAAGAATGGTCGGTTATCACTCTACGCTGATGGAAAAATAAGAAGACTGAGCTAAAAGCCCAAAAAGTAGATCAGTGCTCTTGCATTCCCACCTACATGCACACATATAAGATAATGTGGTCCGCAGGTCATCACAGTTCATGTGAGTCACATAGTAAAGTCATGAATCACAATTCATTAGCAGTGTTAAACAAAGTATGATTCAGATATCGGACCGTACATGTTGTATGAGCTAACAATTATTTCACCTCCTATCATAGTAACAGGTCAGTACCCAAAAAGAACACACAAGCAAAGTCTAGATTTGTCTACTCTAGAAGTAGAAGCCATATCGATCAGGCCAAGCCAATCCTGAACTTGAAACTTCTACCCTCATTCAGAAGGAAGGACAACGACAAATGAAGGCCCCATTTCGTATTCCTCACTCATACACAAAATCCCCAGTGCACTTTGGGCTTTTCTGTGATGACCCAAACTTCTCCCGGTTGAGTAGGATTGCAGTGCCGGTTGTGTAACGCCATGCGTGAAGAGGGTCATCGCCGTGCGTGAGTGGTTGAGTGCATGGTAGTCTTGGGAGCTCTCTCTCTCTCATAATCATTTTTTTTCCTCTGCATGCTGTACCCATAATCATTATGCCTCCATGCTTGTTCTCTTTCTCTCCTCATGCATGTTATTTAGCTTTGCATGAATGACACTTGTCACTTGCTGCCCTTTCCTCTTTTATAAATAGAGCCCTTCTCATCCCACTCAAGATCTTTGGCCCCCTCTCTCCCACATTTTGCTCTCTCTTTCTTTCTCTCTCTAAAAAACTTAGAGTCTCATATTGGGGTTCTTGGAGAAGTGGTTGTGTGCAGGAGTTTTGGTGCAAGTTTAGAGCTCAAGGTTAGTAGATCATGTTATTGTGTGTTTTAGTATGAAGCATGAATTGAAGCATGAATCTAAGCATGTATGAAGAATGATTTAGTCATGAATAAGCTTGAAATTCAGCATGAGATTGTATCGAAATTTGTGTGGAATAATCGGATTGCATGTATGTGTTTGTGCTCTGTTTTTCCAGAAATTTAGGCTCCTTTCTATAATATGATATACACTATTGTGATTTCTGTTGAGCCCATAAATTTGTGGGTTGATGCTCTTGTGGGTCTATTTTATGCTATAATTTGTTTCATGTGATTATCTTATGTATTTTAGAAGTTATGCTTTGATAATGAGAAATGTTATGGCTGGACTATGGAATTCCAGGGAGAATTGTTTGTCTCTCTATTGATTTATCAAATTATATCAAAATTGCTTAAAATTACCACCATTGGAAATATTTCTGAGTCTAGTTTAAGTTTTATATTTATGTCTAGATGATATTCTTGATAGATTGGAAGATACAATATGAAATGCACATGAATGTCATTGTTATCAGACTGTGAAACTTTCCTGGAACATCGCTTCTGTTGTACTGAGATGTTTTCTAATCTATTGGAGTCCAAATGATATGAAATCACAGCCATTTAAAATATGCATGAGTCTATTGTGTTTTTTAGTTTTTTACCTTGTTCTTATTCTGTGAAATTGGAAAGTTATGATCCGAATTGTGAAGGTATGTTACTGTTGACAGATTTCACAGAAACTCAAAATTAATGCTTTTGTTGCCACATGTTCTGACTTACCAATGGAGTCTTATCACTCCCAAACCTCGGCCATTTAAAATATACATGTGTTGGCTTAAAGTGTCGTGCCGAAATTATCTTGAAATTCCCTCTAGATTGAGAGTTATGCCTTTGATAAGAGGGATATGTCACTGATAGTAGAATGTAGGATTTTCCAGAACTATGGGTTATGTTGTACCCAAGTATTGACTGGCCAAACGGTGGTATTTTGACTCCGAACCACTTCTGTATGAGGGATATCTGTGTCTACTGTATTTTTCATGTTATGACTAAGTTGAGATTCATTATGATTCAGGAGCTATGTCTAACTGCCTGTAATATTATCATCACCTGAATTAGGGAATGTTGTGGAATAATGAATGCTATGGCATAGTGAAAGTTGTGAGGCAAAGAATGGTCTCAACTAGTGAATTTTCTGAAACTATGAATGCCTATGAATAATGTTGATGTTCACATCTTGCTCTGATTCTTTATTTATGTAAAGTTATACTTCGAAACATGCCAGTAGATCACCGTAGACAGTTTTGGTAAAAACACAGAACTGATGTCTCTAATGTTAAGAGTTTTGAACAACCAAATGAGGTTCGATTCTTCAAAACCACTTCCTTTTGAAATTTTTTTTAATAATCTTGAGATCACATGTTTATCACTTTTCGAAATTCTCCCTAATTTGAGAGTTATCTGATTAATTGTAACAATATATCACTATCGATAGCTTTTATGAAACTCAGAATTTATGCCTTTGTCACCACGGATTTTGACAAGCCAAAAGGGGTCTATTTTCTTCCAAGCTACTTCCATTTGAACAGTTCAAGAGTAAACTTAAATTCACATGTTGAGTACTTTTTGGAATTTCTTCTTGATTGTGAGTTATGATGTAAAGTTTAAAGGCATGTCACTGTCTTCACTACACAGCAGATTTCAGATAAAATTTCTTCATTCTTTTGAAACTTTGAGGGGCCAAACAAGGTCCAATTGTTTAAACTACCCCAATTTGAAAGATAGAAAACTGGTTTTGGAACCATCTTCAAACTCTAAATGGTTTAATGATTACAGCCCTAATGGTAAGCGCACATCATTGCCTTGATGGCAGGAAATTGAGAGGGTAAGGCTTAACTGACATAATGTCATTGTTACTATAGTAATGTGATTGCAATACTATTAAGATGTGGTGTGCCACACCCAAAATGTGATCTTGCTACTATCATGACAAGATACTGATATCATCATTATGTGATATGTGATATGTGATATGTGATATGTGATATGTGAATGGATAGCTACTGTGTGAATGATGGTATCATGCTACTTATGTGTTATGTGTATTGGTACCTACTGTGTGAAGGATGATACCATGCAGCTTATGTGTTATGTGAATGATGGTACCGTGCTGCTTATGTGATATGTGATATGTGAAGGCATACCTACTGTGTGAATGATGGTATCGTGCTGCTCATGTGATATGTGATATGTGATATGTGATATGTGAATGGATACCTACTGTGTGAATGATGGTATCATGCTACTTATGTGTTATGGGTATGGGTACCTACTGTGTGAATGATGGTACCAGCATACTGAGATATTGGCATGCTTTGAGCGTATTGCATAACCAGCTGTGACATGATGACATTTCTTGTGATATGGGAATTTCTCGGCATGCCTTGTCCGTATCGCATTGCCTAGGACATGTAACTTGTCATGTGGTGTGCATGAGGTGATAAGCTATGTGTGACTTCTCGGCATGCTTTGAGCGTATTGCATTGCCTGAGATATGTGACTGTTTGATATTAGTGAGGTGCTTGCTTTGAGGGTATTACAGGGCCTGATTATGTGACCATACTATGTTAAGTGACTGAGTGGTGTGCTTTGAGCGTATTGCATGACCACGAGATAATAAGTGATTTCTCGGTATGCTTTAGGTATACTACATTGATTGATATTATAATTCTGGCCACTACGCAATGGGTCCTGCATTGGTAGTGGATATTCTGATTTTGTTATATGAGTGGGCGCCACTTTGAGAGTATTGCTGGGCCTGCCTGTGTGTTTCATGCCAGTAAGGTACATGCCTTGGAGTGTAATGCATTACCTAACTCTGTGAGTGCTAAGGGATGAAAATATGCTTTATTATGAAATAAGAATATGCTCCATTGTGATAAGTACGTATACTGTAGAACATGTTCAATTATAGATGAATGAGTAATATTGAGGAGTGCATATGATGATCTCCTGTGTAAAGGTCTTTCTGAACTACTAATTCATGTGATATCCATTATCTGTACTATGAATGTGAGTTATGATATCTTATATAATGTGCCTGCTCTACCTTAAAAGAATCATCCTATAATTGTGACATAATTGTGATGCATGACTCCTGCTTTATGAGCATGGCTTAGAATCTTGATCTGTGCTGTGTGATAATACTCATAGGCAGGGAAGCATAACGTTGTGATCTACTTACTGAGCTTTTTAGCTCATTCCTTTGCTTCCACCCTTGTAGATTGACTGCTGCAAGTCAAGAGCGGCGGGAGGTGATCATGTTTGGTGGACTGAAAGCCCGCGCTTGATGAATGGATCCATGTTCTTGTATAGTTCTTGAGTATGTGTTTGTTAGTTGTCAGACATGTAGTTGTTGTTATTGAAGTTATGCATTTTGATGGCAGGCCAGCAGTGCCTTGGACGATTGTAATATTCTGGTTATTGTAGTTATGACCTTGGAGACTGTTTATGGATATGAGTGGTTTTAATTTATCCAGCTTTTGTTATGTTTATGGTGGGAGTTTGTGTTTTCTTTCGTGGCTTGCTTCTGATTCTGCTTATCTTATGCGTTGAACCACTCCCACCTGAGTGACATTTGTGACCTCTGTCAGAGCGATCCCGCACTCTGTCGCCCTCCGGCATGGGACGGTAGGGGTCAGGGGGGCGCGATCGTGTCATTTTCAATAGGCAGTGGCCTTGCAAGATACTCCTTATGCCTTCAGGTGAGAGGGCGTTACACTATCAGTGGAGGACCCAATGCGTAGTGCTCATAATAATGTGGGGGGGGGGGGGGGGGGTGGCAACCCTCCCTGTTATTTACAGTCACTTCCGGACTCCATTCATATCATTGGAGTCAAGGCACATGGTTAGGTGCCTCGATCTTGCCCTCTAGATCTGGATGATCTGGTAGCACGCGTCTCGAACAGAGGAACCCGAGACTTGAGATCGCTCTCTTGGGAACCTTGCTAAAAAAACAAGGGCAGGTAGACCAATCGATGAGAGAGAAATCTAGGGTGGGTTCGGGACTTACTCTGGCTGGCTCGCGTGGGCGCCTTCTTAGATCACGAAAAAAGCCCCCTAATCGTAAAACTGGTTCCGAATCGCCTCCATTGGCTTGTATTCTTCTATTTATGCAATCACACATATATGGCAAATGTTACAAGACAGGTGGGTCAAGGGACCACACCTTGCCTTCAGAAGAACATACATAGGCATGCACATTCAAAAGATGAGAAGAATGAGAGGATGAAGATTGGGGTGAGAAGAATTTGATCGAGTGGTGAGATCGACACAGTGACCTACTAGTAGGTACTTGACCATTCGTGGTAGCAAAATGGGTTCGGTGGCACAGATCAGCTCAACAGAGTTACTACTAGATGACTAGTCCAATACCGACTAGCTCGACACAATGACTTATCTGTTGTGGTAATAATGAGGGCACAGTAACTATGACCGACATAACAACATTACAGCTAAACGACAGGACTACCATTGAAGGCCAGCCTCAACCTCTATGGATCAAACAAGAGAGGAAAAGAAAGAAGAGAGATTAGAGAGAGAAAGAAAATAAGAGAGACAAATGAGGAAAGAGTAGAGAAGAAGGTAAAAGAGAAGAAGAAAACCATCATAGAAGAAGAAGAGATAGAGAGGAAGGAAAGGAGGAGGAGGACACAGATGACGATGGCTTCTGCCGACTATGAAATAAAGAAAGAAGAGGGAGAAACCAGGCAATGCTAGGATTTCACCAGCTGCGACATAAAAGAAGAAAGAAAGAGAACCCAAATGCCGCTAGGCTTGTGTTGGGTGTTACAGAAGAGCAGAAAGAGAGAGAACCCAGGCGGCGCTAGGCTTGCACCTGTTGGAACAAAAGAGAAGAAAGAGAGAGAACTCAGGCGGCGTTAGTCTTGCGTCGGCTAGGATAGAAGAGGAGAATGAAAGAGAACCTCGACGACACTACGCTTGCGCCGGCTGGAACAAAAAAGAAGAAAGAGAGAGAACCCAAGCAACGCTAGGCTTACGTCGGCTGGGACAGAAAAGAAGAAAGTGAGAGAACCCAGGCGACGCTAGGCCTGCACCGGCTGGGAAAGAAAAGAAGAAAGAGAGAGAACCCAGGCAGTGCTAGGCTTGCATCTGCTGGGATAGAAGAGAAGGACGAAAGAGAACCCAGGCGGTGCTAGGCTTGCGTCGACTGGGATAGAAAATAAGAAAGAGAGAGAACCTAAGCAGCGCTAGGCTTGTGCCGACTGGGACAGAAAAGAAGAACAAAAGAGAACCCAGGCAGCACTAGGCTTGCGTCGGCCGGGAAATAAAAGAATAAAGAGAGAGAGAGAGAGCTCAGGCAGTGCTAGTCTTGCGCCGACTGGGATAGAAGAGAAGAACAAAAGAGAACCTAGGAGGCACTAGCTTGTGCCTGCTAGGACAAAAAAGAAGAAAGAAAGAGAACCTTGACAGTGGCTTGGCCCGCCATCCAAGATAAGGCTCGGCTCATTGCCCCTGTCTCGTGAACAGGAAGGCATCACATAAAATGAAAGGTAAGAGAAGGAGAAGCAGGAAGATTGAGGCATGACAGACCAAAGGAGCAAGGACAGAAAGAGATAAAGATGAAGGTAGGAGAGAGAAAGGGAGAGAGATGAGAAAAGAGGAGAGAGAAAGAGGAGAGGAGAGAAAAAAAGAGAAAGGATAGAGAAAAGTGGAGAGAGAAAGAGGGGAGGAGAGATAAAGGAGGAGGAAGAGAAAAGAGGAGGAGGAAGAAAGTTACCTTATCGAGGGCTATCGTTCCTTTTCTTCTCTCTCCTCTCTCTCTCTCCAAGACGTACCACCAACTCAAGCAAGAATTTGAATCTTTATTAAATGAATCAAAGTTTGAACTCAAGGTCCTTTCGTCCTTTTTACAATTAGGCTTTGCATGTTTATATAGAATTGGGCTCAAACATGGGTGGATTCCCAAAAACTACCTAAAATTGAAGATAATTATAATTTAATTGAATTAAAATAAATTCTAAAAATGGGTACAAAAGGACTGTTTTTCCCCTGCCAAATAATGTGTGGAATTTCATAATAGTCCATGCTACTGCCAGAGAACTTGCATGATCTTCCATTACTGGTTCAGAGTTGCTCTGATGCCTATTTGATCGAATGATGATTGTTTTCTTGTAAGGATCGACATGACGATTGATTTGATACTAACTTCGAGTCATGAATCATGTTTTTAATTCATGATCATGAGACATGAATTTTGGATAAATCTTGAAAACTTTGGATCTATAGTGCGCTTATTCCTTAATGTTTTTTTGTGACTTCTTCATTGTATTGCACTGAGCATGCCGTCACGATCCCATTGCAATAAACGCAACTTGATTTCATATCCGGACAAAGATTTCATCGTCTTGAATTTTGGACGGAATCTTGAAATCTGGTAGTCGAAATTGATAGCATCTTCGGCAGTTTCGTGTTTGAAATCCAATCGTTCATCGTATGCGAGGTTTAGACTAAAGATAGCCTCGAACCTTACACACATAGTGCAATTGGTTTCATGTAGATCGGGTAAACAAACGTCGTGATTTGGCCTCTCGAATGAGGCATGCTGCTGTTGATTTTTCTGCAATTTTCTTCACGAATCATCAACTTTTCTCTAGTTTTTCTCCCTGCTCGGGCATTGTCATGGGGCGTACCACCTATCGAAATGCTAGTCTCGATGAGACGAACATCCTCACAAAATTTGAGAATGATCCAACTAGGAATGAGCGAGATATTGGCCCAAAAATTCACTGCCCATGACTGTGAAAACAACCACCTTTAATGGTGTTTTGGTGCAGGGTGGCCACACGGGAATAGTGTGCGACCTACCCATTTTTGGTATTTTACCCATAACTTTATCCTAGAGTGCCTAATTTAGCTGAAACTTGACCCATAGGGGTTTTCAACCGTGTCGGATCTATTAACGGTAGTTCCACAACTGTTTTATGCATAAAAAATATAGTTCTAGTTATGGGGTCCATTTCAGGGTGCTAAGGGTGGATTTTTTCGAAATTATTTATTTGTGTTCACTCCCTTATATATGTCTGATTGTGATGAAACTTGGCAGGTGGCCTTTTGAAGTGCTTATGAAGATCTTGACCAGTTCTGGGGCCACATTGAGACTGTCAAAATTTTCAATGTATGTTGAAGCTTTATTGATCAGCTTTCTCTTTATTCCGCAATAGGGACCAAGGTGTTGAAAAATGTGTTCAAACAACGTGCCCCACTGAATGTTGTGCTTTGAGAGAAGTGAGAAGGACAACATTCAAAAAATTTCATTCAGCTTTATTACGTTTTTTCTTCATAACCACATGACCATGTGAACGTCGAGGAGATTAACGTAATGCTGCAACTAGGATGCTCATATGTTTAGATGCGATGTACAGGTCCATCCGTGAAGACTTTAGGGGGAGAAGAGACTTTTTTTAAGGATCTTTTCGAAGTCCTCCCCCTCATGTGGATTGTTGGTGATTATGAAGCTGAGGATTTTGTACGAACGTTGTTAATCAGATTCAGGCCCGTCTGGCAATTGAGTGCCATGGTGAAGGGCATTATTCCCATTTGGTCTGGGTTTCTTTCTCGTGGATAGACAACCAAAGAAGCTTTGGTCAGTGATCGGCAGCATTGCACGCCATATATTCCTTGGCAGGCAGGGTACATAAGTTTATCGAGGTGATTGGCTTTTAGTATAACCCCTAACCACTATTAGTAGTCTCACATAACAAGTCCAAAATCATGGCTGACTTAGCCTTCTTGGGGCATCTTTGGTTTATTGGAGTGACTTTCTTATTTATTATTCTAGATGGTCTGTTGAAGAGCCTTTGGTTGGCGCTCATCTTCGTTGTGCACCAGTTATTCCTTTGTGGGTAGGGTACCTCAGTTTATCGAGGTGACCAGCTTTGGGTATAGCCCCTACCGACTATTAGCAATCTCGTGTGACGAGTCCAAAGTCATGGCTGACTTAGCCTTCTTGGGGAATCTCTAACATCTTTGGAGTGCATTTGTAACCTTTTGGGAATGATACTCTTCTTCCTGAGACTTGTCTTGCCTTCTTGGTGAGTCTTCTGTCATTCGAGTCCTTTTCGTAAAGGGACTCAGGCTATCGAAATCTTTTCCTTGAAGCTCATATTTTGTTTATCCTGGTATTGTGACACCAAGGATTTTTTTCTTTGAAATGTGGGCTGAAGCCAACCACATAGGTGAATGATGCATCAACCTGTTTATTGGCCCAAGCGTCATTTGCGGATTTTCAGTTGAACTTGGGAAGCGGCGCCGTAGAGACGGTTTTCACCAACTCCCTTTTATTTGAGGCTCTTTTACTCAAGACCTTTTGGCCATGTCCACCCTTTTCATCCATTTTTACTCACGGTACCCTTTTATGATTTTCACTGTGCCCGGGTCTTTTTTTTTACGAAACTCTTTTACTCATGGTTTCATGACCATGCCCATCCGTTATTTTTACTCATGATGTTCCCTTGTCTAGGTATACACCATGCCCATTATTTTGTGTGAAGTCATGTTTAGGGTCATGCCTCCAAGACCTGTGTGAAGCCTTTTATCGTCATATGGTCAAAACGTGCACTACAGTTTAAGGTCATATAGCTGGACCATGGTGATGATGGATGACAGTCTATGAAGGCCATGAAGCTAGTATGGTAGTGGTTTTAGCTCACTTTGGGGAGATGACACGAGGCTACCTATAAAAAATGAATGATGTACGAAAGGTGGGTGAAAAATGGTGACCCACTAGTTTACAATGAGTATGAGTGGCGGGATGGTTCACCATTTTGTGAGCACGAGTGAGACTCACTAAGGAATGATGAATGATGAGGAAATGGATGGACACACTGGGGAGGTAATGAAGGTGGTGCGCGCACACGAATGGGTCGGTTAGCGAAGACGTACGTGAAAATGCACGAAAATGGTGTGTTCGCGTATGAGGCGGCGAGTTTAAAGTCATGCCTCTTGGACTTGTGCAAAGCAGTTTAACGTCCTGTGGTCAAGATGTGCACTATTGTTTAAGATAATATAGCTTGGACCGTGGTTATGCAATTTAAAGTCATACAACTAGGACCATGCAATTTAAGGTCGTGTAACTAGACTTCCACTACAGTTTAAGGTCATATAGTTTGGACCATGGTGCTGAGCCTTTTAACGTCATGCGACTATGACGTACACTATAGTTTAAGGTCATATTGCTTGGACCATTGTTATGAAGTTTAAAATCATACAACTAGGACCATATTGTTTAATGTCATGCAAATAGACCTCCTCTATAGTTTAAGGTCACTAGTTTGGACCATGGCACTGAGCCTTTTAACATCATGTGGCTAA
The DNA here is from genome assembly GCF_000471905.2 of Amborella trichopoda. The sequence continues at coordinate 2,832,869 of NW_006499997.1, read as the reverse complement.
GACGTGTACTATTGCATATAACTTGGATCGTGCATTTTAGGGTCATGAAACTAGGCCTCCGCTACAATTTAAGGTCATATAGTTTGGACCATGCTTTTTAGGGTCATGCACCTGGACCAAAGTTGTGCAGTTTAAGGTCATGCAGCACGGACCATAGCAGTGGATCGCCATGTAGGTGAAGCTGCATGGGAAATAGTTCTATAGAAAGCAATGAATCCCGGGGGATAAAAGGGTTAAGGCCAACAAGGGGTTCAAATTGGAAGAGCGACTTCATTAGGGGTAATGAGAACATGTGTGGGTCCCTTATAAGTGAAACATGGTACCCGACTCCTAGGTGTGAGACAGACCCACTGGTGGTTGCAGTGATAAAATGACCCTAACTCAACTAGGGATAATGAGCTGCAATACGAGTATGACTCCTACTGGGGCTGAGAGACTATAACATGGGTATGACTCCCACTAGGGATGAGAAGTCATAAGCCTGGGTGGAATGACCTGGGTAAAACTCCACTGAGATTAATAGGTCACGGTCAAGGCACAACTTCACTGAGGATAGCATTAGTAGGACACGTAGGGCCATAGCGTGGAGTGTGTGGCGATGGACTGTTTTGAACACAACCGGTGCTGAGAACGACCAACACTGCTTCTTGAACAATCAACCAGTGCTGAGCCTTTTGAAAACGCAGCCGGCACTGAGAACAACCAACCACTGTCTCTTGAATACCCAAACGACGTTGAGGTTTAAAAAAACGTAGGTGGTGCTAAGGGTGGTCTTGCTAGCTCTTAAACATAGCCGGCCCTGGATTGCTGAGAATGTGGCCGGCGCTAGAGTTACTAAAAACATAGTCGACGCTAGGCTATTGAAAACACAGTCCATGTTGGAGTTACTAAAAACATAGGCGGCGCTGAGTAGTTTCGACAACATAACCGGCATTGATTGTAGGTTAGTGTTCGGGCCTTGACCCAAGCCCGACCCGGTCATGGCCTCTGTTGCATAGGAATTCATGAGCGGTGGTAAAACATGCCTTGGCCCTCAGGACAAAACCTGACCCTGTCCGGCCCATTGACATTTGGCCTCCTTGGAAGAGGCTGGGATTCCCAGTTTGCAAGGGTCATTCGAGGGAAGGCTTTGCTTGTATAAGGGGGCAAAACCCCCATTTTGACTGTTTCATCGAAGGTAAAAAGACTTAGGGTGAAAATTTTGGTTTTAATGGTGAGGAGCTTTGTCAAACATAGGGTCTTCCAGCGGGGTTCGAGGGAGGTTGCTAGTAAGCAAGGGAGGTTCTAGTCGAGCAAGGAGACACCCGCGGGCAAGGAGGCAGGCTCAGTTGAAGTTACAGAAGTTTCGCAGCCAGCACATGGAGTTTTCTAGGGAAATAAGGGGAACTCTAACCATAGTTTTGTGAGTTCTGGCGAAGGAAAAAGGAGGTAGCAGTGGCTGTAGTAGACTATCCAAGCATTTGGCTAGTCTTTTGGTAGTTTTTCGGGGGCGTATGTGGTTTCCCGATGTCTTGGTTGGGGAAAGTTGCTGAGGTTTCCTGACAATGGAAAGGGAATCCTGGGGAGAAACCAAAGGGCGAAGGGAAACATGCGATTACAAGAGGTGAACGATTACATGAAATCGAACGATTTCCCTTGGGAATCGTGCAATCCTCGGGGAGGCGAAACGCCTTAAGCAGAAAACGAGTCTCGGGCTTTGAGGGGGCACGAAAAACAAAGAGTCACACGGTGACAAACACAGCCGACGCTGACTTAAGATACACGACCGACATTAAGTGTTTTAAAATAACAGTCGGCGATAACACAACCAATGCTGATCCTCAAGAAAGATAGTTGGAGGTGGGAGTCAGAAGCACAGCAAGCGCTGACCTCTGACGGTGTTCCTTAGTGCATAGTCAGCATCATGGCATGCACGGTGTTGTTCGCATGCGGCATTGAGTCACAGGTGGAGATTGTTTCGCGCGACGCTGACTTGGGTAGGCAAAGGGTGGTGACCAGTGGTAAGGCCTGGCTTATGATGCCCATTGGAAGCCAAGTCCTCCAGCACCATAGTGAAGTCCATGTTGTTCTGTGGAAGGGCACCCATTGTGAACTGGGTGCGCTCCCCATCATAAGCCAATTCCTTGCCAGAGAAGCCTGCTTTGTATGTCTGATATACTCGTCAAACGAATTGAAGCTGACTTGGAAACGATTGCTTCTTCTTTTAGCCTGTAACCCTCTCCTTTGAAGACACTTGTCAAAAGAATTGAAGCTGACTCTTCAAGTGGTTTTTCTTCTTCTTCATGATGAGGGTGTTTCTTTGGTGGGTTTCCTTCTTCTTCATGAGGAGTGCATTTCTTTTTGGCCTGTAACATTCCTCTTATCCTCAAATAAAAGAGACTTGTAACCTCCTTAATAATGGGCTTTTTGCTTGTAACTTGTAACTGCTTTTTTACTATAATAAAAAGAGTTAAACTTTATTTGGACTGTCTTGCTTGCTTTGCATTGAGTCTCTTTTCTTTGAATATGCATCATGGGTAGTATTCCTTTAGGTATCGCCCATTAATAGGAGGCATTGCCTCCTCTCCATCAAGATATGCCAGTATGTAGGCTCCATTTGGCGAGACCTTTTTTACTATAAAGGGAACTTCCCACTTGGGTTCAAACTTCCTTTTGCATTGCCCATGCATAACAATTACCCTTTTGACAACCAGAAGTAAATCCCCATGGTGAATGAGAGTACCTTGATTGACTTGTCAAAAGCCCTCTTCATTCTCCCTTGGTTGAGTTCAAGGTTCTACTGAGCCTCTAACCTATTTTCATCGAGTGCATCCAATTCTAGATACCGGAGTTTCACTCTCTCTTCTTCGGTTATTCCTTGATGTATAGCGACACGCAATGAAGGGATTTGGATTAAGGCAAAGTGGTGAACTAGGAAACTTCAAAGTGCCTGACTTTTGCGGAGGAGATTGCAGCGTCTTCCCTGATCTGAGGCTCATTTGCCCCGTGCTGAGTGATGCTCCTAATATTTGCGCCAAATGACAAGCCCTTTGAGAATAAAAGCTCTGCCCCTTGATTCCTTCAGTCTCTATTCAAAGTCGGGCTCAAGGGCCACTGGGGTTTCCTTTACTTTGACTTTTTTTGCTTCTTTGAAGAAGGCGACTCTGCTTTGGCTTTAGCTGCCAGAGCATCAGCAACTATTAAGAATCCAGCTTCCTGGGCTAACGTCTTTCTCAGTCACTTCCTTTGCATGCTGCTTATGTTGATCCCTTCAAATTCTCGATCAAGGGCCTCAAAGTCGGGACATTGCAACGCTGTACCTGTAGGAGACATAAAAGAGGAAGGATGAGAAGCAGAAGAAGAACGAGGAGAAAGGTTAGAAAGTGGGGGAATTTTAAGGTCGTTCCCCTCATTGTATCGATCTAGGCAAGTTTTTACGTCATCACCAGCGTTGGACATGTGCAGGGGGTTTTTTAGGTTTTTCTCTTGCATAGATGTTGGGGAGTACTTTTAACGTCGTCACCCTCATTGGACATGCTCTGAGGAGAAGATGACTCCGAGATGTCCTCTTGATGGGATGAGGAAGGAAGGAGGATCATGCCAAGGATGAAATTCAGGAAGGTAGGTAATGGTGGAAGGGGCCTGAGAAATTCCGGCTCGACTGGTGGTTGAGCCCTCTTATTTCTCCGACGAGCAGCCCTTGGTGCCCGTCTCCTTCTGGTTTTCTGAGGTGGTTCTGGATTCATCTCGCTTGACTTGTGAATAGCCTAGCTTGGTGAGCTGCTTCTCTCCTCAAAGCCTTTGAGTCTGCTTCGCCCATGGTGGACTATCCATGGCTGGGAAGCCGAGGGTTCTGCAGGCTCTGAATCATTATCATTCGAGTGTTGTGTTGGGAGGTCCTCTTGCATCAGTGAAGTAATGGCTTGGGAATCACTTATTGCAACGTTGTAAGACTCTTGACATTCCTGTATTTTTTTTGTGATTATATCATGGAAACTGGTAAGACTCTTGACATTCCTCAGTTCCCCAGGCAAGGCATCAGGGTTGTCTTGCCACTTTTGGTGTGATAAGAACTTCTTGAAGCATGATGGCAAAGAAGGCTCGAAGGATATCAGGCGCATCGTCTTCTTCATTGACGGTCACTATGAGAGAGGCTTTTGTTGCCCCGAATGACTTCTTGAGTTCATCAAGCTTAATCTGACCCTTTTGGATCAAAGCTTCGATGAGGTCTTTTAGCGTGAAGCAGTCATCTGTGGGATGATTGATCCTTCGATGATAAGCACAATAATTTGCCTGAGTATCGAGCCCAACTTGCTCAAGGAACTTGGTCTCAAGAAGTTGGGTCATGTTTTGTTCGAGCAATAATAGGAATAGTGCAGGGACCCATTCCTTCTCAAAGGAGTAGACCTTGTTCCTATGCTTGGCCCAATAGTCATCTCGATTAAGATTTGCGGGTGGGGGTACTCGGTTGTACGACTGTTGTTGCTTGCCTGCCTAAGGCGTTGACTTTATTGTGCTCACACCCTTGGAGAGGTCCAAAGTTTGGGAGGGAGCCTTCTTTGGATCAGCGACCATGACAGCTGCACTAATCAATCCTTTTTGTTGATTGCTCCGGTGGTTAGTCTGAGAGCTACCATTGCCTCGGTTGTTTCCTGAGCTTGCAGACGGCTGTCGTGACTCGCTGTGGTGGCGTGATAGGCTTTTTATGCATACTGATTTAGAGATCAGCTTTGACATGGAAATCGGATTAGAGTCTCGACATGTAGAGCGATTTCAGGTCGCATGTTCCGCACACAAGTTTTAAATGCTTCCTTCTCAAGCATGGGATTGGGATGGCGAGCAGCTAAATTTCTGCATCTTGATATGAACTTAACCACAGGCTCATCAGGGTCTTGAGTCAAGGTGAGAAGCTCAATGGTTTGAACCTCTCTCTCTCTCTCGACCTCGTAGAAGAGTTGGTGGAAGAGTTTCTCCATTTCTTTCCATGTATGCACCGAGTTTGCGGGAAGTCAAGCATACTACTAAAAAGTTTGGTCGTCAAGGGTTTCAATAAACTGACGGAGAAGGAGTCTCTCATCAGCCGTTGTTTCTCGGCACGCTGCTTGGAAGTGGGCAATATGCTAGTTCGAGGAAATGGTTCTATTGAATAGGGGAAACTTCCCTTTCTTAGGGAAACAGGACCTGGTCAATGTATGAAGGGTACGACCTTTGATAAACCGTTGTGCCTTGTATCCCCGGAATTTGTCTGTTCTTTAAGCTATGAGTAACCATAGCATCGATGTTTGCCTGTGAGACGGGGTGAGGGATAGAATTATCCTGTGAAGCAGAGGGAAGGGGCTGCCTTAGTGTTGGACCATCTGAGTGACGGGAGTTGACCTCATGGTTAGCTGATTGTCGTACGACGTCTATACAATCAATCTTCCCCATCATTATGCGCATTATATCTTTGAATTTGTTCATGCAGTCCTCTTACGAGTCAGGTTCATTTATAACCATTACGCTGACTATTTCTCTAGGAGGGTTAGCTTTAATTACAGTTGAGAGCTTACGAACCTGACGGGTTGCACGCGGTAGATCGGTCAGCAGGGGGTCAGCATTCCCTGACTAGACTCGATTCTTATCTGTCGATCGTATGAGGACTGGTGCTCGACGGTCTTAGGACCGTGGCTACTGAGTGGCTGGATCACGACATTAACCACCGTGCAGGGCGCATGTACTTCTTCTTCAGACTTCATCAGCTAAAGAGGGTAGAAGGGATTTAGGCGAAGGGGGTCATCAGAGCTGGTTTCCCCGACTGACTTGGTCACTTTCTTGGTCAGAATTTGCAGACACTTATCCCGTTTAGTTTTGACGTTTTGATGTACCTCGCACTAAAATTCTAATTGGGATGCGGCTGGTCGGCTCTTCTTGCACAAAAGAGAGTTGTCTCCATCAGATGCGGCAAAGGATGAGGACCAAAGATTAGAGTCATCCTGGGCCGGGGAGGACGAAGGACTCGCTCTTCCATCAGGTCTTTGCCCCGAGCTCTCTTATGAGCTCCAGAGACATGACCGAGATGACGAGGCTGGTTCAAGATGGTACTCTTGGGGAAGGTCTTGCAGTACCAAGGTTGGAGGTGCTTGCTCGAAGGAGGAGCAGACAAGAGAAGGGTTGACTCATGAGGACGCCAGAGTCGAGGACGAGGGGCTGTCTGTAATGGCGACGCGTGTGCGCCCCTTGAAGAAGGATCACAGGTGACCTAGGGGCCAGCCCAGAATCGAGAAAGTGGTCTGGCCTTAGGAGGCGCAGAATTGCGAGCAGGTATTTGTAAGAGAATAGGGGGAAGCCTTCCCGTACAGGGTGCATAAGTGTGTGCCGAGTAAGAGGACGAGGGGGTCGTTTTCCGTGTACGCGGGTTGGCGCAATGATGGCATTGCCCCGAGCAGTGGGATGCATATGAACAACGTGTATAGGACTCGTCCTTGGGAGGTTTGAACCTGGACGCTGAGTCGAGGAAACATAAGGGTTGCCTCGAGGTGTAGCTCGAGTGGATGAGCCACGAGCGTTATGATGTGTGCGAGAGTAGAGCCCTAGGGTCTCTGCCAGGATATGTCAAGCCTCTAGCAAAAGAGACTCGTGGTGGTGCGAGAATGTGTAGGGTAGCCTTGCGCCGATCCATAAAAGCAATAGAAACTTGTTTGCCTTTTGCAGAAAGGGATTGGGCAGCCTTTTGGCGTGCCACGGCAACACAACCAATATGTGACTTGCCGGTGGTAGGGTCGTGCTATGTGCGGCAACAAAAGCGTTGCCAATGCAAGGGGCCTTGGTGGAAGTTCGACCAGAGCATGGAGACGAAGAGTTAGGGATCATTAAATCCTTGCTCACACCAATCCAGGCAAAGACCTGAGAGCCAGACCCAGGGTCTTTGCTCAAAAGGAGGGTGGGGAACGAAGTTTTAGGAACTTGTTCTCTGGGGACACTCGCGAATGCAGGGATAAGAAAATCCTCAATCCGGATGAATGGGATACAGAACCCAGAAGCCAAAAGTGCAGATATAGAAAATAAAAGGAGAAACTAGCCAAATAAGTACGATCCGACTAAGGTGTAGCAAGGCCTCAGTGGAGTCTCCAAGCTGGTTAGGAGCCTGGATATCATCCTCTGGATCTAGATGATCTGGCGGCACGCATCTCGGGTTTCAAGGGAACACGGGACTTGAGATCGCTCTCTTAAGAACCTTACTTAAAAACAAGGGTAGGTAGACCAACCGATGAGAGAGGAATTTAAGGTGGGTTCGAGACTTACTAGGGCTGGCTAGCGTGGGTGCCCTCTTAAATCACCTCCCAGTCATAAAACTAGTTTGAAATTGCCTCCCTAGGCTTGTGTTCTCCTATTTCTGCAATCACACACATATGGAAAATGTTATAAGACAGGTGGGTTAAAGGACCACACCTTACCTTCAGATGAGCGTACATAGGCGTGCACATTCAAAAGATGAGAAGAATGAGAGGGTGAAGATTGGGGTGAGATGAATTTGATCGAGTGGTGAGACTGACACAGTGACCTAACTAGTAGGTAATTGACCGGTCGTGGTAGTAAAACGGGTTCGATAGCTTAGACGGGCTCAATAGAGTTACTATTAGACGACCATACCAATACTGACTAGCTGGACACAACGACTTATCGATCGTGGCAATAAAGAGGGCACAATAACTATGACTGGCACAACAACATTACAGCTAAATGACAGGACTACCATTAAAGGCCAGTCTCAACCCTTCTTAATCAAACAAGAAAGTAAAAGAAAGAAGAGAGATCAGAGAGAGAAAGAAAAGAAGAAAGAGAGACAAGGAAAGAGAAGAGAAGAAGATAAAAGAGAAGAAGAAGCATAGTAGGATAGAAAACCATGAGAGAAGAAGAATAGAAAGAAGGTAAGAAAAGAACGAGGAAGACATAGACGGCAATGGCTTCCTCCGACTACGAAATAAAGCAAGAAGAGGGAGAAACCAAGTGGTGCTAGGTTTGCACCGGCTGCAATTAAAAAGAGGAAAGAGAGAGAACTTAGGCGGCACTAGGCTTGCACCGGCTCGGATAGAAGAGAAGAATGAAAGAGAACCTAGGCGGCAGTAGGCTTGTGCCGGCTGGTACAGAAAAGAAGAAAGAGAGAGAACCCAGGCAGCACTAAGCTTGCACTGGCTGGGATAGAAAAGAAGAATGAAAGAGAACCCAGACAGCACTAGGCTTGCATCGACTGGGACAGAAAAGAAGAAAGAGAGAGAACCTAAGAGGCGCTAGGCAAGCGCCAGCTGGGATAGAAGAGAAGAACAAAAGAGAACCCAAGCGATGCGAGGCTTGCGCTGGCTGGGACATAAATGAAGAAAGAGAGAGAACAGAGGCCTGGCCCGCCGTCTTGGATAAGGCCCAACCCACTGGCCTTATCTCATGAACAGGAAGGCATCACACAAAACGATAGGTACGCCATGCATGAATAGAGAAGGAGAAGCAGAAAAATTGAGGCATGATAGACCAAAGGAGGAAAAGAGAGAAAGAGATAATGATGAAGGTAGGAGAGAGAAAAAGATAGAGATGAGAAAAGAGAAGAGAGAAATAGGGGAGGGAAGAGAAAATAGGAAGAGAGAAAAGAGGAGAGGAGAGAGAAGGAGGGGAGGAGTTAGAAAGGAGGAGAGAGAAAGTTATCTTACCAAGGGGTACCAACCCTTTTCTTCTCTCTCCTTTTTCTCTCTCTAAGATGTACCATCAACTCAAGCAAGAATTTGAATCTTTATTGAATGAATTGAAGTTGAACCCAAGGTCCTTTCGTCCTTTGTACATTTAGGCTTTACATGTTTATATAGAATTGGGCCCAAACATGGGTGGATGCTCAAAAACTACCTAAAATTAAAGATAATTACCATTTAATTGAATTAAAAGAAATTCTAAAAATGGGTGTAAAAGGACAGTTTTGCCCATGCCTAACAATGTGTCGAATTCGGAACAATCCCTACTGCTGCTTGAGAACTTGTGTGATCTTCCATGACAGATTCAAGTTGCGCTGATGCTTGTTTTATCGAAAGATAAATTTTTTCTTGTAGGGCATGGCATGGCGATCGATTTGATACTGACTTCGAGCCATGACTCATGTTTTTAAGTCATGATCATGAGACTTGAATTTTGGATGAATCTTGAAAACTTCAGATCGATAGTGAGCTCGTTCCTTGATGTTTTTCCGTGATTTCTTTGTTGTACTGCACTGAACATGCTGTTATGATCATGTTGCAAGAAACGCAACTCGATTTCGTGTCAAGACAAAGATTTTGTCGTATTAATTTTTTTGCCGGAATCTTGGAATTTTGGAGGTCGAAATTTACAGTAGCTTCGACGCCTCTATGTGTGAAATCCAACTGTTCATAATACGCGGGGTTCAAACTAAAGATAGCCTCAGACCTTACGCACATAATGCAATTGGTTTCACGTCGATCGGGTACGCGAACATCATGATTTAGCAGCTCGAACGAGGCATACTGCTGCTGATATTTTTGTAATTTTCTTCACGGATCAGCAACTTATGTCCAGTTTTTCTCCCTGCTTGCGAGGCATACCACCTATTGAAACACTCATCTCAATGAGACGAACATGCTAACAAAATTTGAACGCGATCTGACTTGAAATGACTGAGATATAGGCCGCAAAAGTCACTGCTTGTGACTGTGAAAATAGCTACCTGTAATAGTATTTTGGTGCAGAGAGGCCACACGAGAATAGTGTGCGGCCTACCCCTTTTCGGTATTTTATCCCTAATGTTCTCCTGAAGTGCTTGATTAAGCCGAAACTTGACCCATAGAAAGGAGGTTAAGGGAGACGAGTCCAAACGAGTCTTAGACTTGGGTGGCTTTCTTCATTATCTAAGAGGGCAACCATGTGAGTTAGCCCAAGTGTGTCACGGACCAGTGTGAGGTAAGTCCCACCTCACAACTCAAGTCCTCTCTCACTAGTTGGTACCCTTCCCGTATCCGCGCATACTCACCCTACACGAGCTGCGGTTCCCGAAAGAGCAGTCTCCAGTCCCCAGGGTTTCTCAAGAACTTGGTTCCCTGTCAGCCGCTTCTTCTCGACCCGATCGGCGAGATCGAGGCACCTAACCACCAGTGGCAACCTAGACCCGCAAGTACCAAAAATACCAGTGGACTATAGAAACCTTGACCAAATAAGCCTTTTTTTTTATAGCCTTGATAATGATGTCAAATCAGCCCCAAATCAAGCATATGAGTCTCTTATGTTCATCTAAAGATGCCCTCCAAGTTTTGTTTAATTCGAGTGTGAATGGGAGAAACATGTATAAAATCAGTATTCAGGTCAAGCTTTTAGCACAACTACAGTGCACTGTAGCTAGAACTCTACTCTAGAGACCTCTTGGGCCTATGGTACCATGACCAATGGATTCAGAATGTCAAAAATAGTCACCATACCAAATTTTAGCTCGACCTTCCAATATCATAATTTCCATAAGTGGTAAGATTTTTACTAGTCACTCGAACCCATTTGAACCAGTTACTATCTATAGTAATTGTGTTTTGCAAAACTGTGAAAAGTTGTGAAGCATGGTTCTCTTTCGTCTTGAAGTGTATGAACATCAAATTTGAGTATGTTGTTCATCTCACCAAGATCTACATTTTGACGAGTGGCACGCATCGTGGGGAAGCCCGGATGTGAAGAAACCTAAGAAAGAAGTTCACTAAAAATGCCCAAAATGCAGGAAATTTCAGCAGCATATCCCTTTACTCAAGAGCCCATATCTTACCATTTTGGAACTAGATGACCTCAAGACTAGAACCATTACGATCGTGACTCGAAGGGCTTCGTTTTGAGTACTTATTTACACAAAATGGAGGACGGGAAGGCATCCTATTGAAGCTTGAAAGAAGACACATTTTCTGACGACCTTCAAAATTGTAAAAGTGATTAAACGGATACCAAATCGAGGAGTTTTCATTGGAAAATGTTCACAACAACTTCCCATTAGATGAGTGATAAAGAAAGTTACCAAAAACAAGGCAAAACAAGTGCGATCGAAGATCAAACAATTTAAGTTTATGGGTTTTAGCCGGATTTTTTTATTAAAGTAAAAAGCTCGATTCAAGGCTCAAAGTGTATATCAAATCGATCGTCTCAAGAAGATCGACACTTCTACAGTGTTAGTTTGCTCGGAAGCTCGTCGAAATGCACCAAAAATGGCCCAAAACCATAAGGAAGGAAAGAGGCCTCTTTGTAGGGATGGTCTTGTCATTTTCATAAATGATGGGAGCAAAAAACGGTCATTGTCCCTAAAAAATGAAGTTCACATTTGAATTTTGAAAAATGTACTTTCCATCAATTTGGCATTGTTTTGAGCATCCACCCTTGTTTAGGATGACTCAGATATGAGCAATTTATGTCATTTTGTAACCCTAAGTTGAAAATATTAATGAAAAGTGGTGAAATCAAGCTTGTTCTTGTCATGTTACATTCATTTCCCAAATTAAGAGAGAGGAGAGAGAATATTTTTACCATCTTGAGAGTTTGCCTTTGAACCTCCCACTTCCATACCTCACACTCCCAAAGTTCCTACTCCCATACATTAATACTCCCTAGATCACCATAACCCATACTCCACCCCACTCGCCTAAACTACCATAGTACATACACCCTAGCTACCCATATGCCATCCAAAGACCTATACACCACATTCCATACTCCATGCACCCTAGTTCATCTAAGCTAACCCACTTGACCTTGCACCTTAACCCCTTAACCCCTAACGCCCAAACCTCTCATGGAGCATTCCAAGGTAAACTAAGACCAAACCTAAAAAACAAACTCAAGCCATCGGCTCACCACTAGGTACCTGATCATTTCTCTCTCCTCTCTCTTTTTGTATTTCTCCCCCTCTCTTCCTCTCTATCTCCCTCTTCTCTCCCCTTCTTTCTCGCCCCTCTCTTTCTCTCTCACTCCCTCATATTCTCTCTCGTCTTCTTTCTCCCTTTCTATATCCCCTTCTCCCTCTCAACTTTCTCTTTCTCCCTCTTTCTCCCTCTTCTCCTTCTCCTTCTCCTCTTTCCCTCTCTGCCCCCTTTCTCTCTCTTCTCTCTCTTCTCTCTCTCCTCTCTCTCTCTCTCTCTCTCTCTCTCTCTCTCTCTCTCTCTCTCTCGTCCCTTCTCTCTCTCTCTCTCTCTCTCTCTTCTCTCTCTTCTTTTCTCTCTTTCTCCCTCGCTCTCCCTCTCTCTCTCTCGAGTGGCAGCTCGAGCCGTTGGCCTGCCCCCTCCCTTTTCTTCTCTCTCCCTCTTCTCTCCTCTCCCTCTCTCACGGGGCCAGGCCACCGGCTCTACCCCCTCACTCTTCTCTCCCTCTTTCTCTCTCTCTCTCTCTCACAGGGCCAGGTCATCGGCCCGGCCCCTACCCTTTCTCTCCCTTCTCTCTTCTCTCCCCCTTTCCCTTTCCTTGTCCCTCACGAGGCCGTGCCACTGGTCAGGCCCTCCATTTTCTCTCCCTTCTCTCTTCACTCCCCCTTTCTCTCTCCCTCTCTCTCATGGGGCCACGCCAGCAGCCATGCCCCTCCCCTTTCTTTCTCGTCCCTTTTCTCTCCCCCTTTCCTTCTCCCTCTCTCTCATGGACCAGGCTACCAGCCCAGCCCTTAACCCCCTCTCTTCTCTCCCTCACCTCTTTCTCTCTTACTCTCGTCTGTCTCTCTCTCATTCTCATATCTCTCTCTCCCATTCTCATCTACCTCTCTCATTCTCGTTTCTCTCTCTTGCCCGCTTTCTCGTCTCTCATTCTCTCTCCCATTCTCTCTCACACACTCATCCTCTCTTCCTCTTTCACCTTCTCTCTCTCTCTCTCACTTCCCGCTCTTTCTCTTAACCTCTCTTTCTCTCCCTCACTCTTCCCTCTATTTCCCTTAACTTCTCTTTCTCTTCTATTATCTTTCTTATTTTCTCTCTTCACCTCTCACTCCGCCCTTCTAACATAGACTACTCTTAGGAGGCTCTTCCGAGGTTCATCCCATTTGAGCTATCTCACAGTATAGTTCCTTAAGAATCCTCCGAGGTATCATCCGTGTGTTGAAGAGTCTTCTTCTCGTTACCCCTCTCTCTCCTTTACCCTCTTTCTTGCTCTCTGTCTTCACCTCTTGCTGCACTCTTCTAACTCGGAGCATTCTTAGGAGGCGTTTTCGAGGTTCATCCCGTTTGGGCTTGTCCCATGGTATAGTTCCTTAAGAATCCTCTACGTACTGTCTGAGTGTTTAAGAGTCTTCTCTCCTTAACCCTTCTCTCTCCTCTACTCTCTTTCTTATTATCTATCTTCACCTCTTGTTCATCCTTCTAAGTTGGACTACTCTTAGAAGGTTCTTCTGAGGTTCATCGTGTTTGGGCTTGTCCCACGGTATATGTCACAGCCCCTCCTCTGCCTCCCCGCTGTACATGACAGAGGGCAACAAGGTGTGGGACTACGACCAAAGGTAGTGAATGCCCCTCAGGTGCGAATGGGCAAACTAAAACCAAAAATATATTCAAGAGCTTCAAAATTATTACAAATTTGTCCAGGGCACTAGAGGCCCAACAAAAATACATACACAATTATTCATAACCGTCCCGAAGATTTATGCAGGTTTTACAACATGGGAGTCATGCATCACAGTTCTTTTTATTAGTAATGTATCATGAGTAATTTCTTTCATGATGGAGCAAGCACAAATCATATATCAGATATCACATGAGCTAACAGTCTATCAAACCTTTCTATTGAAATAATAGATCAATAATTCAAGCAAACATATAATAATTGCAGGCAATCCTAATATCACCTATTCTCGAAGTAGAAGCCCTATCAATCTGGCCAAGCTAATCTCATTGCTTAGGATTTCCACCATGACTCAAGAGGTAAACAATGACAAATGGATGATCCATTTCGTAATGTCTTCACACACACACACAATCCCCAACACGCTTTGGGGCTTTTGATAGGCAATGACCTTGCAAGACACGACCATCATTTTACTCTCTAATTGGAGGGTGTTACATCACCAATGGATGACCCATTACGTAGTATCACTTATATATATATTTTGGGGCACAACTAACCCATATGACTCACATCCTAACTCCCTTCCTATCATCGGGAGTTAAAAAATGATCTCAACTACCGGCATAACTTTCGTATCTTATCATATCACACTATCAATGGATGACCCATTGCATAGTGCTTCATATCACATATGTGGCATATCTTATTACAACCATGCACATTCATCATTTCAGAAGCATGTCTTATTACAACCATGCACATTCAATATTTCATAAGCATGTCTTATTACAACCATGCACATTCAATATATCAAAACATGTCTTATTACAACCATGCACATTCAATGTTTCAAAGCATGTCTTATTACAGCCATGTACATTCAATATTTCATAGGCATATCTTATTTCAACCATGCACATTCATCATTTCATAGCATAGGAGAAATTTCAATGTGATAGTCTCACTAAAAAATGGGTATAACTATTAATCCATAAGAAATTTCGTCATGGTTCCAAACCATTTTGAAAATAGACTCGTTCATATTTCCTTTAGAAGTGGTTTGGCCTCATTCTAAGACATTTTGGTCAGTAAACAATGCTACACAAAACATGTGATAGTTCTAGAAAATTCAGCAGAAATTCCAATGGGGTATCCTCGTAGAAAAATGAACATAATTTTTAAATCATAGAGAATTTGATCATGCATCCAAACTATTTTCAAAATAGATTCATATTTAGAAGTGGTTTGAGCTCATTCTGACATAATTTGGTTGGTAAACCTGAAAAAACTTATAAAGTTTCTAGAAAATTTCCTGTTATCACTATAGTGATATCTTCATAGAAATAGGGGCATAACTTCTAAACCACAGGGAATTTTGTCTTTTTCTACGACTATATTTAAATTAGACTCAGTCATATTTCATTCAACAGTGGTTTGGGCTCATTCTGATATGATTTAATTAGTAAACTGTTCAATACAAAAACACGTAGAGTTTCTGGAATTTCATTTCATAATTCTGGCATGTTCTAGAAAATAACTCATAACTTTCCAATCACAAGAGGTATTGATATGGGATCTTTTCCCTCTTAAAATAGGCTCAAAGAGGTACTTCCCAAAAACAATTTCATAATCAATAGAGGTCATTTCAGTGTTTAAACAATTACTCAAACAAGAGTCACAATCCTTGAAAAACAGAGTGCATACTTAATAAAATTTCAAAAGCATATTTCCACAATCACATCCATATCCCTACTCAATTTTCATGCTTTAACAAATAAGTTGAATATGCATCAAACAAGGTATGAAACATGAGATCTTAAATCCACTTACTTGCACCAAAAGACTCCAAGTTTCTCCTCAAACAGGCAAATCTTCCAAGACTAGTTTCAAGCTTGAGGTTCTAAGTGTTTGAAAAGGAGGTTGTGGGTGAGAGAGAGCAAAATTCTTGAGAGGGGAGTGAAGGGAGGTACTTATGAGAAAAGAGGGTGAGGCAGCAGGCAGGTGGTATACAAGGGGCACACAAGTGGCAGACATGTGGCATTCAGTGGCCTACAAGTGGCACACATGTGCCACATGACACTCATGAAAGAGCAAACATAGAAATTCCCTGGACTAGCCTATACATTCACTCTCAGCAATGTCACGCACGATGGTGACACGGACGGCGGCTTCCTTCTTGACAGCAACACTCATGGCAGTAATGCGCACGACAGTGTCACGCATGGCGGTGACGTGCACGACGGCATCCCGCACGGCGGCATCGCACACGACGGTGTCACGCATGGCAATGTTGTGCACGACGGTGAAGTGCACGGTAGCATCCCATGCATGCACGGCGGTGCCCTCGTCCGGCACGGCGGGTCTTTCCTCATGCACGGCGGGTTGTTCGTCACACACAGCAAGTCCTTCGCCACGCATGGCGGGTCCTTACAGTATAGTTTCTTAAGAATCCTTTGGGTATTTTAGACTTTGGTTAAGGTCTAAATACCCTTTCATCATTACCTCATAGGGGAGGGGGACGCCGAATGTCGTTCGAGTGTTAAGGGGTTTCCTCTTCTTTCTTCATCTCCTCTCTCCCATTTCTTCCCTTCTCTTTCGCATTTTATTTCTTCCTCTTTAAACTATGACTACTTCTTCTCAGTCTTCTCTTATCAACCTATCATCTTCTCCTTTTTGATCTCTTCTTCTTCTCCTTCTCCTTCTCCTTATGCATGCATCCACTCATTAGGGGGCTCATTTGAGGATCATCTTGTTTGGGTCGACCCACAGTATAGTTCCTTAAGAATCCTCTAGGGTATTCAGACTTTGGAATGATTCCTGAGGGAGGTGGCACCAAAAGGCTGCCGAAATAGAGGGTGACTCCCCTTCTTCTTCTTATTCTTCTTCTTCCTTTCCCCGTATTCCTCTCTCTTTTCTAAGCCAATCCCTACCCCACTCTTCCATCACTCTTAAAACCCCTCTACGAGGACAAGTCAGGGTTATTAGCCCATCACTTTGCCATCTCATACATGTGTGTTATCTAAGGCTTAGTGTGAAGCAAGAGAACCAGAGCCGGCCTGAGCCAAGTGGCAAGGGGCTTTCCATTTTGTGATTTAAGAGGGGTGCTTGCATTCCTGGTCTCCTCATCTTGGCATCGAGATGTATGGCATGGATTTAAACACCTTTAACCTCCTTTTATTCACTTAAAATTTCCTTGTTATTCCCTTGTGGTAATTTGCCAAAATTCCACTGGAAAGCAAATTTCAAAAGTTCTCTCCACTTTATAAGAGTGTGTGAGGCTAATGAAATCATGTCACATAAGCTAGGTGATTAATTAGGCAACTACCATATACCGTTAGGGTTAGTTTATAATTACAAATTCTATGCCCATTCTTGAAGCCTCACACATATGCACAAACCCCTTGCTTTTCACATTTAATATGCGTTTAATATCTTTTTTTTAAACTATACTTTTTTCACAAAATACCAAAATACAATGCCTGTCACTTAATATAATGAAATACAAAAGGACATGGGGGTCCCCAAAGGGGTTTACATCACCCCCACATCATCCTCCATGTGGGGTGGTGTTCTAGGTCTCCACATTAACACCCATTGACCATTTGGGTGTCCCCTGTGGATATCAGGGAACTGTCTTTAGCTGTTATTTGATCCAAACAATTTTGGAAAATGCATCTTTTTGCTCAGAAAAATCCAATTTTTTTAAAACAAAACCCATAAAAATCATTTTAATAATTTTTCATCAAAATAAATTATTTTAACATTATTTAAAAATATTTACAAGGGAAATTAGCATCCTCAGAGCTCAATAATGAATTGGAGCAGTCCAATCAGCTACACCAAAAAATAAAGCCACCTTCTCGGCATGACTCAACTCATGACCCGCACTATATAATCAGGGTCTCAAGATGTTAGCCTATCAATGTCAAACCAATGAGTAACCCTGAATCGTCGAGTATAAATGGATTTCTGTGCATCCCCTATAGGACATGCACACACATGGTGTGAGGGTTTCTCGCTTGGCACATGTGCATACCTTGTACCACTGGATCCTTGTTAAAATGGCTTCCCATGCATTACAACTACACTTGCCCATGCTACGAGAAGGTTTTAAGAGTCAAGGTTTTAAGTCAATGCCCTCTATTGGCCCTAACCTTTCCATACAGCGCTATCTCATCACCGAGCTCATATCACATAATTACATAAACTCATAAAGAGCAATGATCTAATGCAACTGTTGTATCATAGTATAATGCAAAGACATTTTCAGAAAACTATGTTTGTGGTATTTGTATGACCCAAAATTTTGTACACACACTCTTTTTATCTCAATAATCAATCCCCAAAAATAAAAAGTTCAATTTGAACCCTATATATGGTCAAAATGAATCCTCTTCAACAAGAATCTTGACCATTCATTTGGTGAATTTCAAGATATTTTCCTTTACAAACTCAAAACCATTGTTATCTTCTTTAACATTGTCCATCTAATCATAATAAAACCATCAAATAAAATTGGTAAAGAAAAAATCCTTTTAAGGCCTAGATCTAAAGTTTTCACCAAATGGACGACCTACGTTAATTGGGCTAAAAAATACTTTCTAGGTTGCGTTTTCAATTTTTTTGTTTTTTGTGATTGTTCATTAGAATGAAAATAGTGTATATTTCAAAATTTGTATCAAACAAATAGCCCTAACATAGTTTTTGAAGGTTGTTGCATCTTATTACTATACAACCGTTGCATGAAATCACTGCCCACTCATAAATTATATTGCCCTGATCCATCACTCAGTTATGACGCATAAACATAATAACCCACCCTAGCTAAGAGGTAACATACCTCTTATTCATATAGATCCTCCTCATGACTCCTGGATGTTCCAAGACTCTTGGTCCTAGTGCGCCAAGATCCTAGAGTTATGTTGCTCTTTTACTCCCACTGAAGTTAAAAGCAACAACAAATATCTGAATTTAAGACCTTGAAAGGATATAATTCCAACACATACCTGTGAGAAGGCCGAGAAATTGCCAAAGTAATTGATGTCCCTAAGTGTAACCTGACGTTATAATGTGAAGCATATACGCTATGATCGTCGGCCCCCCGTCCACTTGCCAAAGGTGTGTCAGGTCATGAATTGCTCAAATATGGTGATAACGAGTCCACCCCTTCAATGAGTCCACGAAGAGAAGAGAACTGAATAGGAAAATCAAAAAATTGTGGAGCTTCCTCTCCTCTTCCACTACCAAAGGACCGCCCTATTTAGGGGACAAGCGAAGACCGAAAGATCTTTGGCTCCTCCTCCTCGTCCATCTGGTTCTGTTCCAACCGCTCCACTCGTCACTTATTCGACCTCCGACAAGTCCTGGCCCTATCCAATACTAGGACTATAGCCAAACCCCCACTAACATCATTTGCAACCGTGCTACTGCTACCTACCCTACTCTCGCCTCCAATATCCTTGACAGCATCCACCTCTTGCCACCGTCCTCGCCGCCTAGTCTCTTTACTCCCCAACTCCCCCCTCCTCATCGCCACCTGCCTCAGCAAGGTTGTGCTTACTTCTGGCTACCAGCCAAAAGCTGCTGACCCCATGGCAAAGCCCCACTCTTATCCTGATCAACCACACCTCTGCACTCGATCTTAAGCCACTTTAGATATATCCTCTATGAATGCCCACTATAAATCTTAGGTCTCTTCCCATAAGGGAATTGACCACCTCTGTCTTAGAGCGATTCGGTGAAGGAAGCACACACAAGAGAGGCTCCCTGTCACTCCGTACCCCAAGATGCAAGTTATGACCTCTAGTGTAGGGTCCAACTCACCAGCTGATAAGGGAGAAGTGCCAATCTCAAGGCAAAACCAGCTGCAGAAGGCACTAATGAGAGGAAGGTCTAGGGGAAGGGCCGTATACGACACACCTCTCCATCAGCTCCCTGACTAACTTAGGGGACAGCCGTGGAGCCCATCGCCTCACTTAGATAGGTGAGTAGCGGAGTCAACATATGAAGCATGAAAGAAAAATAATAATAAAGAAAGAAGGCCATGAATATATTGGCAAATGCTATGAGAAACACTTCCTAGCCAGGACCATAGTTAGCAAGTCGGGGGCTAACAATAATTCGGCTCACGTTAAAATTTGAAATAAATCATTTTTATTTTAAAAAGTCGGATGAAAAAATCGGGTAAAAAATACGGTTCGGCAAAAATACTTCATTTAAAAATATTGAAACTATATCAGACTAGGCTCAACAAACCGGAGTAAAAAAATCGGTTAAGTTTAAAAATATTAGAAATTTTGAAAAATACCTATTTAGTAGGTATCAAAAAAATACACCATATGAATACGCGATAAATACACCATATGGATACTCCATGATAAATACACCATATGGATATGCCATATTATAACTACGGCATGGTGAGTTGGAAGTATCCGGAGACATAATAAGTACGGTATGGTGAGTTGGTGACCCATTACTTCAAAGTTCAAATAGCAGCAAAAAGAATCTGGAGTTCTGGATAGAGAGGAAGAAGAATAAAACCCCAATTGGCGCAGCACGTAGAGAGCGAGAACTAGAGAAGCAACACAAAGAGAGAGAGAAGCAGCATACACTGAGGGAGCAGCACGCACAGAAGAACTATGGGTTTAGGAAGATGAAGAAACCTGTTTGGGGATTCAGTGAGAGCGATAAGCAAAATGCACATAGGAAGCAGCAGCATGTACAAGTTTGTGGATATGAAAAAACCTCTAATCTAGTTTTTTTTTTTTTAAAGCTTGATTTTTTTAAGATTTTGTATTGATTTTGTAATCTGGAATTTTGGAGGCTCTTTGAACCCTAATTTGGATTGAATTTTTGATGGAATTTTGTCAAGCCAAAATTTGAGAATTTTTTATTCAATTGTTTTCATGCTTGTTTATTCTAATTTGATTATAATTTGTGATAATCTGGATGGTTTGAGCCCTAATTTATAATAATCTTGATGGTTGAGCCCTAATTTATGATAATCTGGATGGTTTTATGCCATAAATAGTATTTCTATAATAATCACAGAAATCTGCATCTATTTTAGATTTTTCTTTTTAAATAATATTTCTTTAGAAAGTATTAAAATTACAATATACAAATCAGGAAAACAGTCTTTTATCTTTCAAAAAAAAAGTTAACAAGTAAAAAAATGGATACGATTTTTTTGGTCCAGTTTAATTCGTTTTTCTTAAAATCGAATTTTTGGCGAACTTTAAAAAAACACGATTTTTTGCAAGACTTAAAAAAAAGGCGCCATATTAAATGTTTTCCATAAAACGCCGTTTTTTTAAAAAAAAACGCGTTTTGAACGCTAATTTGCTAACTATGCCGAGCAAATTTCCGGTAGGGAGATCCGAACCAAATTTCCTGTTACATGGCCATCTCAAAGAGATTTCGAGATATGAGAGCTTGACTACAAAACGGTCCCACTCCATCATATATCCACCCAAGGCAAGCCTTGCGGCAAAGGTTTACGTCCAAAAAGAGCACAAGAGAGAGGCGTTCGATAAATGCCCTCACCGCAATTGACTCACCTTATGGAAACCCAGGGCCAAGGGTCTGCACGAAGTACCGAGAGATAAAACCCGAAAGGGATTTCAAAACGAAGAAAGAGGGCCTATAAGGGTCCCAACCCATAACAGGTAGCCCGAGAAGGCCCTAGGGGCAAGTCCATTGAAGAGACTGGGTTTGCGTCCGAGGCATGACAAGACCCATGGCCTGGCTCCAAGAGTCAATAAACCATATCAGACTGCTTTGGATGTGAATCTATCCGCCTTTTTTTAAGAAAAGCCCGCTGGAAGTGTCCGTTTGAAAGTGTGGTAAGGTTTTAGGTTTTAGAAACAGGTATTGCAAGTTGATTCACATAATAATGTTTTAAAAAAAGAAATGTTCGCGCTCAAAATGGCTGATGCATGGGTGACTGACGAAACAATACGAAGGGACACTTTATCATGCTAAAGGATTTTTGAAAGGTCAGAGCACGCAAAAGGGTTCGAAAAAGGTCCTATCCTTTTCTCTTCTCTCGCATTTCCTTGTACTTTTTTTATTTGGATGTAGTTGGGATGCATCAGTAGATGTTGAGGTAAAGTGTACCTTCAAATTTTATTATGGTATATAATTTTGATGTAAAAGGAATTGATAGAACTATAGAAAATACGGTTGCTCTTATATAGCATCAAATAGAGAATTATAATCTACACAAGATGTCAGTTATAGAGAATAAGTGGATTCATCTGGTATGCTGGTGAGATAGGAGTGGACCTATCTGATACGTTTATAGGGATTAAATGGACCCATATAGGATGCTGATAGGGTATATAGATGAACTACTTGGGATATCAGTGTGGTACTTTGGTAAATCCTTTGTATTCTGTTACTCTAGGCATTTCTGTTAAAGGAATTATATATGCACTTTCGTATATTGGTTCAATATGCATTTAGATATTCTGAATTATATTAAATTGTGTATTTCTGAATTTGAAATTATTCTCCATTGATATTCTACCTCATATTATGCATTCCTTTAGAAAATATTTATACTTTCCAACCATGATTTTTAATGATAATGATGGTCACTTACTGAGTAATCAAACTCATCAAACTATTATGAATCTTTTTTTTAGAGTAATCGCAACCGTATTATTCGTATGTACACCAGGAGTAGTTTGGAAGAAGTTTGTAGCCATGGATAAATTAGCTTTTATAACGTTTGTCTTATATATATAGATCTTCATATTATTATAAGCTGTCAAATAGACTTTGTATAAAAAAAAATTTGATTGGAAAATTTGTTTTGGAGCAATATATAGTAAAAATTTTGAATTTGTTTTGCTCTTTAAGAATAGGCTGTCACATCTCAGGAATTTTAGTGTTATATAAAACTTAGGGTGTGACAGGTTAAAAATATTATTCATAATATTTTGGAATTCCAAAGAGCCATTTTTTAGCCCAAAATGCAATATGTTCCATTTGTAGTGCCCAAATGGAACAATAAAAGCAGTTTTATATTATCGTTTTTATCGATTTGGATTGTCAATATCCAAATTTCATATCAAATTTTGAAAATATGATAGCATTATTGAGCCTATTACATAAGTCCCTTGAATTAGGAATAGGATATCTAATCCATCTAACAACTTTATTAAAAGGTTTGTAATTAATAACTAATCTAGGGACACCTTTTTCTATCTATGCAGCCTTTTCTACATAGAAAGCAGGGAAACTCCAAGGGAAATGACTTGGTCGGATTAAACCCTTTTTCAAGAGTTTTTGGATTTCTTTTTTATAGATTTCTAATAACCTATTGATCATTTGGATAGGCCCGGCCTTAGTAGGAATAAGTCTTTCATTAAAATCAAGCTCAAATGGTAATTCTACCATATGTCGATTTCTATTCCAAAATGCATTAGGCATATCTAAACAGACTTCTCTTTCCATCTTGTTTTGAAATTCTTTTATTTCTTTCAGGATTTTGGGTTTTTCTAGTTTTTCACAAATTGCTTTGTATCGTATTTCTTCTTTAAGAGATAAAAGGAATTTTTCTTTATTTTCAATTTTATTTTTGATATGATTGATCTCCTAAAGGTGGGTGTTTTCTAGAAATTCAAATTTTACCATGTGTCCTTCAACTTTAGATTCGATTTCTCTCTCATCCAATTTTACTATTGGATAAAGCATATTAAGGAATGGGGTTCTCAATATGACATGTTGACTAAGGTTTTTGACTATGATGAAAGGCATAATGAAGCAAGTAACATTATTAAAAATGAGAGCTTCTGATAATTTATATTTAATTGTCATCTTGCGTCCATCAGCTGTATTAAGAAACTAGGTTGTCTTATCAAACTATTTGTAGGTCCTTCATTAATACAGTTTAAATCCTCTCCTGAATGAATAAGAGCTATTGTCTGGAAACTGTATTCTTTACTTACTACAACCATGATCGGCGTATACTATTTTTGGGTTATTATTTTGTCAACCATATTTATGCATTTCAAATCTTTTAATTTTCTTTTCGTTATTGCATTAACATTTCCATTATTATTTTCAGGACCTAGTTCAGGAATTTGGTCAGAGACTTGATTGAGGGTATCGAGTAAATGATTACTTTATTTAAGATTAATTTATATTCTTTTATCAATTCTTCAAATGATTTTTGGTATCCTTCTTCTTCTTCTTCCCCCTTTTTAGAAAAATCATTTGCTAATTCTAAAATGTTAACTCCATTTTTTAGAGCTATACGTTCATTTCGAACTTCATTCAGTTCATGTCTTAGTTCTTCGATAACATTAGATTTTTTTTGGACTATGTCCATCATATTTTTGAAGTTATAAGGTTCTTGTTGTGACTGATTTATTATTCTAGACTTTGCGCTTTCTTTAGTCATTTTAATGTATTGTTGTAAGACCTCTTTTCGAGCCTAAGTATCTTCGATCTTATCTAATAAGATCAATAATAAGGCTTTCTTCATTTGATAACACATTTATCCCCAAATTATTCATGTTGAGGATAGCCCTATAATGGTCACATTTGCAATTTTTAGTATTACCACTCCTTTCTTCTAAATCAGAAGAATTGCTATCAGAACTAGACATGATTAAGTTTTCATCTTCAATGGTGCTAATAACCGTTTCTTCTTCATAATCTGAAGAAGATTCCTCTAAAAGCTCATTTTCAGAGATAATTTGAAAGAGATGTTGTTTAACCTCATTGTCTATTTCTGGAGAATTTATTTTCCTTTTAACCCAACATTTATTTTTGTAATGTCCTAACTTTCCACAATTATAACATGTATGGACTTTTCTCTTATTTCTTTCTTTAGAAAATTTAAACCTTTTTTTCTTGAAGGGTTTACTCTTGTTTTTTAGAGTTTTATCTTTTTTTATGGGATTTATCCTTATGCTTCTTATTAGATGTATAGCCAGTAATCAAGGTTTCATATCTAAACTGTTCATAGAAATCTCCTAGTTCTATTTTACTAGTTATTTTATCTTTTTCAAGTTATCTCTTAAGCCTAATATTAGTGCATAGAGCTAACCCTTCTGCACATATTTCTGATGAAAGTTGTACCAATATATATTTGTATCAGTTAAGGAAACATAAAAATTTGGAAAACAGTTAAAATAAAAGGGCCCTACACTGAGGCTAGATTCTATTATTCGTACTAAAGAATCAGTAAATCGTTTATGCCGAGTATCTCTAAGACAAAGCAACACAGAGTTGTTCAACCCTATCCTGGTAAGAGGTTTGATTGCTACCTTAATAAGGCCAATATGCAAATAGTTGTATTTTTTCCTCTTATGACTTTCTATAAGGGGATTGGAAAGAAGTTTGAATCTAGTTTGAGATTCATTTTCTGGGATGTTTTTTAAACAGTTTTAATGACATAATCACTTTTAAAATTGAATGTTTCTTTTATATATATATCAAATGTAGGAATTTTGGGGATATTTTTATTTTAGATTTGTTTTTCTATGTCATTTATTATTACTTCTTCATTGTTCTTTACTCTTAATATCTTACTGCTATTATTACTAGTGTTAGCAGATTTCTGAGATAGTTATCTTAAAAAAACAGCCATCTTAAACAACACCCTTGTTTATTAGCGTCTCTTAGTGAGTCTACAGGAACAATGCCTTAATCTTGCCACACTTGGGTCTTACTGGATTAATCAGCCACTGCAACTTTTGCTAATCTAGACTAGCCTTATTAAACTCCTTTGTTATTTAAATGGTTAATGGCTCTGATACCAACTTAGCACAAACTAATTAAACTAGAAGCATAAGTATATATGCACAAAATCAATCAAAAGAACAAAACCACGTATATTCTATTAATTCACAAAATTCATCAAAACTTGCACAGCCAAATTGAAGAGTCTCAGGATTCTCTTTAGTATGGTTGTATCATAATATAATGCAACTACACTTCTAAAAAACCATGTTTGTGGTATTGTAGGACCTACAATTTTGCACACACTCTCTTCACTTCAATAATCAATCTCACAAAAAATTATTCAATTTGAACCCTAGATATGATCAAAACGAGGCCCCTCCAATAACGAATCTAGACCATTCATTTGGAGAATTTCAAGATCTTAGCTTTTATAAACTCAAAATCATTTTATTTTAGATTTTTACATCGTTCATCTAATGATAATAAAGCCATCTAAAAAAATTGAATAAGAAAAAATTCTTCTAAGGCCTACATCTAAGCATCTTTTCAAAATGGACGGCCTATGTTAATTGGGCTAAAAACTACTTTCTAGGTTGTGTTTTCATTTTTTCTTTTTTTAATGATTGTTCATTAGAATGAAAAAAGTGTATATTTTAAATTTTCGATCAAACAAATGGCCCTAATATGGTTTTTTAAGATTGTTGTATTACAATACTATACAACCATTGCCTGAAATCACTGTATATGTGGGCAGTGATCTAATGCGACAATTATATCATAATATAATGCAACCACACTTCTAGAAAACCATGTTTGTGGTATTTGTATAACTCAAATTTTTCCACATACACTCTCTTCATCTCAATAATCAATTCCAAAAAAAAATTTCAATTTGAACCCTATATACGATCAAAATGAGGCCGCTCCAACAACAAATCTAGACCATTCATTTAGTGAATTTCAAGATCTTAGCCTTTACAAACTCAAAACCATTATTTTTTCTTTTTAACATTGTTCATCTAATGATAATAAAACTATCTGAAAAATTAAAAAAGAAAGAATCTTTCTAAGGCCTAGATTTAAGCATCTTATTAAAATAGACGCCCTATGTTACTTGGGCTAAAAAAATACCTTCAAAGTTGTGTTTTCAAATTTTTCTTTTTTTATGAGTGTTCATTAAAATGAAAAGAGAGTATATTTTAAAATTTGGATGAAACAAATGACAAATGGCCCTAACATACTTTTTTAATAATGTTGCATTATATTACTATAGAACCGTTGTATGAAATCACTGCCCTATATATATGGGCAGTGATCTAAGGCAACAGTGGTATCATAATATAATGCAACCACACTTCTAGAAAACAATGTTTGTGGTATTAGTATGTCCCAAAATTTTGCACACACTCTCTTCATCTCAATAATCAATCCTAAAAGAAAATTTTCAATTTGAGCCCTAGATTTGATCAAAACAAGGTCCCTCCAACTACGAATCTAGACCATTCATTTGGTGAATTTCAAGATCTTAGCTTTTATAAACTCAAATTCATTTTTTCCTCTTTTAACATTGTTTATCTAATGATAATAAAGCCATCTAAAAAATATGACAAGAAGAAATCCTTCTAAGGTCGAGATCTAATCATCTTTTTAAAATGGACGGTCTACGTTAATTGGGCTAAAAATATACTTTCTAGGTTGTGTTGATTGTTCATTAGAATAAAAAAGTGTATAATTTAAAATTTGGATCAAACAAATGGCCATAACATGCTTCTTTAATATTGTTGCATTATATATATATATAACATCTGTTATTGGGACCTTATTGCCTAGTGCCTGGGTGGCTGCTTAGGTGGATCTAGGGGCCTGAGCGCATCGTCCAGGCCTAGGCGCCCAAAAAGAGCAGAGGTTTCTTGGGCGCCCGCCCAGTGCCCAGACTTGGGCAACCGCCTAAGTCCAGCGCCTCGCCCAAAGGCGAAAAAAGCTTTGGGTGGGGGATATTTTTGTCCTTTTTTTTATAATAAGGTACAAAAAATGGACATTTTAGGCTCATTTGAAAACTAAAACTCATTAGATCTTATTTTAGAGAGAGAAAGCCCCTAAGAAACTAGCTTTTGGTGCTTTCTTTATGATAGAAGGGTTTATCAAAGTTATGAGAAATTGATCAAAACATCACCCATTGATATTAGATTTAATTTTTGATGTTTTATAAATATATTGGGGGATTTTCTAGAAGATTTTGATTCCTTAGAAGAATTTATAAGGTGGAAGGTTGGAGATTGAGCAATCAAAGTAAGTGATTTTTTTATTGCTTTTTATTACTAGTGGATTTGTAGTTCCACTAGTTTGGTATTTGGTAACTTTTGTTTAGTAATTTGGTTGGTAAATTTTAAGTTTTAATTGGATATGGACTGATGCTTATGGAGTGTGTACTAATGTGTAGTGTCCTTTGAATTATGATGTGCTCTAAATACTTATTTCTTATATTTTATACCATATATAACTGCAAAATCCTTTTTGGATTCAACTAGGCTGCCCAGGTTCTAGGCGCCTGCCTAGGCGTTGGGCCGCCTGGACTTCCAGCCGCCTAGGACCTGCCTCACGCTTTTTGAAACTATAATTAGGGGACTAGTGAGGTTCGAGGCCTAATCCTTGTATCAAATGAAATGGTGGAGAGTTGGGAAATATAAGCATTTAAACCATTGACCAATCTAAAACTACTCCAAATCAATATTGCATCTCTTAATAGAATCTTCAAATATCTTTCATCAGAATTAGTGGGGCTAAACTATTAGGAAGATGCTTCAAGGTACACGCGAGGTTATCCCTATTGAAGGCTTCCTGCTAAGTACTTCCAAAAGGTTATCCCTATGTAAAGCCGGTTGCCATCGATATGTCTGACTGCAACATTGAGCGGGTCTTGTACTTAACTTATATTTACCATCATCGCATTTCATTTGTTGTTCTCTCTTTCTTTTTTTTTCCTGCATATTTGAAACATATCATGGCTCTTTTCTTCATTTTCCAGCTTTTTGGACAGCTCTGGTCAGGTTCCTCGATCTTACCTCCCCGGATCTAGGTGATCGGGTGACACGTGTCTCGAGTTCGGAAGACGCGGGACTTGAGACTACTCTTTCTTTACCTTGTTCACAGAACAAGGGCAGGTGCCCAACTGGTGAGAGAGGAATTTTGAATGTGAGGTGGGGACCAACCTCACCTGGGTTCGTGATTTACTCGGGCTGACTAGCTCGGGCGCCCTCTTAGATCACGACGGAAAGTCTCCCTAGCTGCTTCAACTGGTTCAGACTCGCCTCCCTTGACCTGCAATTTCCTTATTTTCTGCACAGCACTAACATGGTTAATTTGCAAGACAAGTGGGCCGAAGGACCCACCCTTGTCTTAGAATGATGCACATTCACTTGGAATGAGAAGATGAGAAATTAGGGTGATGAATAAGAGGAGAAAAGAGAAGGGGACGAGACTAGCATGATTGCTGGAAACGTATAGTGACCGACTCGGAGTGCTAGCAAGATGGGTACGGTAACTCAGACCGGAACGACGACAATACTACTCGAAACCAAGGCGATATGACAGTCCTAATCTGGTGTAGCAGCAAGACAAGCATGGTACTCTGAAGCAACACGATGGCAATACTGCTCGATAGCGAGAGCATTATAACATACTAGACTGAGTCTATCCTTTAGTCAAGTGAGAAGAGAAGAGAAGAAAAGAGAGCAAAGAGAAGACATGAGACAAAGGAGAGAAAAGGTCACAGATGACATTAGGAGTCGCCATCTACAGCCATGGAGTAATAGTGTTGTGTTCCCTGGGTGCCGTTGGGCATTGCTGCTCGTGACCAAAGGGCGAGTAGTGAACTGTAGATGGCATTAACAATCGTCGACGGCAACATGAGAAGGCAGCACGACCCTTCGTTGGTGGCGATAGGTATTGCTGTCTGCAATAGGCACAGAGCGCACAAAAGAAGCTTACGGGCGATGATAGTCATTGCCGCGACCCTTCGCCAACAATGATAGGCATCGCCATTTGCGATAGGCATAGGGCACAAGAGTAGCCTGCAGATGACATTACGCATCGTCATGACCCTTCGAAGGCGGCTATAGGCATCGTCGTCTACAATAGGCACAGGGCGCAAGAGAAGCCTGCGGGTGGTGTTACGCATCCCCGCGACCCTTCGTGGGTGACGATAGTCATTACCGTCTGCTATGGACGCGAAGCATGGGCGAGACGGCAGCGAGCGGCTGTAGGCATTGCCTTCTACGACCCGTAGAAGGAAGAAAGATAATCTGCTGTCGATGATACACATCACCGTGCGTGATGCCAATTCTGGAACCCAAACAGAAGCTCGACCCACTGCTTGGGGGTGGCCCTGCTCACCGTGTGCTCCTTCAAATGACATTACGCACAACGATGACTAACGCCGTGCGTGAACCATGTTGAAGAAGAAAACGAATGAAGAGAGAGAGATAGCAGCTCACGCATGGTGCTGTTATCGCCTTGTACGACCAGCAAAGTCACAGAAGGAGGAAGAGGGAAAGAGGCATGCATGACATTGCCATTGCCATGCATGGCCTTTGAGAAAGACTCAGTAGAGGAGACGAAGAAGAAAGAGAAGAAGAGAGAAGAAGAGAGGTAAAGAAAACCAAAGAGAGAATAAAGGAAGAGAGAAAAAATACCTTGAAAGTGGGAGGGGTAATACTTTAAACTTTCTCTCTCCTCTCTCTCTCCAAGACGCACTCTTGAATTTAAAGAAGAATCTCAAATTTTATTGCTCATTGTAGAGAATGAAAGGGGGGTCCTTTACAATGACTTTCGAGCCTCTTCTCAATGAGAGGTAGCGTATATTTATAAACTAGGGCTAAAACATGGGTGGATCACCCAAAACTAACTCTAATTGATGATAAATAAGGTCTATTTGAATTAAAAGATATAAGAAAATAGGGTTGAAAAAGACTGATTTGCCCCTACCTAACCATTCATGAAATTCCAAAATAGTCCCTACTGCTCCCTAGAACATGCATGATCTTCCTTGGATGATTCGGGGTTGCTTTGGTACCCGTTTGTCCGAAAGATGATTGTTTTCTTCTAGGGCTTGGCATGGCAATCAATTTGATACCAACTTCGAGCTTCATCTTATTTTCAAGTCGCACAATCATGGATTAAAAACGAGATCCATGGCTCAACGATCGCGGGGCAACAAATGTAGCTAGATTTCATGCTCGGACGAAGATTTTGCGACTTTTGGGTTTTGACCGGAATCTGAAATTTTGACACGTGAATTTACAGTCACTTTATTGGCTTCGTGTGTGAAATCTAACAATTTATCATGTACGGGATTCGGACTGGAGATAGTCCTAGACCGTACGCATACGATGGAACTGGTCTCGTGTCAATCCGCTGTGCGAGCACTGTGATTTGGCCGCTCGAGCGAGGCATGTCGCTTCTGATTTTCCTTCAACTTTCTTCAAGGATCAACAATTTTTCTCTAGCTTTTCCCCTTGTTTGGGCATCGTCACGAGGCGTACCACATATCAAAATGCTCGTCTTGACGAGACAAACACGCTCACAAAATTTGAGCACAATCCGACTTGGGATGAATGAGATATGGACCTCGAAACTAATTGTTCATGAATGTCCCTTTAATGGAGATTACTTGCTTGGTGGCCGCACGATAATAGTGTGCGGCTCCTCCTATTTTGGCTCTTTTACCCAAAACTTCTTTCTGGAGTGTCCATATAAGCTGTAATTTGACCCCTAGGGGTTTGCAACTGTGACGAATCTAATGGTGGTGGTCCTTCAGCCATTTGATGCTTCGAGAGTAGGCTTTCAATTATAGGGGTCCGTTTCAAGGTGCGAGAGGTTGATTCTGCTGAAACTGTTTCTCCGCCTACACTGTCTTAGAGATGTCGACAAAACTTGACAAGAAGCGTTTTGGAGCCCTTATGAAAATCTTGGCTAGTTTTGGAACCATTATGAGACTATCTAAATTTCCACTATTTGTCAGGCTTGATTGATCGGTTTCTCCCTTTTATCCCACATCGGGGACCCATGGGGCTGAAAAATGTCTTCAAACAGCATGCCCTGCTGAATGTTGTGGTTAGAGAGAAGTGAGAAGGAGAACATTCAGAAAATTTCTTCTGGCTTTATTTCTTTTTTCTTCCTAACTACAGGACCACTTGAACGTCGAGGAGATTCAAAAATTGCTATAACTAGGATGCTCAGACGTTTGGATGCATTTTACAGGTCCATCCATAGAGACTTTAGGGGGAAAGGGACTTTCAGGAATCTTGTCGCGGTCCTCACCCACAAGGACTGTAGGGGTTAATTTTTAATGTCTTTACCCTGTCAGACGAGTTTACGACATGTAGAGATTGGTATTTACAGTCCCACCCTATCGGACAGTACCCTTGAGGGCCATTTTATGTTTTTGAGGGATCTTTCGGTCAGCGTCCTCATCCTCAAGGACTCTTCTTGTTTTTAGAGGGATCTTTCAGTCATCGTCCTCAACCTCAAGGACTCTCTTTGTTTTTAGAGGGATCCTTCGGTCAACGACCTCACCCTCAAGGACTCTTTTTGTTTTTAGAGGGATATTTCGGTCAACGTCCTCACCCTCAAGGACTCTTTTTTTTGTTTTTGGAGGGATCTTTTGGTCAATGTCCTCACCGTCAATGACTCTTTTTTTTTTTAGAGGGATCTTTCGGTCAACGTCCTCACCCTCAAGGACTCGTTTTGTTTTTGGAGGGATCTTTTTGTCAACGTCTTCATCCTCAAGGACTCTTTTTGTTTTTGGAAGGATCTTTCGTTCAACGTCCTCACCCTCAAGGACTCTCTTTTATTTTTGGTGTTTGGGAGATTTTGTGAAGCTCTCACTCCCGGGTGAGCCACTTATGTTTTTTATTGGATCCCGACAGCTAAGGATTTTGGGTGGACCTTGTTAGCCAGAATTATATCTGTTTGGCAATTGAGTGTTGGTTGAGGCTGTGATATTGTGTCAACCTGCTTTATTGGTCCAAACGCCCTTTTCAGGTTTCCACCTGGACTGGAGAAATGGCACTGTAAAGACAGTTTTCACCAACCTCATTTATTTTTGGGCTATTTTACCCATGACCTTGCAGGCATATCCACCCCTTTTCATCTGTTTTTGCTCACAGTGCCCTTTTGGGGTTTTCACCATGCCTGCCCTTCATTTTTACTCATGGTGTTCCCTCGTCTCGGTATACACCATGCCCATTATTCAATTTTTGTAACGGTGTCTATTGGAAGACATTTTTCATCATCATGGATCCCCGATCATAAAGCCTAACATATAGTGGAAATTCAGACAGTCTGAAAATGGCCCCAGAACTGGTCAATATCTTTATGAGGACTCTTAATATTTTCCTACCAAGTTTCGTTGCATTCTGACATGTCTAAGGTAGCATAGACTGAGAAACAGTTTCGGCAGAATCAGCCTCTAGCACCTTGATAAGGACCCCTATAACTAGAACTATATTTTGATGCGTCAAATTGCTATGGGGCCACCACCATTGGATCCTGCACGATTGAAATCCCGTAAGGGTAAAATTTTAGCATAAACGAAAATTTTGGAAAGAAGTTATAGGCAAAAGAGCGAAACAAGAGGAGCTGCACGTTATTCTTATGCGGCCACCCTGCAACTCAACTCCATTAAAGGGACAGTCACAAATAGTGACTTGCGATAGCCATATCTCATTCGTCGCAAGTCAGATCATGGTCAAATTTTATGAGCGTGTTCCTCTCATCGAGACGAGCGTTTTGATATATGATATGCCCCGCAACAACGTTCGAACACGAAGAAAAGCTAGAGAGAATTCGCTTATTCGTGAAGAAAGTTGCAGGAAAATCAGCAACATCGCACCTCCCTCGAGTGGCCAAATCATGCCGCTTGTGAACCCGATCGATATGAAACTAGTTCCATCACGTGCGTAAGGTCTAGGGCTATCTCTAGTCCAAACCCCGTATATCATAAACGATCGAAATCCGAACACGAAGCCAATGAAGTGATTGCAAATTTCGACGCCAGGATTCTAGATTCTTGCCAACACTCCAAAGTTGCAAAATCTTTGTCCGAACAAGGAATCGAACTGCAATTGTTGTCACGTGATCGTGACAGCATGCTCAGTGTGATCCAATGAAGAAATTATAGAAAAACATCAAGGAACAAACATACTATAGATCTGAAGTATCAAGATTCATCTAAATTTCATGTTGTATGATCGTGCCCTAAAAACACAATCCATGGCTCGACGTTGGTATCAAATCGATTATTGATACCATGCCGATCCCTATAAGAAAACAATCATCTTTCAATCAAACAGGCATGAGAACAACTCTGGATCCATGAAAAATCACGCATGTTCTAGGGCAGCACATGGACTGTTTTCGAGCTCTACAAATTGTTAAGAAGGGGCAAATCTGTCATTTTGTACCCTATTTTCCTATTTCTTTTAATTCAATTAAATCTTAATTTCCAGCAATTAGGTTTAATTTTGATCAATCCACCCATGTTTGGGCACAATATATACCACGTACTATCATTGTATGCAAGAGGCTTGAACCCCTTCAATTCATTCACGAAGGAGAACTTTGCTTGGTAAAATTTCTCTTTCTTCTCATTATTAGGTCACGTTTGGAGAGAGAGGGAAAGGAGAGAGAAACATTTGGATCGATACCCCTAGGCTCAAGGTAAATCTTATGTCTCTTCTTTTCTTTCTTCTTCTTCTTCTTCTTCATCTGAGCTTCTCTCGGAGGCCATGCACGGCAGTGACAGTGTCATGCATGCCTCTTTCTTCTCTTTTCTCCCTCCTGTGGTTTCACAGATCGTGCATGGCGATGGCAGCGCCTTATGAGAATTGCTTGCCCCTTCTGTTCGTTCATCTTTATCTCTCAACGAGGCTGGCAGACGGCGCTGCTCATTGCCGTATGTGGAGGTGCCCTCGACGTCTCAGTGAAGATCATAAATGGCGAAACTTATTGCCGCCCGCAGGGGTCTCCCCTTATTGCACGCCTATCGTAGACAACGATGCCAATCGCTGCCAACGAGGGGTCACGACAACACTTATCGTCGTCCACAAGCTTCCTTCGCGCGCTCGGTGCGTATCTCCATCTACGATCTTCCTAAGCGCGCTCGACGACCATCCCCGTCTACGAGCTTTCTTCAGGCGTTCGATGCCTGTCGCTGTCTGCAAGCCTCTTTCGTGCTCCTGGTGCCTATCGCCGTCCGTGAGCTCCCTTCGCGCACTAGATGCCTATTGCCATCCGTGATCTTTCTTCGTGCGCTTGGTGACTATCGCTGTCCGCGAGCTTTCTTCGTGAGCTTGGTGCCTATCGCTGTCCACGCGCTTCCTGCATGCGCTCTGTGCCTATCGCCGTCTGCAAGCCTCGTTCTTGTGTCCTGCGCCTATTGTCGTGTGCCTCAGAGGGAACTATCATGACGTGCTTCACAAGTGGCTATTGCTGCTCATTTTAACAGAGGTTATCTCCGTTAGAGAGAGGGCATGCTGCCTTCATGTGTTGCCAAACGGTGATGCTTAACGCCGCCTGTAGTTCACTACTCAGTCTCCTGCAGAGAGAAATAATGTCTAGCGCCATCCAAGGGCCATGACACAGTTACTTCAGGGTTGAGGGTGGCAATGCCTAGTGCCGTCGGGATTCTATTTCTTCACCGTCTCGTGCCTTCTTTCCATTTTCTTCTCTCCTCACTTGACTAAGGGTAGACTCAGTCTAGCACTGTTGTAACGGTCTGATTGTCGAGCAGTATTGCCGTCGTGCTGGCCTTGAGTACCATGCCCGTCTTGCTGCCACACCAGATCAGGATAGTCATATCAACCTTGGTTTCGAGTAGCATTGCCGTCGCATCGGTCTGAGTTACCGTGCCCATCTTGCTATCACTCCAAGTTGGTCATTGCACTGGTTCAACTCTCATGTTAGTCTCGTCTCCTTGTTAAGTCCCTTCTTCTTCAAACCTCCTTCTTTTCATCACCTTAACTTCTCACCTTCTCAGCTATAGGAAGGTTCATTGCCCTAAGACAAGGGTCATTCGACCCACTTGTCTTGCAAATTAACCATACCAGTGTTGTGTAGAAAACCAGGAGATTGCAGGTCAAGGGAGGCGATTTCGATCCAGCTAAAGCAGTTGGGGGGCTTTTCGTCATGATTTAAGAGGGCTCCCACAAGTCAGCCCAAGTACGTCACGGACCCAGGTGATGTTAGTCCCCACCTCACATCCAAAATTCGTCTCTCACTAGTTGGACCCCTGCCCTTGTTCTGTGAATGAGGTTCCCGAGAGAGCGATCTCGGGTCCTGGGTCTTCTGAATCTGAGACACGTGTCACGCGATCACCTAGATCCAGGAAGGCGAGATCGAGGTACCTAACTAGCTTGGCGATTCTACTGGGGGCTTATTACCTCTTCATCAGGTCACTCTTGTTTGATCAATATCACCTTTCACATTCTGCACTACTTTTTATGACATCTGGGTTATTCAACCCATTCAACTTGTGACCATCACAACGAAGCGAGCTGTTCAAGCCTCCCTCCCTACACTCCTTCTGAGTTATGACTCATAATCCGGCTCCTAGGTTCTTTCCTAGGTTGGTGCCAGAAAGGACTTAAAGGTCCTTGACTCCCCGCTTCCTCACCCTCCACCATGGCCCCTTGCATTGGTTGCACATCCACTGCCACACACAACACGCACCTTGCTACTAGCAAGTCCCTTGCTAGTCGTATTGCTGAGGTACGTCGGAAGGCTACCCTGTCCACTCTCACGAAAGGCAAGCAAGTTGCCATCGCTTCTGAGGGTCACCGCAAGGCTACCCCCCGAACTCCTTCACTACCCCGAACCTATACACTTGGAGGCTTGGCCCACAGAGGCGGAGACCTTACGACCTCCACCTCTCGCACACACCTAAAAGCTCATGGTCAAACCACTCAAGCCACACCTCAGGGCAACTTTCACGCTGCCTCGTTCAAAGCTAGGCCTTCTCGGGCTAAACCCTACACGTGCCATGCATCTCACAGCTCGAGGCAATGTCAGTTCTGTGTCAGCTCGAGCACATGAGGGTTGACCGCTCTATCGACCCTCTCAACACACACAGCTTCACCCTATGAGAGATAGCTTCCTGCGCGGTCCCTCACAAACACAAGCTCATAGGTCTCGACCTCCTTTGGTCGAAGCAGTTGAGCAAACCCGGGCTGATCCCCAGCTCACCCGAACGGCTAACCCTAAAGGTGCACACGCACTGACTTTGCAGGTTTCTCCCCGAGCCCGACTTAGGCGGAGTCATGGGTCACCTCTTTCTTCTGTCACTCTTTCTTGACCAGGCAAGCACCTTGAGACCTAGTACTCAAAGATTTTCCCTAAGAGTAGCATCTTAAGTCAGCCACCCCAGGTCGGGCATGCACCTGGGCCTCATAAGGGAATTTGGGGCAATGGCATGATGTCAGACAGGAGCATGCAGCCTCCTAAGCAGCGACCTAGGTTGCCCTCTGTCCTTTAACCCCATTCTTTGCTCCAGTTAATCAACACAACCCTCATTAGCTCAAGAAATATGGTGCAGATCTTTACCAAAGAAAGGTATGTAGATCTTGACCAAAGAAGCCCCTAAGGCAGTGGAGGTTACCAAATTTAGTGACCTCCTGCCTCATAATCCCTTCTTTCCCTTGTAGATACCAGAGCTTGAGCAAGTCCAAGAATATTGCTCGGTGATGATTGCCCAGAAGCCACGGAGAACCGGTCCTCACAAGGTCGGCGTATAAGGCTCGAGTACAGTCAGGGCATACTGAGCCCCTGCAGACCGATTTGCCTCATACGACTGCCAACCTCAGCATTCCACTACTCCACCTGGCTCTGACCTTCCAGAAGAAATGGTCAGTGTCATGGTGATGAACGAGCTGGACAACGCCCAAGATGAGCAGATGAACAGGTTTGAGGTAGTGACACAGTCCATCCTCGAAAAGATGGAACGCTTAGAAGACTCCAGGTCCCCTTCTTCTCACCATGAGACCAATCCCCCATCTGGTGAAGACACTGTTCCCAGGCAAACTATCCCACCAATCTACCAGGAAAGGTCTGCTTCCCACATGGTTTCTGAAGCTAATATAGATGCCATGGTGACCCACAGTCTCAAGAACAAGGACCCGAGCATGCAAGAGGCACATCTTTACTAAAATTTGTACCCCTCCTACATAGACTAGGTGTCGTTTCGCCCAAACTACCAAAAAGAGAAGCTCCCCCCGTTCAATGGTACTACTCCCCTCACCAGGATACTGCTCACTTTCAAGCAGCTTCTCGAGAGACGGCAACTGACTGGTGAGAATTATTGCTCTAACAGTCGGGGCGACCAGCAAAAAGCGGTGATCAGTGCGGCTGTCACCTTGACTGACATTAACAAAGCCACCCCTCAAAAGGCTCAACACCATGACGTTAAAAGGCTCAGCACCATGGTCCAAACTATATGACCGTAACCTGTAGTGGAGGTCTAGTCGCTTGACCTTAAATTGCACAGTCCTAATTGTTTAACTTTAAACTGCATAACCACGGTCCAGCTGTATGACATTAAAACCACAGCATACGTCCTGACAGTATGATGATAAACTGCTTTACCCAGGTCTCAGAGGCATGACCATAAACTTGCCCCCACATACGCGCACACGCCTTTACGTGAATTTTCACACATGCCTTTCCTAACCTACCGTTAGTGTGAATATACCACCTTCATTACCTCCCCAGTGAGTTCATTCACTTCATCACCACACCTCATTCCCCAGTGAGTCTCACCCATGCTCACAAAATGGCGAACCATCCCGCCACCCATACTCGTTGTAAGTTAGTGGGTCACTATCGTCCACTCACATTTCATACATCATCCATCTCTCATAGGTAACCGAATGCCAATTCCCCAAGTGAGTCAAACCACCATCATACTCACTCTATGGCCTCCAAAGACTGTCATTCATCACTTAGTATATGTCCAGGCCATATACACAGGTCCCGAATGCATGACCTTAAACACGCCTTCACAAAAAAAAAAGGAAAAAGAATAAAGGGCATGGTGTATACCTTACAAGGGAACGCTGAGTAAAATGATGGACGGGCATGGTCATGAAACCATGAGTAAAAGAGTTCCGTGAATAAAAACCGGGCACGTGAAAATCCGAAAGGGCATAGTGAGTAAAAATGGATAAAAAGGGTGGGCATAGCCGAAAGGTTATGGGTCAAAGAGCCCCAAAATAAAAAAAAGTTAGTGAAAATCATCTTTATGGCGTCACTTCCCAAGTTCAAGTGAAAATCCGTAAAGGACGCTTCTACCAATAAATAGATTGATGCAGCACTCGTCTCAACTGGCGGCTTCAGCCCTCACTCAAAAGAAGAAAATCCATGGTATTACAATACCAGGACTCCAAAAATATTAGCTTCAAGGAAACGATTCCGACTACCTGAGTCCAATTGTAAAAGGACTCGAAAGACAGAAGACTCGACAAGACAAGTCTCATGAGGAAGAACATTATTCCCACAAGGTCACAAATACACTCTAGAAACAAACATTACAAAGGTAGGAAACTGACAAAGTTAGGGGAGAACCTGCCAGAGACTTCAGCTCGTCTAGCCGGCACGACCAGAACTTCGGGATCGGCTAATAGAGCCTGCCCCCGACTGGACTCGATAGACGAGACCCAAAGTGGTACTCTGAACGTCAAAAGAAAACCTGATGTAACAGCAAACAGCACCTAACAAAGCAAACTAACAAACCCATACCAAATGGGAACAATGCCCTTCTACATGACACTCAATTTCCAGATGGGCCTGATTCTGACTGACGAAGTCGTGCAAAATCCTCATATTCAGAATCACAAATAGTCCACACGAGGGTGAGGACTTTGATAAGATCCCTCAAAAACGTCTCTTCTCCCCCTAAAGTCTCCATGGATGGACCGCGAACAATGCATCCCTACGTCTGAGCAGCCTAGTTACACAAGTACGTGAATCTCCATGGCATTCACGTGGTCCTGTAGCTAGGAAGAAAAAAATTAAAATCCGAAGGAAGTTTTCTAAATGATTGTCATTCTCGCTTCTCTTGAAGAACAACATTTGGTGGGGCAAGCTGTTTGAACATATTTTTCAGCACCTTGGTCCCTGGTAGGAAGCAGGTCAATAAAGCCTACAAAAATAGTGGAAATTCTCGACAGTCTCAAAATGGCCCTAAAATTGGTCAAGATTTTCTTCAACACTTCAAAAGACCACCTATCAAAGTTTCATCCCGATCAGACATGTCTAAGGCAGTGAACATAAAGAAACAATTATAGCGAAATCGGTCTCTTGCACCCTAAAATAGACCTTGTAACTAGAGTTATACTTTTGGTGAGTCAAACAGCTGTAGGACCACCACCATTAGATTCGTCACAGTCGAAAACCCCTATGGGTCAATTTTCGACTTAATTGGACACTCTAAGATAAAGATATGAGCAAAACATTGAAACAGGAGGGGCCGCACACTATTCTCGTGTGGCCTCACTCCATTAAATCACCATTAAAGGTGGTTGTTTTTACAGTCACGGGCAGGCACTTTTGGGGCCTATGTCTCACTCGTTCTAAGTCGGATCGCTCCCAAATTTGGTGAGTGTGTTCGTCTCATTAAGACGAACAATACGATATGTGGTACTCACCCAAGCAAAAAGAAAAACTAAATGAAAGATGCTGATATGTGAAGCAAGTTACAGAAAATTCAACAACAGTAGGCCTTGTTCAAGCAGCCAGATCATGACGCTCACATATCCGACCAGCACAAAACTAATTTCATTAGGTGCGTGAGGTCTGAGGCTATCTCTTTGTCGAACCTCGCATATGATGAACGGTTGGATTTCACACATGAAGGTGTCAAATCTGTTGGAAACCCAAGACGACAAAGTCTTCATCGAGACACGAAATCAAGCTACGTTCATTGCAACATGATCGTGACGGCATGCTCAGTATGATTTAATGAAGAAATCATGAAGCAATATCAAGGGACGAGCACACAATCGATCCAAAGTTTTCAATATTCAAGCAAATTTCAAGTCTCATGATCGTGGCTCGAAACACGATCCATGATGCGAAATTGGTATTAAAAGGATCACCATGTCGATCCTTACAAGAAAATGATAATCTTTCGATCAAATAGGCATCAGAACGTCCTCGGGTCAGCCATGGAAGATCACGCAAGTTCTCAAGCAGCAGCATTAACTGTTCTGAAATTCCACACATTGTTAGGCAGGGGAAAAATAGTCATTTTGTACCCTATTTCTTAATTTTTTTTAATTTAGAATAAGTGTAATTATCCTCAATTGAGGTAGTTTTTTGGTGTACACTCATGTTTTAGCCCAACTCTAGATAAACATGCAAAGCTAAGTTGTAAGAAGCTTCGGTTTAATCTTTGAAGATTCAATAAAATTTTGATTCCTTGCTTGAGCCTATGAGTATGTCTTGGAGAGAGAGAGATGAGAGAGAAGAAAAGGGCCAGTACTCTTCAAGCAAGTAATTGTCTCTCTCCTCCCCTCTTTCTCTCTCCTCCCCTCTTTCTCTCCTTTATTCTCTCACTTCTCATCTCTATCTCTCTTTCTCTCTTCTCATCTCTATCTTTCTTTCTCTCTCTTCTTTTATCTCTTCTTATCTTTATCAATCTCTCTCCTCTTTTCTCTCTCCTCTTTTCTATCTCCTCTCTTCTCTCTCCTCTCTTCTCATCTTCTCTACTCATCTTTATCTCTTTCTCTTCTTTTCTCTCTCTTCTTTTCTCTATCTCTCTCTCTTTTTCTCTCCTCTCTTCTCATCTTTATCTCTTTCTCTCATCCTCACTTCTCATTTTTATCTCTTTCTCTCTCCTCTTCTCATCTTTATCTATCTCTTTCTTCTTCTCATCGTTATCTATATTTGTCCCCTTCTAATCAACTAGTGAGGCCTAACGTCGGTTGGTCTTCTCTCTCCTCTTCTGTTAATCGATGAGACTCAGTGTCGACTGATTTCTCTCTCCTCTTCTATCAATCGGTGAGACTCAGCATCGACTGGTTTTCTCTCTACTCTTCTATCAGTCGGCGAGACTCAATGCCTACTCATCTTTTCTCTTCTCTTTTGTCAATCGATGAGACTCAGGGTCGACTTGTTTTCTCTCTTCTCTTTTGTCAATCGATGAGACCTAACACCGATTGATTTTCTCTCTTATTCTATTAGTCGGTGAGACTTAGTGTCGACTAGATTTCTCTCTCTTCTTCTATCAATAGGTGAGACTCAGCGTTGATTGGATTTCTCTCTCTTCTTTTGTCAATCGATGAGACTCAATATCGATTGGGTTTGTCTCTCTTCTTCTGTCAGCCAATGAGACTCAGTACTGACTGGATTTCTCTCTCTTCTTCTGACAATCGATGAGACTCAGTGCCAACTGGTTTCATTTCTCCTCTGCACAACACAGTTGGTGAAACCTAGCGTCGACTGTGTTTTCTCTCTCTTTTTTCCAACACAATCAGTAATGCTTAGCCCCGATTGTTTCTTCCTTCACTCTCTCTCCTTTATCCTCTCGTCTTTCATACTCTTCTCTTCTCATCTGCTCCCTCCTTTATCTCCCTTCTTCTCTTCTTATTCTTCCCTCATAGCTTACTTCTGCCACTCTTTCGTTCGACTAAGAGGGATTGAGGTTAGCCTCTCATGGTAATCCTATCGTCTAGCCATAATGTGGTTGAGCCAGGATTACTTGGCCCGCTTTATTGCCACAACAGATCGACCATCGTGCTTAGTTAGTCGGTATTGGTAATGGCGTCTAGTAGTGATCTCGTGAGCCAATCTTGGTTATCGAGCCCATTTTGCTACCACGTCAGGCCAATTATCCAACAACCTAGCCATTGCTCTGATCCTCTCTCTTAGCCAAATTCTTCTCTCTCCCATCTTTCTTTTCTTCTTCTTTTTGAATGCGCATGCCCATGTACATTCATCAAAGAGCAAAAGGGTGAGGTCTGACCCACCTGTCTTATAACCTTTGCCATATATGTGAGTGATCGCAGAAAAGCTGAAAATAATAAGAATACAAGACAAGGGAGGCGATTCCGAACCAGTTTTATTATTGAGGGGCCTTCTTCGTGATCTAAGACGGTGCCCACCCAAGTCAACCCGAGTAAATCCGAAACCCACCTTTAAATTCCTCTCTCACCGGTTGGTAACACCTGCCCCTATTTTCGAACGAGGTTCCCAAGGGAAAGATCTCAAAAACATCCCGAGTCTTTCTTCGAAACCCGAGATGCGCCCAATCCCCAAAAGATCCAGAGGGCGAGATCGAGGCACCTAAGCAATGGATGGTGTTTGTATGGAAGGTGGATAATGGGACCCACTAACTGATAGAGAGTACAGATGATGGAATGGCTAGCCGTTTCGTGAGCATGGGTAAGACTCAATGGGGATGAAGTGAAGATGGTGTGTAAATGGGTGCGCGAAAGTGCCGGCATGAAAAAGGTGTGTGTGCAATGGAGGAGGCACACATGTATGGAGGCATGTTTAAGGTCATGCCACTGCGACCTGAGCAGAGTAGTTTAACATCATACAGCCAGGACGTGCGCTACAGTTTAAGGTCATGCAACTTGATAGTTGTACAAAGCAATTTAACGTCATGCGGTCAAGAGGTGCACTATAGTTTAAGGTCATACAGCTGGACAGTTGCGTAAAGCAGTTTAGCGTCATGTGGTCAGGATGTGCAATATAGTTTAAGGTCATACAACTGGACCGTTGGGCAAAGTAGTTTAGCGTCATTAGGCCAGGACGTGCACTATAGTTTAAGGTCATACAGCTGGACCGTTGCACAAAGCAGTCTAGCGTCATGCAGTTAGGATGTGCACTATAGTTTAGGTTCATACAACTGGACCATTGTGTGAAGCAGCTTAACGTCATATGGTCAGGACATGCACTATAGTTTAAGGTCATACAGCTGGACTGTTGCACAAAATAGTTTAGCGTCATGCGACCAGGAAGTACACTATAGTTTAAGGTCATACAACTGGACCGTTGTGCAAAGTAGTTTAGCATCATGCAGCCAGGACGTGCACTATAGTTTAGGGTCATACAGCTAGATCGTGTATGAGTCTCCATGTATGTGGATCGCCAATGAGGAGTGGACTCATTGAGAGATGTGAAGTAGATTAGGATTCATGGGGAATGGGCATGTGGATGGTGGTCTGACTCACTGGGGATAAAATGGCCGAGACCATTTATGGGCAGTGGGTTGAGGTGGTGATAGCGTGTGGAAATGAACTCATTAAGAACCAAGGGTGGTCTTATGCTGGTGACGGAAAGGTAATGAGGGCCAAACCTGCTAGTGTACACACGGACGGGCAGGTTAGGGAAGGCGTGCATGAAAGTGCATGCAAAAAGGCATGGGTGCAGTGGCAGAATGTTGCGCATGGTCGGACAGAGTTGGCCTACTTGGTGG
Organism: Amborella trichopoda; assembly: GCF_000471905.2. Next base: position 2,789,182 of record NW_006499997.1, on the reverse strand, counting down.
TAGCTTCAGCAGAGATCGTTGAGGCGTGTACTGCAATGAAGTACGCACGGCAACGATCGTGCTCGTCAGTAAGAGGCATGTGAAAAGTGCACGGCATCAAAACGCACATGGCAATGAGAAGCGCACAGCAGTGGAGAGTGCATGGCATGAAAATGTGCATGGCAGTGAGAACTGCTTGGCATCAAAAACATGCATGATAGTAGGAAGCACTTTCATCAATAAGAGGCGTGTGATGGTGAAAAGTGCTCGGCATCCAAAACGCGCATGGCAGCAAGAGGCACGCGGCAGTGGAGAGTGCACGGCCTACGAACATGCACGGCAATGTGAAGTGCTCAGCATCAAAATGCGCATGACAGCAAGAGGCGCACGGCAGTGGAGGGTGCGCTCGACGATAAGTCTCAGTTTGGGTTCGGGCTCAGATCAAGCTTGACCCTATCTGGCCCATTACCGTTTGGACTTCTAGACTTGGGTGTCATCTTTTATTTGCAAAGGGGAATTTTGGGAACCCCTAGGTATAAAATAGGTTTAAACTTCCCCTTTTTACTAGTTTACCTTAGTGAAAAATGGTCGAGGGTTTTTAGCAGTGAGAGGGTAAACTCTGACAAGCAAGGAAAAAGGGCTCGACAGTGAGTGTTTGTTGATAAGAGGAGCGCGTCAAAAAGGGGAAGAAAAAGGCTTGACAGTGAGCAAGGTTGTTCGTCGGGAAGAGGAGAAGATGGTACGGTAGGGCCTTTTTCGTGTGAGGGCTTGTCAGCCACAGCTGCAGGGAGAGAACCAGGGGGACTTTGGTTTTTTTCGAATGAAGTGAACGTGCCAGGAAGAATTGTAGGGATCTATGGGGACAATGTAAGGTTCATGAGAAGCCTAGGGGGTCCTTAGTGTATTGCAAAGGCCATTCTAATGGCTGTCAGTAGTTTTCTGGTGGGCAACAGGGCATTGGAGGTTCTCCGACAAAGTGGCTCACAAGGGAGCTGAAGGGTCATCGAGTAGCCAAGGGGGCACGGGACGATTGAAGGGCCACACATGCCCATGCAGTGAGTTGCTGCGCATGTAAGCGTAGCGCACAGAAAGTGATGGGTTGCCCATCAAGAGGGCATCGTGCACAAAATTTGAGGCATCATACATGCGCGCCTGGTGGTCTACACACGGTAAGAAGCATGCGCACGGCGGCAGTGAGCACGCACGTGCATGGCAGGGAACACGCATAGTGGGAAGCTTGCACACAACAGTGAACACGCACGACGGTGAGAATGTGCATGAGAGTACATGCACACGGTGATGGGTACACACGACGGGTTGCATGTATGACGACATATGTTTTAAGAGGCATGACGGTCTTGTAGCACGTCAAGGTCTCAGGGAGAAACTGTCGAGGGCTGGCATTCTTATGGGCACTCGATCGATCAATGGAATCCCGATCTGGCTTACAAGGTTTGTTTGAAGCCAAGTCCTCAAGCACAATTGTGAACTCCCGGTTGCTCTGTGGAAGTGTACCTACTATGATCAGGGTGTTCTCTCCATCATAGGCCAGTTCCTTGTCAGGGGGATCTGTTTTGGTCATATGATATACTCTATCTACAACCCTTCTCTCTTTTCCACTGGTGCGAGAGCGGCGCTGGTGATTAACTGCTCTTTTTTCCTTAGATGCAAGAGCAATGCTGACGATTAGCAATTCTCTTTTCCTCATATGCAAGAGCAACGTTAATGATCAACTGTTCTCTTTTCCTCAGATGCAAGAGCAATGCTGACGACATTTTTACATTTTTAAGCTTTTGTAACTTGTAGCTTCTCTTAATTGAATGGAAACTTTTCTTGTTTACGCCGATTGTCTCCTCTCTCTTTTTTTATATTCTTGCCTCTACTGACTTGTTTACCCATGATGCCCTTTCGATTTTCACCATGTCCGTATTTTGACGTTTTTACTCATGATAGTGGATGACGCTACCATGCCCCGTTGTTTCGTTTGGACATTTTTGCCTATGGTGCCCTTTCCGGTTTTCATCATGTCTGTCTTTTTTAGAGAGAGATGAGAAGAGTCAAAGTACCTGAGCCCTTCTTTTGTAGTGTGTCGTGCTGCTTCTATGACCTCAAATGGAGCGATGGTTCCCTTTTCACCTCTAAGTCCTTGATTAGTCAGGGGCTCATAGTTCATCGTCTTTATGATGCGATGAGCTTGCTGGCTGTAGATACTCCAATCAAGGGAGCAAGAGTAGCCTGGCTTTGATGGTGAGATGAGGAGTCTTCTTTTAGCTTCTCTTATGTCAAAGACTTGGGAATGCGTAAGACTTTTAGGATGTCACGGAGCTAGTCCTTGGGCTAGATAAGGAACATCTTCTTCTCTCAGTGAGGCTGGGATATTAAGACCTTGCACTCTTGCGGCAATGATGCTTCTTCCTCAAGGAGTGAAACAAGGATGTGCAAGACCTTTTGCTTGTCTGGTGTGTAAGTGACCCTTGGTACCAAAGCATCTACATGGATGACCTTCTTGGGCTCGACGGTAGCTACTGGTTCAGTACTTGACGACTCTAAACTAGAAGAAGGGAGAGTCTCATCTTCGGGAAAGGTTGGTAATGCTTCAGGGAGAGGACACGGAGTATTGGGGAGGATAAAGGTCAGAGGGAGGATTTTTCTAGCTCTCTCTTCTTCTTTGAACTTGTCCGAGAGTACCCGTTCTACATCTTCAGCATCTTCATGAAAGGATAGCTCCTCTCTTCTTACAGACCTTTGATCATCATCTTTGGGTTCTTGAGATGGAATTAGATCTACGAAGTAGTACTTTGCATTGGCGTAATGCATCTCGGGGATGGGGAACGGCCTTTTGCCAGCATAAACCATGTATTGCCTCCCATCTCAGTTGTACTTGAAACATTGATAAAGAGTAGATGGAACCACTCCTTGATCATGCATCCAAGGGCGACTGAGGAGTATGTTGTAAGAGGTGTCAATGTCGATTACATGGAATAAGGCACAATCATTCACCGATCTTGAGATGAAGACGAACTGTGCCGGCTAGCTTTTTTCTCCCGACTAATTGAACCCTTGAAACGTGATATTTGTTGGTGTGAGGTCATTTGATCCTAATCCTAAATGGGTAAGAATTCTTCATGGGATGAGTTTAACTACTGATCCTCCATCTAACATAATTCGGCTGACGGGACATGCATGCTATTCACCGGTTACGAAAAGAGGCCGGTTGTGGTACTTCCCTCCTAACAGAAGGTCATCTTTTGAGAAAGTGACTGCCAGGTAGTTGTTTAGGATAGCAGGGTTGACCTCGATGGGTTCTACTTTGGTCTCATATACCTCTGGACGGGAGAGAGATTGAACAAGGGCCATTCCATAGTCCCTTGAGAGCATAAGGGCATCATAGACGCCGGGGAGGGCAGGGAGTTTTCTCAAATGCCCGATGACATCTATTTGACCTATCATCACCAACCTTTTGAACTTTGGACCCGCCACAGGTCTGGGTGGTATGGAAGACTAAGAGGTAGGTTTGGGTAGTGTAGGATGTTTTGGGGTACCAACTGACTTTGCTATGCAATCGGGTTGATTTGAAGAGGTTGTGAGGTTTGGGATGGCGAAGGTTGTGCCACCAGACTTGGTGTCGACTGGCCAAATGATGGAGACGAGCTCGGTATGGACTGGCTAGATGGAGATTGAGGGTTTGGAAGCGGATTGGTGTATGTAACCAGTGGTGATCCCAGGTATTTGAGGAGTGAGGGTAGACTGGTTTGGGTATTAGATAATGGGAGGAGTGGCGGACCATGATACTTTAGGAGTATGGGCTGCTGTGGCTGATGGACAAGCAGCTGCAACTTCTTGCCTGACCTTAAACCGATTGGGTCAACGTTTGTTGCTGCTCTAGCAATTTGCACCTTGTGGCAAGCTCCCTGAGAATGGGAGCTCTGTCCTCTTGACTCTTTCAGTCGTTGCTTGAAGTCGGGCTCAAGAGGTCATTGGGATCTCTTGGGCTTGGAATTCTTGCACTGGTTGGGAAGCTTCTCGATGGTGGGAGGAGGCTTTGCGTTGGCTCTAGATGTCAGAGCATCAGCAACTGACAAGAAGCTGGCTGCTTGGGCCACTGTCTTTTTCAACTGCCTTTGATGTCGTCTGTTAGTGTTGCAACTTTTCAGCTCTTTGTCAAGAGCTTCAAAATCTGGGTATTTGCACGTTGTACCTACAGAAGACGTGTTAGTATAAGAGGAAGAGGGGCTAGAAGAGTTAGGAACAGAGGGAGAGAGACTCAGATTAGACCAATCCAGGTAGCTTTTAGCGTCATCACAGAACTTGGATGTGTGCAGGGGATCTTTTAGATCTTCACCCTGCTTGGAGTGTGTAGGGGAGCTCGTTCCATTAAAAGTGGGAGTTTCCCCTTTTGATAATTAGAAGGAAACGGAAGCTGAACAATATAAGAAGGATAGGGCTTATGATAGAGGGTCGGGCCCTGTATGCCCAAACTCTGCCTTCCTCTCAAACTGTGGGTGACCATAGCGTCAATGTCAACTTGAGAGACCTGACGAGGGGAGGAATGGTCATGTGAAGGAGGTGGTTGTCTCAAGACTGGCTCAGCTGGATGAGGAGAATTGGTACCCTGGCTGGATGAGTTCCCAGGGGCCAGGTACCTTCCATGAGCTCGATCTTGTCCATCATTCTACGCATCATTTGTTCAAATCGGTTCATTCGATCCTTCTAGTAGCCATTAGGGTCATCAATAACCATCATGTTGACTCTCTCCTTAGGACGATCAATCTTTTGCGTGGTCAGTGTCTTACATGCCTTTCTGACTAGTTGTGGTAGGTCGATCAGCAGGGGTTCGACAAGCCCCAATTGAGCTCGAGCCTTGTACGCTGATTGGGTCAAGACCAGTTCACGATGGTCTTGGGACCATAGGGGCTACGCAATTGAGTCGTCTCCTGTGATGCTGATCGTCATACAGGGTCCTGGTCCTTCTACCTTAGGTTCTTCTCCAGGCTGTAAGGGGTGGAAGGGATTTTATGCTAGGAGGTCAGCATGTTTGCTTGAACCGAGCTTCTTGGGCTTTTCCCTTGGCGCTATTCGTATGCCCCAGTCATGTTTAGCTCTCAGGCTCTGGTGTACCTCCTTCCAGAATTGAGATCGGGAATGGTCTTTTGTCATCAAACATGACAAGGCCATTTCCATCAAGTGTGGCAAGGGATGTGGGCCAGAGATAGGGGCCAGCTCTAGCTCTGTCTTGGTTTGGGGAGAGATAGAGGATGGAAGACCTCATCTCCCAAAGGACTCTTACCCCGTGCTCTCTTATGAGCTCCAAAGGTCAGGCCGGTCGGGAGAGGGTATCGTAAGAGGGTACTCTTCGTAAAGGTCTTGGAGTACCAAGTCCTTGGCGGTTTGACTGGCAGAGAAGGGATAAATGGGGGAGGAGACAGTTGTCAATGACCTCTTGGTCAGGAGCTCGATGCAAACTGTAGCGGCAGCGCGTGTGCGCCCTTTGATGAAGGGTTCCGAGTGACCTAAGGGTCAACCTGGGCTCAAGCAATGTGTTCAGCCTTAGGAGGTTGAGTACCACGAGCATTTGTTTGTGAGGGATTGGCTTTGCGACCACCCCTCACTGAGTGAACAGGCATTTGCTTAGAGGGACGACAAGGGGGTCGTTTCTCCTGTACTTGGCTAAGCACAATCAGAGGATTGTCCTGAGTAGTGTGATATGTATGCATCACGTATACAGGGTCTGGTCCGAGAATACTTGAACCTGGATAATGGTTCGAGGCAGCATGAGGGTTGTCCCAAAGTGTGACTTTAGTGGATGGATTACGAGCCTTGGTGTGTGTGTGGGAGGTGGTGGCCTTAGGACCCCCTTCTCCGTGTGGCAAGCCTCTTGTTACATGGGCCCGATGTTGTAGAACATGAGGGGTGGCCTTTCGGGGACCCACAAGAGCATTGACAGCTGGGCTGCCATGCACAGGAAGGGAAGGGATGCCTTTCGGCTGCCCTGAGTAGTGGGACCAGCAAGTGACTTGCCGGTGCAGGATGCATGTAGTGTGGGGTGGCTAGTTTGCCACCCATGCAAGGTGCTTTGGTGGAGGGCCCACCAATGCTAGAAGATGGGGAGTAAGGGACTTTTAAGTCCCTCCTCACACCAATCCAGGTAAGAACCTGGGGGCGTGACACCGGGTCCTCGCTCAAAGGGAAGGTCGTGAACGAGGTTTTAGGAACTTGTTCACGAGTGTGGGGACTGTAAAATCCTCAACTCGGATGAACAGGCAAAACAACCCAGAAGACATGTATCTGTTAATGAGCAGGAAAATAAAAGAAAAACAAGGCCAAACAAGGACGATCCAACGAGGGGGTAGCATGTCCCTAGTGGAGTCGCCAAGCTGGTTAGATGCCTTGATCTCGCCATCTAGGTCAGGTTGACCTGGTGGTGTGGTTTCGGGTTCAAGATGGACCTAGGACCTGAGATCGCTCTCTCGGGACTATACGAAGAAGGCATAAGCACAAATACCAACCGATGAGAGAGGAATTAGGATCGCAAGGCGGGACTCACCTCGCTTGGGTCCTTGACGTGCTCAGGCTAACTCGCACGGGCGCCCTCTTAGATCACGAAGAACGCCCCCTGGCCTGTGGCCCGTTTGGAATCGCCTCCCTTGACCTGTTTTCTTCTTACTTGCAAAACACACACACATTATAGTACATACAAGTGGGTCTGAGGACCCCACTTTGTCATAGGGTGAACACACACGTGCGTGTGTACTCGAGGAGAAGTGAATAGCATAAGAGAGTCCATGTTAATTCGACAGCCTTACGGCAGCTTTTTGACGAAGGACTTTTAGTGAGATCCTATAGTAAGAAAAGGAAGGGGTGAGATAGAGGAAAGGAGGAAGGGTTTGAAGGCTAGTATGTCTTTCAACTAGTTCTTCAGAGAAAAGTTAGACGGAGTTTGGTTTGGATTTCGTTCAACTCCTCAGAGGCAAAGAATAGAGATTTTTGTAAAGAGAAGAAGAAGAAACTGAATTAAAGAAATGATGAAGGTCAGCTTGGCTCTCGCTGAACCTTCGAAGAATGGAGTCAGCTAGGGAGAAGTAGTGGCAAGACTAGTGTGACAATATTGATCTAGCGCGGCAGCTAGAAAGGCACGGTAACTGGATCGGCACAACGGCTAAGCTACTCGATGATTAGACGGATGCAACGACTAATCTGACATAGTGGCTGGTCTTGTGCGGTAGCTAGATGGGCACCGTAACAAGTCTGGCAAGACAGCTAAACTACTCGACAACAAGACTGGCATGATGATTGTCCTGGCATGGTGACTAGTCTAGCGTGGTAGCTAGACGAGCATGATAACTAGTCCGGCACAACGGCTAAACTGCTCGACGTCAAAACTAACACAACAGTGCAAAGCTCAATCAGCCCTCTAGTCAAACAAGCAAAAGGAGATGAGAGAGAAAGGAAATCATATCTAACAGTGTGTGCTACCATGCAGGGCAGAAAGTGGGAAAGAAGAAAGACCACGCTCGGTAGTGTTCACTACTATGCCCAACAGTTAGGGATAGAAAATGGAAAATCATGCTCGATAGTATGCGTAGCCATTGGCAATAGACAACGAGAGAAGTCAACATCGCGCTCGACAGTTTGCACTGCAGTGCACGACGAACTGATAGGTTAAAAAAGAAAAGGGATGTTACGATTGACAGTATGCACTGCAGCGGGCAACAGACAAGAGAGAGAAGAAAAATTACCCTCGACATTTTCATTGCCATGTGCAACAGACAAGAGAGAAGAAGGAAAATTACACGTGGCATTCACACTGTCGTGTGCAACAGACAAGAGAGAGAAGAAAACTTACGCGTGGCATTTGCACTTCCATGCGCAACGAACAGAGAGAAAAGAGAATGTCACGCTCGGTAGTATGCATTGTTTTGCGCAACATACTGATAAAGCAAATAAAATCATGCTCGGCATTTGCCCCATCATGCCCAACGAATAAGGAGAGGAGAGATCGTCATGCTCGGTAGTATGCACTGCTGCGCACAACAGACTAAGGGGAACATGAGCTGAGAAAGAAGTAGAGAGAAAAAGAAAGAGTAGAGAAGGAGAAGAAGAAAGAGAAAGAGAAAAGGAAAGAGTGAAGAAAGAAAAGGAAAGAATAAAGAAAGAAAATGAAAGAATAAAGAAAGAGAAGGAAAGAAGAAAGAGAGAAAAGGAAAGAAGAAAGAGAGAAAATGAAAGAAGAAAGAAAGAAAAGGAAAGAAGAAAGAAGAGAGAGAAAGAAGAGAGAGAAAGAAGAGAGGGAAAGACGAGAGGAGAAAGAAAGTTACCTTTTGCTGCCTAAGAGTACCACCAAAAGTCTTCTCTCTCCTCTCTCAAAGGTGGATGTACACTCAAAAGTTGACCTAATTGCTAAAAATTAACAATTTAGTGAATTAAATAAATTCTAAGAAAATGGGACAAATTGATGATTTTGCCATTGCACCAACAATCCATGAAATTCCAATTGATTCCCTAATGTGCCCAAAAACTCTTGCGATCTTCCCGGGTTGGTTCAAGGTCTTTCTAGTTTCTGTTCGGTCAAGAGATGATTCTTTTCTTGATCAGCTCGATAAGACGGTCATTTTAATACCACTTTCGAGCCACGAATCGTGTCTTAGGCCACGATCACGAAGTGTGAAAATCATGAGGAACGTGCGATCTTTGTTTAAAGACTACATGCGTTTCTCGATGTTTTTCGATGATTTCTTCATTGAATATCGACGAGCAAGTCGTCGTGAGTGTTTGGCGACGAACGTGGCTTGATTTAGTGTCTAAACGACCATTTTTCATTTTTGATCTTCTGGTTGGAATTTTGGTTTCTGATGGCTGGAAAGTGCAGCAACTTCGTACTCATCGTACATCAAATCTGACCGTCCATCACATGCGAGGTTCGGCCCTGGTGAAGCCTCAAATCTTGTGCTCATAGTGGTTATGATTTCGGGTCGATCCGACGTGCGAGCGTCATGATGTGGTCGCTCGATCAAGGTGTGATCCTATTAGAAAACCTCCAACCTTGCCTTGAATCGTGATCTTCTCTCCTATTTTCTCCAGGCTCGAGCCATGACATGGGTCGTGCCACATATCAAAATGCTCTGGTCGATGAGACGAACACGGCCGTAAAATTTGAGCTTGATCTGGCTTGGGATGAGAAAGATACGATCTTTCAAAGTTGAAATGGAAACCCACGAACACAGCTTCCATTAATAGAAACTGCTCCACTGAGGGTGCACGGTAATAGCGTGTGACCTACCCATTTCAAGTAATTTGGCCATAACTTGGTTTAGGAACGTCCAATCAAGCCGAAACTTGGTCCCTTAAGGTTTTCGGACGTTCTAGATCCAATGGAAATGGTCCCATAGTCGTTTGACGCTCGGTGATAGGGCTGTAATTATAGGTCCATTTCAGAGCGATAGAGGTTGATTTTTTGAAAACTATTTTTGCATCAGCACTACCTTAGACTCGTCGGATTGCGACGAAACTTGACAGGTGTTCTTAGGAGACTTTTATCAACATACTTAATTGTTCTTGGGTCATTCTGAGACTGCTGAAAATTTTGCTTTTGGATCAGGGTTTTATTGTCCTGGCTTCTCTTTATTCCTCATCGGGGATACAAGGTAATGAAAAATGCCCTCAAACAGCCGCGACTATCCTTCCTTCACCATCGCGGGTGTCCTTCCTTCACCGCTGTGAGTGTCTCCCTTCACAGCCACGCGTGCTCCCTCTTCACTATCGTGCATGCTCCCGCATGAGCTTTCTCTGTTTCTCCACTTTGGCCGCCGTGAGTGAATCAATAAAGCCTCATCCTTCATCCTCAGGGATTCACACTCACCCCCTAATCTCTAGTGAGGCTGGTTCCACTTGCCATCGTTCACTAGGACACCATCTCCACCTAAACCCGCTGCCTGTAAATGGTTGTTTTGACCATTACATCTCCAGTGAGTCAGACCACCATCCACAAACTTATTCCCTATGAAGTCTCATCCACCTTACATTCCCCATGAGTCCCCCTTTCGCTAAAATTCCCACTTACATGACGAATCACATCATGGTCCAGTTGCATAACCTTAAATTGTAGCAAGGGTCCAGTTGCATGACCTTAAATTATAGCAATGGTTTAGTTGTATGGCCCTAAACTGTAGCACGATGGTCCAGCTGTATGACCTAAACTATAGTGCACATCTTAGCCACATGACGTTAAAAGGCATAGCCATGGTCCAGCTGCATGACCCTAAATTGTAGTGCACATCCTAGCTGCATGACGTTAAAAGGCTTAGCACTATGGTCCATGTTACATGACCCTAAACTACATAGCCATGGTCCAGCTGCATGACCCTAAACTATAGTGCACATCCTGGTCGCATGACGTTAAAAGGCTTAGCACTACGGTCCAACTGTATGACCCTAAACTATAGTACACGTCCTAGCCGCATGATGTTAGTACAATGGTCCAACTGTATGACCCTAAACTATAGTACATGTCCTGGCCACATGACATTAAACTACTTTGCCCAGGTCCCCGTGGCATGACCTTAAACATGCCTCCACACACACGCACACACCTTTTGCATGCGTCTCCATGCATGCCTTCCCTAACCGGTCTGTCCATGTGTGCGCACAACCTTCATAGCCTTTCCCAGAGAGTCAATTTCCATCATCACCATTCACAATTCCCTAGTGAGTCCTACCCACAATCACGAAACAGCAGTGAGCCATTCCACCCTCCATACTCACCATCAGCTAGTGGGTCACCACCATTCCACCCTCCATACTCACCATCAGCTAGTGGGTCACCATCATTCTGTCCTCCATACTCATCGTCAGCTAGTGGGTCACCATCATCCACCTTCCTTATAAACACCATCCGTCATTCATAGATAGTCTCGTGCCATCTTCCCAAAAGAGTCAAACCACCACCATACTCACTCCATGGCCTCCACAGACCATCATCCATTGCCGTCATGGTCTATGCTGCATGACCCTAAACTACAGTGCACTTCTTGGCCGCAAGACATTAAAAGGCTTCGCACAGGTCATGGAGGCATGCCCACAAATACGCCCCCACGAAAAATAGAAAAAAAGAAAAAAAAAAAACAAAAACACTGGGCATGGTGTAAACCCGACAAGGGGAACGCCATGAGTAAAAATGACGAGTGGGCATGGCCAAAAAACCATGAGTAATAGTGTTCCGTAAATAAAAACGGGGCATGGTGAAACCTCGAAAGGGCATCGTGAGCAAAAATGGAAGCAAAAATGGAAAAGAAAAGGGTGGACATAGCCATAAGGTCATGGGTAAAAGAACCCAAATAAAAAGGAGGTTGGTGAAAACCGTCTTTACGACACCGCTTCCCCAATCTAAGTGAAAGCCCGCAGAGAGCGCTTGGACCAATAAAGTAGGTTGTTGCAGCGCTTGCCCCTGTTGGCAGCTTCAGCCGGCATTCCAAAAAGAAAATCTCTGGTATCAGAATGCCCTGATATCGGGACCCAAAAACAAGAGCTTCAAGGAAGAGTTCGACAGTTTGAGTCCATTCATAAAAGGACTCAGGAGTCAGGAGAATCGCCAAGAAGGCAACTCAGGCTTCATGCGAAAGAGCCCCATTCCTAAGAGGTCACTATGGAGAGCAAGGAGAGCTAAGTGAAAAACAAACTAGCCTTCGTCCCTTTTTTCAAAAGAGCTAGGTGAAAAACAACCTTTGCCCCCTTTTTCAGAAGAGCTAGGTGAAAACCAAACTAGCCTTCGTTCCCTTTTTCAGAAGAGCTAGGTGAAAAGCAAACTAGCTTTCATCCCTTTTGAAGTACTAGGTAAAAATAAAACTGGCCATTGTCTCATCAAGCAATCCTCAAAGTATGTCCAACAAGGTGAAGACTTTAAAATCATCCCTCTTCAAGTACATCCAACAGGGTGAAGACTTTAAAATCATCCCTCTTCAAGTACGCCCAACAAAGTGAAGACTTTAAAATCATCGCTCTTCAGTAAGTCCAACAAGGGTGAGGACTTCGATCCTATCCCTCAAATGTCCCTTCTCCTCCAAAGTCTCCACGAATGGATCTGTGACAAATGCACCTAGATGTCTGAGCATCTTGGTTACCACCTTGCGCGAATATTCCTTCGACGTTTGTATGATTCTATGGCCAAGAAGAAAAAAATAATAAAGTCGAAGCGTAGTTTTATGAATGTTGTCCTTCTCACTTCTCTCGAAGCATAACATTTGGTGGCACAAGCTATTTGAAGTCATTCAGCACCTTGTGTCCCAGATACGTATGAGAAAAATTGTTCCTAAGGACATCATATGGGCACCTACCAAGTTTCGTCGTAATCCGACATGTCTTGGGCAGTGCAAACGAAGAAACAGTTATGTAAAATCAGGTTCTAGCACCCTGAAACGAACATTATAACTATAGCCCTATTACCGGTGCATCAAATGTGGGATCACCGCCATTGGATCCGAAATATTTGAAAACACATATGAGTCAAGTTTCGGCTCGATCGGACAGTCCAAGACAAAGTTATGGCCAAATTACCCAAAATGGGTAGGCCGCACACTATTTTCCTACGCCCTCAGTGAACAAGTTTCCATTAATGGAAACTGAATTTCATAGCTTCGGGCTGAACTTTGGAAGGCCGTATCTCCCTTGTCTTGAGTCGAATCAAGCCCAAATTTTGGAAGCGTGTTTGTCTCATCATTCTAAGCGTTTTGGTACGTGGCACGACCTGTGTCATCGGCCGAACAGGGAGAAAAGCTAGAGAGATGTCTCTAATTCATGATGAAGTTGCAGAAATTCAGATTGAGCGCGCCTCGATCACGCAGCCATATCACGGTGCTCATGCATCGGATCGACCCGAAACCAATCCCATTACGTGTTCGAGGTTCGACGCTTTATCTGAGTTGAACCTCGCATGTGATGAACGGTCGAATTCGACACACGAGGATGACAAAATTGCTGCAAATTCTGATGACCGGAATTCAGATTCCGGCTAAAAGTGCAAAATTGGAAAATGGTCGTTTAGAGGTAAAATCGAGCTGCATTTATTGCCAAACGTTCGTGATAGTGTGCTCGTCACTATTCAGTGAATGATTCTGAAAACATGCCGAGAGACGGGCGCAATCTCGATCTGAAGATTGCAAGTTTCTCATAAATTTTGCATCTTATGATCGTGGCCCAAAAACTCGATCCGTGGCTCGAAATGGGTATCAAAACGATCGTCATTTCGAGCTGAGCAAGAAAGTAATCATCTTTTAGTTGAACGAGGATTGGAACAACCCTGAATCAGCCTTGGAAGATCACATGAGTTCTAGAGAAAAAATAGGGATTGAAATGGAATTTCATGAATTGAAGGGTAAGGGGCAAAATCATCATTTTTGCCCTTTTTTTAGATTTTATTTAATTATATTATTGCCAAATTTTGACAATTAAGTTAACTTTTGAGTGTATAGCCATGTTTGGGTCCCACCCTATATATACACGTACCATTCTCATTGTAAAGTACCCTTGGCAAATCAATAAAAAATTCCCCTTTCTTTAAAAAATCTTGGGTCACATCTTGGAGAGAGAGAGGAGAGAGAATAAATAGTTTGGTACCCCTGAGCCTCAAGGTAACCGTCTCTCTCATCTCCTTTATCTCTCTTCTTTCTCTTCTTTCTCTCTTCTCTCTTCTGTCTCTCTTTTTCTCTCTCCTCTTCTTTCTCTTCCTTCTCTCTTCCTTCCTCTTCTCTTCCCTCTCTATCTTTCTTCTTTCTCTCTTCTCTCTTCTTTCTCCCTTCTTTCTCTCCCTTCTTCCTCTCTTCCTTCTCTCTTTGCTTTCTTCCACTCCCTTTTAGTTTCTCACTCCTCACAAGGGTGCACTATGGACTTGCTCATACTTGCAGGTCACAATGCATCCCCTGTGACTTATCTCCCCCTCTCTCCCCACAGGGGCAGTGAGGTGGGCCTGCTCGTACTTGTGGGTCTCAGTGCTCCCCTGCGGTTTTCTTCTCATTTCTCTCTCCTATTTCTTCTACTCTTCTCTCTCTTCCATCTTTTCTGGTGAGTTACGTAGACGACAACCTTAGTCGCCACCTAAGTAAACTCTCCTCTTTCTTTTCTGTTTCTTCTTCTCTTCTTTCTCTCTTCTCTGCTCATTGACCTATTACACAGACGGCAACCTTAGTCGCCTCCTGTGTAAACTCCTTCTCTCTTCTCTTTCTTCTTCCCTTCTTTCTCTCTTCTCTCCTCTTTGACCTGTTACACAAACGGCAGCCTTAGCCACTGCCTATGTAAACTCCTTCTCTCTTCTCTTTCTTCTTCTCTTCTCCCTCTCTTCCCTCTTCTTTGGCGAATTACATAGACGGCAGCCTTAGCTGCTGCCTGTGTAATCTCTTTTTTTCTCTTCTATTTCTTCCTCTCTTCTCTCTTCTCTGACATATTACACAAATGGTAGGTTTAGCCACCGTCTGTGCAATCTTGTTTCTCTCGTCTCTTTTTTCTTCTCTTCTCTCTTCTCTCTTCACTTGTGTGTTACACAGGCGGCAGCCTTAGCCGCCGCCGGTGTAAACTCCTCTCCCTCCTCTTCTTCTTCTCTTCTCTCTTCTCTATCCAGCTTCACAGACGATAGCCCTAGCTGCCACCTGTGAAAGACTCCTCCTCTCTCCTCTCTTTCTTCTCTCTTTTCTTGTGTGTTATACAGACAACAGCCTTAGCTGCCACCTGTGTAAACCTTTCTCTCTCTCTTCCCTTTCTTCTTCTCTTTTCTCTCTTTTCTCTCTTCTTTGGTTGGTTACACTGACGGCAGCCTTAGCCGCCACCTGTGTAAACTCTTTCTTCTCTTTTCTGTTTCTTTCTCTCTTCCCTCTCTCTTCTCTCTTATCTAGCGTATTACACAGATGGCAGCCTTAGCCTCCGCCTGTGTAATCTCTCTTCTCTCTTTTTTTTTCTCTCCTCTCTTCTCTCTTCTCTTGTGTGTTACACAGACAATAGCCTTAGTCGCTGCCTGTGTACACTCTTCTCCCTCCTCTTCTTCTTCTTCTTCTTCTCTTCTCTCTCTTCTCTCTTCTCTATCCAATTTCACATATGGCAGACCTAGCCACCGCTTATAAAATATGCTTCTCTCTCTTCTATTTCTTTCTCTCGCCTTTCTCCTCTTACACAGATGCCAGCCTCAGCTGCCGCCTGTGTATGACACAGATGGCAGCTCCAGCTACCGCCTGTGTGAATTCTCTTTCCCTTTCCCCTGACACACACGGCAGCTCTAGCTGCCGCCTATGTCATGTTGCCCCCTTTCTTTTCTACTTTCCCCCAAAAGTTCTCTGCAATATGCATAAGAAGAATTTGGGTGAAAACCAAACCAAGTTCTCTACTTTTTATTTGCATTATGAGGAACTAGGTGAAAAACAAACTAGCCCTCAGTTCTCTTTGAAAATATATTTCCTCTTTGAAGCACTGGGTGAAAATCAACCCAGCCTTTAAAATCCTTCTTTCTTTCTTTCCTTGGAGTACTGGGTGAAAAGCAAACCAGCCTCCAATTGTTAATTTTTTCTTGAAATATTAGTTGAAAATCATATTAATCTCTCATTTTCTGACATCCCCCTTTTTTCTTTGTTTTCATTCTATTCTTTTCTTCATCTAGAAGACTAGGTGAAAATCAAACGAGTCTCCATCTCTTTATTCAACCTCAGACGTGGATGCCCGTGTGCATTCGTCTAAAGACAAAGTGAGGTCTTCTGACTCACTTGTCTTGTCTATTAACATGTGTATGTGTGTTCGTAGGAATAAGAGAAAACAGGTCAAGGGAGGCGATTGCAAACTAGCCATAGGTTTGGGGGGCATTCTAGAGTGATCTAAGAGGGCACCCATGCGAGCTAGCCTGAGTGCATCACGAATCGAAGTGAAGTCCCACATCGCAACCCTAATTCCTCTCTCACCGATTGGTGTTCCTGCCCACGTTTTGTTTAGGTGTTTCCCGAGAGAGCGGTCTTAGGTCCCAGGTCCTCTGTGAAACCCGAGACCTGTGCCACCAAGTCAACCCGACCTGGGGACGAGATCAAGGCATCAACCAGCTTGGCAACTCGACTGGGGACAAACTACCCCACCGTTGGATCGTCCTTGTTTAGCTTATCTCTCCTTTTTTATTTCTGCTCATCACACACACATGACTTCAAGGTTCTCTAACCCTTTTATCCAGATTAGAGATTTTCTAATCCTTGCATTTGCGAACTCCCCCGGGAACAGGTTCCTTGAACCTTGTTCCCAACCTTCTCCTTGAGCGTAGACCCAGTGTCAAGCTCCCAGATCCTGACCTGGATAGCTGTGAGGAGGGACTTGAACGTCAATAACTCCCCATCTCATAGCATTGGTAAATCTCTCACCAAAGCGCCCTGCATAAGGGGCACATCTGCTCCAACTCATAGCACACACCCTGTCACCAGCAAATCACTTGTCAGTCGTATTGCTGAGGTCTGTCGAAAGGTTGCCCAGTCCCTTGTTGTAATAGGCAAACAATCTATCGTTGCTCCTGTGGGTCTCCATAAGGCTACCCCCACGTTCCAGCACCACTTCGAGCCTCTACACTCAGAGGCTCAACACATAGAAGAGGAGACCCTGCGGCCTCCACCTCTCACATACGCACTAAGGCTCGTGGTTCATCCACTCAAGCCACACCTCGGGGCAACCCTCGCATTGCCTCGAGCCACTGTCCAGGATTAAGGCTCCTCAGGCCAAGTCTTGTACGCATTTTGCAAGAGCATCCCACCACTTAGGGCAACGTCGTCGCTGCACCAACCCGAGTAGACGAGAGACGACCCCCTCGCCTTCCTTCTCGGCACACACTTATGCACCCTGTAAGAGGCAGCATCCTGATGGTTCCCTTACATACACATGCTCGCGATTCTCGGCCTCCTAAGGCCAAACCGGCTGCTAGAGCCTGGGATGACACCCAAGTCACTCAGAACTATGCTTCAAGGGGCGCACACGTGCCACCTTCATCGATTGATCCCGGCTCCCGACCTGAAGACTGTCACGAGCTGAGCCCTCCTCCATTCGCCCTTTCTCCTCCGGGAAAGACCCTCAAGACATGGTACTTGAAAGTCTTTCCCAAGAGAACCCTCTAGAGTCAACCCCTTCAGGGCAGTCATGTCTCTAGAGCTCACAAAAGAGCTCGGGGCAAAGACCCAATGGGTGATGAAATCCTTCATCCCCCAACTTCCCCCAAGTCGAGACAGTGGCCCAGGCTGACCCTTGTTCCTGGTCTGTACGCGTTGCGTCATCTCATGGAGACAGCCCTCTCATGCGCAAGAAAAAAGGACCAATCACAATCTCAATCCCAGTTCTAGAAAGAGGTGCATCAAAATCTCAAGACCAAACACGATAGAGGTCTCCGAATACTTGTTAGGGAAGCGACCAGAACAACAGAGGCAACTGGCTCCATTGACCTTCTTCCCTTCTACCCATTTCAAGAAATGGCAAAGCTAGAGATAGACGCACCAGAGTCTTGCACAGTTGTCAGTGTTGAAGGAGATGACCTAACCTCACAACACCCAACACCCACAGTCCCAAGACTGTCAAGAACTAATTCTTATGCAGTCAACATACAAGGCTCTAATCCAGTTGGGGCACGGTGAGCCCCTAGTACCGACTTGCCGCATCCAGTTCGGCAAGCACGAAAGACCTCTACTGCACCAGGGTTTAGCCTCTCATAAGAAAGGGTCAGTGTGATGGTCTTCGATGAGCCAAACGATAGTCAAGAAGAATGCATGAATAGGTTTGAACACATGGTGCGTACAATGATGGAAAAGATTGACCACATAAAAAATATTCGGCTCTCTAGGAATTCATCCCATCATGAGGCTAACTCCCATCACTAGGTCGATACAGCCCCAAGGCATCCTCTCCCTCCGACTTCACATGACAATTCTGTCCCTCGCCCAATCTCATAGGCTGACATTGACGTTATGGTCACTCACGGTCTACGAAACAAGCAGATCCCAGGTATACATCCCAGGTATGTAAGGGACGATGCTTTGTCAAAAGTTGTATCCCTCGTACATCGACCAGGTCCCTTTTGCCACTAACTACCAGAAGGGAAGGCTCCCCCTCTTCAATGGCACGACTTCCCTCATCAGCATATTGCTCACTTTCAAGCAGCATGTCAGGAGATAGCATCTGATGGGAGGCTCCTTCTCCGTCAGTTTTTTGAAACCCTTGACGGACCAGCATTTCAATAGTATGCTCGAATCCCACCCAACTCGATGCAAACCTGAGAAGAAATGGAGAGATTATTTTACCAACGCTTTTACGAGGTCGAAAGAGATTTTGAAGCCATCAATCATCTCACCTTGACCTACGGACCAGATGATTCCATCGATCAGTTCATAGCGAGATGGAGAGACTTGGCTGCTTACAAATCCAATCCCATGTCCGAGATTGAAGTAGTCTAGACTTGTGTACGCAACATGTGGCTCGAGATCGCTTTGCATGTTGAGGCCTCCAACCCAACCTCCATGTCAGAGCTGATTTCCAAGTCAGTCCGTATTGAGAGTTTGTTCTAACACCATGGCGGGTCACGACCACAGTCCTCAGGCGCAGGAAATAACCAAGGCTCTAGGAACTCTCGACCCAACCCTTGGGGCAACCAATAAAGAGGGATAATTAGCGTGTCTGTCACCGTGCTAGACCCAAAGAAGGCTTCCCCTCGAACCAGGGACGTCAATAGCAGCCCTAAGCCTATAACAGAGTGCCTCCTCCTCCAAACCTTAACCGAAGGGATTTCTGGGCAAAGCAAAAGAACAAAGTTTATAGCTTCGATAATGAATGAGTTCCGGCTCTGCTGCGGATATTGCTGGAACAAATTATGATCGAATTACCTGAGATAAAGAAGCTTGAAGAAGCTGGCCTCGATACGCACGAGAACTACTGCGCCTATCATCGAAGGATAGGGCACACCGTGCAAGAATGCTACACTCTCAAATACCATATCGAAGTTTTGATCTAAAAATGTCAGATACAACTCAAAAGCCTTAAGAAAGCATTCAAGGTCACAGAGGCGTCCCTGGTTAGGTGCCTCAATCTTGCCCTCCGGATCTAGGTGATCTAGTGACATGTGTCTCGGGCCTCTGGTGGACCCGGGACTTGAGATCGCTCTCTCAGAACCTTACTCTAGGGCAAGGGCAGGTATACCAACCAATGAGAGAGGAATTTTAAATGGGTTCGGACATACTCGGGTTGGCTCATGTGGGCACCCTCTTATATCACGAAGAAGGCCCCCCAGCTGCTGAAGCTAGTTCGGAATCACCTCCCTCGACCTGTAATCCTCCTGTTTTTCTGCACAACACTTCTATGGTTAATTTGAAAGACAAGTGAGTCAAAAAGGACCCACCCTTGTCTTAGGGCAATGCACGTTCATGGAGAAAGTGATGAAATGCAAGGTTAGACGAAAGGTAGAAAGGAGAAGAAAACTTGACGGAAGGGCGAGACTAGCATGACGGCCAAAAGTTGCCAACTTGGAGTGGTAGCAAGACGGGCATGGTGGCAATACTACTCAGAACCGAGGTCGACACGGCTGTGCTAATCTTGGCCCACCTTTAGTCAAGTGAGAAGAGAAAGAGGTGGAGAGAAAAGAACGAGACGACGAAGAGAAGGGGAAAGCCGGATGTCGACAGACATCGCAGTGGGACAATACAATGAGGCGGCACATCCCTTGTGGACGGTGCTAGCTCCTGATAAGGCACACGGTGACGATTTCTCCTAGGTCACATGGCGATAGGCGTGGGACGCAGGGGGAATGGTAATAGGCACCGGACACAGGGAGGAATCTCACGGATGATGATGGGTGTTGCCAGGGCCTCTAGCGGGCCGCGATAGGTATCACCATCTATGTTTGCTGCACAGCAGAGGAAGACTCCTACAGGCGGCAACACACTTCGTCGTTTAGGTTTTTCACCGAGACATCGAAGCTACGTTTGTGGGTGGCGATGGGCAGCGTCGTCTATAGATGTCACTGAAATAAAGAGAAAAATGAGAAGGAGGGGAGGGAGACTCGCACATGGTGCTGTCATCCCCAGGCGCGACCTGTGAGACTAAGGGAGAGGCATGCACGGAACTGCCACTGCCATCCACGACCTCTGTGAGGGACTCAAGCGAAGAAGAGGGAGCAGAGAGGGGAGAAGGGAAAGAGAAGAAGAAGAAGATTTACATCAACCCTAGGCGTACCGATCGAAAGCTTCTCTCACCTCACCCTCTCTCTCACGCGTAACACCACAATTACAAGAAAGAGAAACTTGTATTAAGTGAGAACTCTCTCTTGTGTGTGTATGCGTCTGCCTTCTCTTTTTTTCTACGTACAATGGTGGTATGTATATATAGAAGTGTGCCCCAAACATGGGTGGATGATCAAAAGTAACCCTAATTGTTAGAAATTAAGATTAAATTGATTTAAAAGAAATTACAAAATAGGGTGCAAAATGACAAATTTGCCCCTTCCAAATAAGTCGTGGAATTCTAGAACAGTCCCTGTGTTGCCTTAGGACATGTATGTTCTTGCATGGCTGATCTAGGGTCATTCTGATCAGTTAATCGTATGATGGTTGTTTTCTTGTAGGGCTCGGCATGGGGATCGATTTGATACCACTTCGAGCCATGGGTCGTGTTTTTGGTGCACGATCATGTGACTTGAATTTTGAGTAGATCTTGAAACTTTGAATCGATAGTATGTTTGTTCCTTGATGTTTTTTTGTGTTTTCTTTGCTAAATCACACTGAGAATTTTGCTACGATCACGGTGCACCAGACGTAGCTCGATTATGTGGTCGAACGAAGAGTTTTGGAATTTTGGCCAAAATCAAGGATTTCAACGACAGAATTTACAGTCTGTTCATCGATTTCGTGTGTAGAATCCAACCGTTCATCATGTACGAGGTTCAGGTCAGAGATGGCCTGAGACGTTATACCCGCAATGGAATTGACCCCGCATTAATCGGGCTCGCAAGCAACGTGATTTGGCCGCTCGAACGAGGCATCACGCTGCTGAATTTTCTGCACTTTTTTTACAGATCAATAACTTCTCTCTAACTTTTCTTCACGCTCAGGTATCGTCACGGGGCGTCCCACATATCGAATCGCTCGCCTTGACTAGACGAACATGCTCATCAAATTTGAGCACAATCCGATGTGGGACGGACAAGATATTAGCGTCGAAATTCACTGGTCATGACTGTCCCTTCAATGGTGTAGTGTTGCAGGGTGGCCACACGGGAATAACATGCGGCTCCTCCTGTTTTACTCTTTCGCCTATAACTTCTTCCTACGGTGTCCATTTGGGCTAAAACTTGACCCCAAGGAGTTTTCAACCATTCCGAATCCAATGGTTATGGTCCCACTACAATTTGAGATGCTGAAAATGTAGCTCTAGTTATAGGGGTCCGTTTTAGAGTGCTAAAGGTAAATTCTGTCGGAACTGTTCTTCAGTATGCACTACCTTAAACGTGTCGGAATGCTATGAAACTTGGTAGGAGACTTTGGAGATACCTCATGAATATCCTGGCCAGTTTTGGGATTGTTCTGAGACTTTCGAAATTTCCACTACTTGCTAGGTCTTTATTGAGCGGGGGCCTCATGTTGATGAAATATACCTTCCAAGAGCATGCCCCATCGAATGTTGCACTCCAAGAGAATCAAGAAGTGCAATCATTTGGGAATATTTAGGGATCTTTGTAGAGTCCGTACCCTCAAGAGACTATCTGTGGTTCTAGAGCATGAGGCCTTTGTCAAGACCTCCTCATACAGAACCAAACCTTTTTGAAGGCCAAATGCTACGAACCTCTGGTCGGCACTGCTGCTACACTAGGTTTTCCTTTGATGTGTAGGGTATCCTTATAGGTCCCGCGTAGTAGAGTCCAGTCGGGGGCTTCTGACCCGTCCGAAAGTCTGGTCCCCTGCTGGCTAGACGACTTTGGCGAGATGTACCCTGAATCTTGCGACAACCCTAGCCTTGTCATTCTCTTACCTTCATGATGATCCTTAGCATTTCATGAGGGATCTTTTCATTATCTTCCTCACCATCAAGGACTCTCTGTTGTTTTGGAGCATGAGGCCTTTATCAAGACCTCCTCGTACAGAACCATGCTCTTTTTTTAAGGCCAAATGCTGCGAACTTCTGATCGGCACTGCTACTACACCAGGTTTGCCTTTGATGTGTAGGGTATCCCTATAGGTCCCGTCTAGCAGAGTCTAGTGGGGGGCTTCTGGCCCATCTGAAAGTCTAGTCCCCTGCTGGCTAGAGGGCTTTAGCGAGACATACCCTGAATCCTATGGCAACCCTGGCCTTGTCAGTCTCTTGCCTTCATAATGGCCCTTAGCATTTCTAGAGGGATCTTTTCGTCATCATCCTCACCCTCAAGGACTCTTGTTGTTGCTAAACTAGAGAGATCTTATGTGGCTCTCACTCCCTGGCAAGCCATTGAAACTGAGGAGATCTTATGGGGCTCTCACTCCCTGACAAGCCATGAAAGCTGGGAAGATCATGTGAGGCTCACACTCCCTGACAAGCCGTAGAAACTCAAGAGATCTTATGAGGCTCTCACTCCCTGACGAGCCAGGATTGCTGAGAGTCAGTTGAGACCGTGGAAGTGCATCAACCTGCTTTGTCAGTCTAAGCGCCCTTTCACGGGTTTTCATTTGAACAGGGGAAGTGGCACTGTGGAGATGCCTTTCACCAACTTCCATTATCTTCGAGCTCTTTTACCCATGACTTTGTGGTCATGTCCACCCTTTTCATCTATTTTTTGCTCACAGTGCCTTTTTGGGGTTTTCATCGTGCCCGAGTTTATTTTTCCATAGAACTCTCTCATGGTTTCACGACCATGCCCGTTCGTCATTTTTACTCATGTTCAGGTGTACACCATGCCCATTTTTTTGATAGAAGGTGTATTTCAAGGTCGTGCCTTCGAGACCTATGCGAATCCTTTTAACATCATGCGGCTAGGACATGCACTATAGTTTTAGGGTCGAACAACTGGACCGTAGTAGTAAGGAGCGATAGTCTGTAGAGGCCATAGAGTGAGTCTGGGGGGGTGACTTTGACTCACTTGGGAAGGTGGCATGAAGTTGCCTGTAGAGAGGTTATTGGATGGTAGGTGAAAAGTGGTGACCCACTAACTGATGGCGAGATGTCTTGCCGCTTGATGAGCATGGGTAAGACTTTGGGGAATGAGATGAGAGATGGTGAAGATACCCCGCGTACACGAATGGGCCGGTTAGGGAAGATGTGCATGGCGATGCAGGTAAACGGTGTGTGCATGTACGTAGAATCACTGGGGAGGCAATGGAAGTAGTGTAGGTGACCCGCGCACACGAATGGGCTAGGTGGGGAAGATGTGCATGGTGATGCGCGTGAAGGGTGTGTGCACGTACGTAGTCTCACTAGGGAGGCAGTGGAAGTGGTTTAAGTGGCCCGCGCACACGAATGGGCCTGCTGGGGAAGACATGTGTGAGGATGAACATAAAGGGTGTGTGCATGTATGTAGACTCACTGGAGAGAAGAAGAAGAGGGTATGTGCACACCAATGGGCCAATTAAGGAACACATGCGTGAAGATGCAAGCAAAAAGGGAGGTGTGCACGCACATGGGGCATCTTTAAGGTCGTGCCTCCTGGACCTGGGCGAAGCAGCTTAAAGTCATGCTGCTAGGACGTGCACTATGGTTTAAGGTCACATAGCTTGAACCGTGGTTATGCAGTTTAAAGTCATGCAACTTGGACCGTACAAGTTAAGGTCATGCGACTAGACCTCTGCTACAGTTTATGGTCATATAGTTTGGACTGTGGCTATGCAGTTTAGGGTCATGCAGCATGGACCATTGTTACGTAGTTTAAAGTTGTGCAACTGGGACAGTGCAGTTTAAGGTCGTGCGACTAGACCTCCACTACAGTTTATGGTCATATAGTTTAGATCGCGGCTATGCAATTTAGGGTCATGCAGCATGGACTGTGTACGAGTCGCCATGAAGTAGGGTTGCATGGGGGGTAGCTACGTGGCTAGCAATCTGACTCCCTAAGGATAAAGATAGTTAAGGCTATCGAGGGGTAGTTGACGGGAAAGGCTTCACTGGGGATTAGGAGGGCCAGTGAGACTCCATGGGGATAATGAATATCGATATGCATGGAACTTCGAGAGGCTAGGGCACAGATGAACCGCCCCGTGCGTTGAAGGAAGGATGTCTCTAACTCTTTGGAGTTGATGTGGTGAGTACACCCCTCACATGCATCTAACTCCATTGGGGGTCCAGTTGGAGTTATGCATATGGATAATTCTGTGCGGTGCGTGTTACAGTTTTAGGGTCTTGCAGCTCGGACCATGGTTGTGCAGTTTAAAGTCATACAGCTAGGACCATGCAGTTTGTGGTCGTGCAACTAGGCCTCTGCTGCAGTTTAGGTTCATATAGTTTGGAATGTGGTGCTAAGCCTTTTAATGTCATGCGGTCAAGACATGCACAATGGTTTAAGATCACACAGCTGGACCATGATCATATGTTTAAAGTCATGTGACAAGGACTTTGCATTTTGAGGTTGTGCAACTAGACCTCTGCTATAGTTTAAGGTCGTATAGTTCGGAACGTGGTCATACAGTTTTAAGTCGTGAGACAAGGACTATGGCTATGCAGTTTAAGGTCATGCTGTGCGAACTATGGTGATGCAGTTTAAGGTCATGAAACATGGACCATGGCGATGTGACTTCATGGGGAATAGAGCCATTACCAGAATCTGGGCTCGCTGGTGTAGGGAATTAACGTCTTGAGGATATGGGTCGATGGTTCGAAGAGGAGCGTAAAGGCCTTCGTATGCAGCATTAGACCCGAATGATGGTGTCAGGTCCCTTGGTGTAGCGCGTGGCGGTAGCCCTTGGCCAAATGCAGGGTGATAACTCCTTGATGGGGCATGCGGCAATCTCCTCCTGATGAAGTGTTTGGTGGTAGTCCTTAGACAAGATGCGCGGCGACAATCTTCTGAATGAAGCGCACGGCACTAGTCCCCTGGACAAAGTCTTGACGACGTGCGCGACGATGTTGCTTCCGGTCTCAGGCTTGGCTGCCTTGGCTTAGCCTTATCGCCATCAAGAGATGGGGACTGGAGTGTCATTCTGAGTTTGTCGGGGGGCAGTCTCCAGTATTGCGGGGTATAAAAGGGGGAGAAACCCCACATTACTGATTATCGAAGGGTAAAACAGTAGAAGGGATTTTTCGAGAGAGAGTCAAAGCTCCTGACGAGGCTTTTTTGATGAGCACTTCCTGGCCAAAACTTGTAGAGAAAGGTCTTTAGGGATTTTTCTAGCAAACTTCAGGAGGTGTGAAGCTTCGCAGCGTGCTTGCGAATAGTTTTCGGTCAGCATTGAAGCTTTTTGAGCAAGGAAGAGGAACTCTCGGGACCTTGGCAGAATTAGTAGAGGTGTCCTAAAGGAGTTCGAGTGCTTCTCCGGTCGTTTTGCTGCTGAAGGAGAGGTCGCAAGGAACTCAGAGGGCTCTATCAGCTCTCTAGTTGTTGGAGGAGAAGGAGAAGGGGATGCAATGAGTTCAACAGAATTTTAGTGGAATTTCGATGAGCTTTGGTGGACTGCTAAAGTGGGAAACCAGGGAGAAGGGCAATCCGCAAGGTTGTAAGGAAGCTTTCGGGGATTTTTGGTGGTTTTTGCTAACTCCAGCAACAAGCAGGAGGTGGGAGAGGTTTTTCCCGGTGTATGGGAGTGGATTCTCAGCGAGCAGAAGAAAGTGCCGATATGAAACCGAATGGCAGGAAGACTGTAACAGTCAAGGAGGTGAGGAATCGTGGGACGACAATCGGTCACGCTACAAGTGTCAGACAGCATGTCCGGATTTCAAGGGTCGCACGTGCAGTGCATGTTGACGGCTGGAGCAAGGCATTAATATGCCCTAGTTCGCAGGTCATTGATGGTCCTTGATTGATCGCAAGACGGTGATTCGCTCCTGGTGGCAGATGGTGATAGCCCTACCCTTGTTCTGCGAGGCGGCAATAGTGTCTTAATGGGCAGACGGCGATAGCCCTGCCCTAGTGAGTGCAGTTTCTTTGTGACCGTCTAGCGCACTTTTGCTTTTGTTCTGATGGTCGAGTCGTCGGGGGCCATTCCAGACATGATGAACCTCCCGCGAGAAGGGGAGCTCGGTACTGATGCATTCACCGGCAAAAGCTTGGTGAGAGGTGAACCAATCTGGCTTACCCGAGCCTTTTGTGAACCCAGGTGGCCTTTGAGCATCACCTTTGTGAGCGCCCCCATCCAGTTGATGACGAGGGAAGATAATGATGGAAATGTGAGCATAGAGGAAGGGGTAGGCCTTTTACATTGCCTGCATCGAAACGTAGCCTCTAACGTGAACCTGCCGACTTTAGGAAAGCGAATGGTGGAAACCCCGGGCATGAGATGGTCCTCCTCCGGTTTGCGGGTGCAAGGGGAGCATCAGTACCTAAAGGGCTATTCATCATAGACCCTGAAAGTGTCGCGAGACTCTAGGGATATTTTGAGGCTAGCTTCTTTGCCGGCTTCCCTCCAGCTCTCGGTGGGCTATTGCGACCGCTACTCAAACACGGTCAAAGTGTTATTGAAGACTTGGAGCCATGTTAGCAACACATGGCTGCTTGGTCATGGAGAGGCAGGGATTTCGCTGATGGACCTACACTTCATCGGTGAGCTGCTGCTCCATGGCGCCATGTATAACGAGTTTATTCCCCCAAACTCAGTTATTTTTAGAGGGGAGAAAGTGGGTAATGAAGCCCCACCGACCGGGCTTCGGGAATTGTTCGAAGTCTATCAGTGGCTACAAGCCCAAAAAGGGGCGAGTTACCTTCGCCAAGTGGGTAAAATTCTTCTTCGGCACCTATGTAAATGAGGATGGCCCATCACCGAAGAAGGGGGAGAAGGAAACCTCACCAGCTTTAGAGCTACAGAGGAAGAATGTTCACGTCTTCCTAGCAGCTTACTTGACACTCTTTCTTTGTAAATTTGCCCTCCCTGAGGGGGGTTAGACGACACTCGTCCTGACACCTTTTATGTGTCCTGTGACATGGCGTGGGGGAGAGAATACACGCTCGCACAGCCTGTACTGTGCAGCATTTATCATGGCCTGGGGCCATCTCCAGTGGAAGACCATATAAAGGGGAGGAAGGAGGGAATGGCATAGACGATGGTGAGGCCTTCCCAGGAGATTTCAAGATCTCTTTCCAGGTTCATTACGTGTATGGCTGGCTTGGAGCTTACTTTCGGGATACATACCGCAGAACTAGAGAGCTAAAGGACAGCATGTGTCCATTTTTTACTAAAGATTGTCGGTCATAAGGTAATTTTTCATTCCCCGAGCCCTGTGTGCAGCCTATTTTTCAATGATCAATTCCATATGACTCAGGTGGCATTCCTAGTTGGAAGCCTCACAGACTGCGCATATGCTGACAAGCTGCGCCACCACTTGGATGGTGACTTCACCAACCCGAAAGAATTGATGTATATGCTGAGTGTCAAAGGCGGCATTCTTGCATATCGCACTATCCATGGTGTGTAGCTTGAGGGTTATTTTCCTCACTGGTTCTCCCGGTAGCATGGGCTGGGTCAGGGCTGTCCGTTCTCAGTGTTCTTTGAGAAACAGCATAGCAAGGCTGCCCGTTGAAAGACGAATGAGTTGGGGACCTGCAAGGAGATTTGGCATCTGAGCCACATCTGTGCTACTTGGGCCACATGCTTGGAGGCCACCACGGTTAATAAGTATGTGCTACCCCATTTCGACAAAACGGCATGGGCTACCAAGGCCCACAAGAATTGGTTGAGAATTGGGAACAAGGGGTATTGGGATGTAGACCACCCTTGGAAAGGGGAGGATAGTCGCTGGAGCCAAGATACCAGGCAGCAAAAACTAGCTAAGACCCCTCCCTTAGGTGAAATCTTTACCCTAGGCTTCCCTTATGACTGGAGCATACTCCGGTGACCTCGTCGAATTACCGTGGACAAGTCTTTTCCGTGGTTTCTAAATATGGAGGAGGGATCAGAGAGTATTTTTTAGCAACTCTCTGTTATCGTCAAATGGAAATAAGGTTGTAAAGTCCCAGGGTATGAAAGTTGTCCGGTCCAAGATTTAAATGAACAGATAGAGAGCGGCTCTCATAGTAAGCTAGACGTTAGTTCCTCCAAGTTTGTGACCTCAAAGGGTGGTGTGCCTGAGCAGGTGAAAGGGAAGAAGAGAAAGCTAGCTACCGTACCCGAGTCGGCGCAAGGGAAGAAGAGAAACCCAGCTACCGTACCCGAGTCGGTGCAAGGGAAGAAGAGAAAGCCGGTTGCCTCGCCCGAGCAGGTAAAGGGGAAGAAGGAAGGGCAGGCTGCGGAGTCCAAGCCGACAGAGGGGGAGAAGAAAAAGTGGGCTGCTCGAGTGACTCCTCATGTCCCAACCAAGAAGGGAATCAAGACTTCAGGGCGCAAAGGGTGTAGGGTCCCAGTGACTTGTGAGTTAAAAGATGGCTCTTCACTCTCGGCTTCTTCAGAGGGCTGTGTGTCTCTTGACATCTCCATGTCACTTTTTGCTCTTAAGGCCTCACCTTCTCCTTCGCCCAAATCTTCCCTTGGCTTCTCAGAGACTCAAGCTGATGCCTCAGAGCCTACTTCCTCAATTGAAATGGCTTCAGATTGGGAAGTGACACTTGAGGCCGAAGGGGGGGGCTCGATCCCAATGGTGGAAGATGGGGATGATGGGACTACTCCTGACGAGGTGGTGTAGGCGGAGAGGGCCCTTGGAGTACCGCCAGTTGTCGAGCCTACTGAGGAAAGGGAAATCTCGATAAAGCTTGTGGTAATAGAAGAGACCGGAGCCCCAGGAATCGAAGAAGGGCCATCTGAGCAGCAAGAGGTACCTACCTTGAGCAGTGCATCTGTGGGGAGCACGGAAGTAGGATGCTCTAAGAGGTTAGACTTGGAGGGTCCCGGGGTGCCACCCGTAATCATTGAGGAGGCAGGTGCCATGGGGGAGCTTGCGGTTGAAATGATTGCCTCGGAAGAAAAGGGCGAGGAAGGAGAGGGAGAAGGTGTCGAACCTCCCGAGGTGGGGACGGTCCAAGAAGAGGGGGGCTGCGGTTGCTGAGCTTGCAGAGGTCAAGGCGATGATGTCTGGCCATGAAAGGATCGAGCATGACGTGGTCATGACCGAGGGCCAGAGTGAGGAAGCCATTGTCGAGGCACCAGAGCGTCATGAGGTTGCACCTGAATCCGAGGAGCCAGAGGTTTTAGCTACAGCAGGGAGCTCTCCTGTTGTCGTTGCTCCTGCCATGCTGCTCAGGCCCACTTTTAGTGGAATGTCAAGCGTCTTCTTCGAGATGTTGTGGGCAGGTTTCTAGAAGCTAAAAGAGCTGCCCCTTGAAGAGATTGGCACAACGCTTCCCCTTGAGGGGTTCACCGTAGGAAATGTGCCTGAGGCGGTGCTCTATTTTGACAGCACTGCTAATGAGCTGGAAGGATGGAGGGCAAAGGCCCTATGAGAAGAAGGGACTACGCAGCGACTGAAAAGCTCACAGTTGCCACCTTTGGAGTCTTCTCTTTCATGCTACCATGAATTGGTAAACACTCAATCACAACAGTTAGATGTTGTAGACTCCTGGAGATCAGGACTTGATGTGGTGACCATCGCCCCCGACCATAAGGTGGTGGCTCTGAAGGCAAAGATATCAGAGCTGACGAAAAATCTTAACAAGCTCGAGAAGGAGGCTGTGGATTGGGAAGTGAAGGACAAGGTGCTTCTTGATGATGCTTTGGCCCTCCAGTGTTCCTTGAAAGAAGTGACCTCCCTGATGGAGCATGAGGAGGGGCTGGTGGCATGGCTGAAGAATGAGATTGAGAGGGCGAAGACATCGGCTGCAGCGTACTGAGGAAACATCAATGAAGCAATCAATGGATTTTGATGATGCCCTCTTTCTAGTTCTTCTTTTTTGTTGTAAATAAAAGAAGCTTGTAATACTCTCTTGGTTTGTGAATGAAATAATTCTTTTGACTTTTCTTTCTATTTCATTGCCTCCGCCCCTTTCATGGTTTGAGATGAAGAAGAATAGCCCACTCCTTGCTTCATCATGTGGCACCTGTTGTGGCTTCAATGACCTCAAATGGGGGAGCATTTGCTTCCTCATCCATGAGTGTTTGATTGGAGAGGGGCTAATAATTCATGGTTTTCATGATTTGATGAGCCTGCTCATGGTAAATGCTCCAGTCTGGGGGAGCTTTGGCTTCGTTTCGAGCTGCATTGCTTTTGAGTTCGTCATAAGTCTTGGTCTTGGGGACAAACTCCCTTAAGTGCTTTGAAGCGACATGCATAACGTTCAATTGATTCTGGAGGCTACCCACCTCGCTTCTCAACACTACCATGGGGCCTCGTTCCTAAGAGCCGGAGGGTTGACTCCTGTCTGCCTGAACTTCTTCGACTACCCCGAAGAAGTGTAAGACCTTCTTTTGGCTATTGGCAATCCCCTTGTTCAGGGAGGACGAAACCTAGAGCACCTTTTGTGGTGGTTGGTGCGCCAGTTCTGTCTCTAAAAGGGCAATGGGGACATGCAGAACCTTTTACTGGTCTAATGTGTAGGTGACCCTAGGTGTTAACAAGTCCACCTCTGGGGCTACCTCAGGCTCAGGGGCTACTTCTGACTCGTCATTTTTTTTTGGCAAATTAGAAGTAGAGGGAGAAGCTTCACCTTCGGGAGAGGATACCATGACCTCGAAGAGGTGGCAAGGTATACTTGGGTGGATACGGGTCAAAGGGAGGATCTTGCCTTGTCCTTCCTCTTCTTTGAACATGTCTGTAATCACCCACCCCAGATCCTCAACGTCATCATGAGATAAAGGTCCCATCTCTCTCGCAAACTTTTGCTCAGCATCTTTTGACTTTTCAGGTGCGGAAAGGTCTGTGAAATAGTACTTGGCGTCGACGTAGTGAGTCTCAGCTACGAGGAATGGTCTTTTGTCAGCATAGACCATGTGTTGCCTTCAATCTTGGCTATACTTGAAACATTGGTGGAGCGTGGAAGGAAACACCCTCTGATCGTGAAGCCAAGGACAACCAAGCAGGACATTGTAAGAGGTATTCGTATCGATAACGTGAACTGAGTGTAATCATTGAGGGCATCGATCTTGAGGTGGAGGTGCACCATGCCAGCTGGCTTTTCTCCTGACTGGTTGAACCCTTACATAGTGATGTGGGTAGGAGTGAGGTCATCAGACCCTAATCCCAGTGGGGTGAGAATCCTTCTTGGGATCAAGTTAACTGCTGACCCTCCGTCTAGCATGATCCGATTGAGAGGGTAATTGTGGAATTTACCTCTCAGCTGAAGGTCGTCTTCGGAAAAGGAGATTGTCAGGCACCCACTTCGAATGGCTGGGTCGACCTTGATGGGTTCCACCTCAGTCTCGTACACCGCTAGGTTAGAGAGTGCTTGGAACAAAGCCATGCAGTAGTCTCTAGACAGCAAGAGGGCATCATAGATGCTCAAAAGGGCTGGAAGCTTTCTCAAGTGCCTAATCACATCATATTTTACTTTATCCTCATTTGTCTTCTTTGTTCCTGATCCAGTCACTAGTGCAGGTAGTAGGGTAGGCTTAGGAATAGGTTTTGGTTAAGTCTTGGTTTGTGACACTAGCTGACTTTGTTATTTACCTTGTGTGATCTGGGTTGGCGGGGCAGTAATAGGAATTTGTACTAAGGATGTAGAGGTTTGAGTTTTAGGCTTAGGGAAAAGTGAAGGATCAAGAAATTTGAGGACCTTGAACTTTTAAGGTGTGGGTTGTAGCTTCTTTCCCGATCTTAGACCCATTTGCCCCGTGCTAGCTGGTACTTCTAAGATTTGCACCATGTGAGAGGCTTCATGGGAGCAAGAGCTCAGAGATGGTTCAATTTTGGCTTGGGTAGCCAGGGCGTTGGCAGCTGTCAAGAATCCTGCCGGTTGGGCCAGCATTTCTCTGAGGTGTTCTTGTTGCGGCATGGTGAGGCTGGTGTCTCCGAACTCCCTATTTAGAGAGTCAAAGTCTTGGCATCGTCGAGCGGTACCGGTAGAAGGAATAGAGGAGAGGGAAGGAGAATAAGGGTTAGAACGTTCCGGGCAGCTTTTTATGTCATCGTCGGAGTTGGACATTTGCAGAGGGTATTTAAGGTCTTGCCCCGGCTTTGATCGTTGTGGGGTGCTTTTAAATTTGTCACCCATTTTGGCTGGCTTCTGAGATATTGATTACTCCTGAGATATTGGACGATAAGATGAGGAGAGTTGTGCATGGGATGAAGTCCCACAAGGTCTGTAGCGGAGGAAGGGTCAGAGGAATTCTTCCTCGACTGGTGACTGAGGAAGATGATTCCTTCGACAAGCCGACCTAGGTATTCGTCGTCTCCTTTAGGGTCCCTGAGGGGGTGTTTAGATCGCCCCATCAGGATAGGGAGAGGCAGTGGATTGGAGGACTGCCTCGCATCTTAGGAACTTGAGCCTACTTCGCCCATGGTAGACTTCCCAGGGCTGAGAGGTTGAACACCCTGAGGAGTCCAGAGCATACTCATGAGGGCCCTGCAGCGTGGCTTCTCCTTGAATAGGAGTGAGGGCTTGGACATGTTCCGGAAGAATCAGCCAGTCTTGCGACCTTGTTGGACTTTCTCCACGACTATGGCCTTGAACCCGAAGCAGTCATTGAGTTCATGGCCCCACACTTGATGATAGAGGCACTAGAATTTTTTTGTGCCTCGGGCAAGGCGTCTCGGCTGCCTGGCGGGCTTGGGAGTGACGAGACCTTGGTGGAGCATCGCTTCGAAGAGGGCCCAGAGCTTCCCTGGGCTTACATCGGGAGGTCTTCTTGTGCAGGCGAGAGAGGGACTCGAGGGTGTCTTGGAGGGTCGCCTTGAACTTCCTGGCACTACTGCATCTTTTCGTCCAAGAGCTTATGGAAGCTAGGGCATTAGCTGACGTCATGGCCTCGTATCCAGTAATATGCGCACCAGAGGTTCTCGGTCCCTGGAGGCAAGAACTTAAGCTGCCTTGCCTGCTTTTTGGTGGCAATTCTTTATACGAGCATTATGGAGAAGAATGCACAAAGGATAGCGGGTGCCCGTCATCTTCTTGGATTGTGATTATGTGAGATGCCTCAGCTGCCCCCAACGCCTTTTTCAATTCTTCAAGCTTTATCTGACCCTTGTTGATAATGGCTTCGATTGTGCCATTGAGCTTATAGCAATCATGAGTGGAGTGACAAACCCTCCTATGGTAGGCGCAGTACCTCCCATTTGCCTCCTGCCCAACCAACTCCACAGTATTGGCCTCTAGCAACTGTATCATGTTATGTTCTAGCAGCAGTCGAAGTAGTGTAGGTGTCCACTCCGTGTCGAACGAGTAAACCTTATTTTGGTGCTGGGCCTAGTAGTCGCTTCTCCCAGAGTTTTTAAGAGGCGGGACACTGTTGTAGGCATGCTGCGAGCCCCTAGCCGCAGACGCCTGTGCTTTGGAGAGGTCCAGGGTTCGAGAAACCAAGCCTTTGGTGCCAGCCACGGTGATGGTTGTGCTAATTACTGCCTTTTGATTGCCCTGACCGTTGGGGCGTGAGTTTGAGCCAGCAGGTTGCTGACAGGGGTTGTCGTGCTTGAACAATCCCTCAATACGAACTGCCTTAAAGATGAGCTCTGACATGGCGGGTGGATTGGATGCCTCAACATGCAGGATGATCTCAGGAAGCATGTTCTGTATGCAAGTCAGGACTGCTTCCTTCTCGATCATGGGAGTGGCATGAAAGTCGCCTACTCTCTCCATCGGGTGATAAATTTATCAACCTGCTCACCAAGGTCTTGCATCAAGTTGAGAGGCTCGATGGTTTCCACGTTCCATTGGACTTCGTAGAAGTGTTGGTAGAGCAACTGCTTCATTTCTTGCCAGGTGTTCACCGAGTTCAACGGCCACCAAGCATACCACTGAAAGGCTGGTCCTTCAAGAGTTTCGACGAACTGACAGAGGAGAAGACGTCTGTCAGTGGCCCCTCGGAAGTGGGTCGTATACTGGGGAGGAGACATGGTACCATTGAACAAGGGGAGTTTCCCGTTTTAGTAGTTCGGGGGAAATGGCACCTAGTCAATGTACGAAGGATACGACTTTTGGTAGAGTGGCATCTCTTGCATGCCCAGGACCTTGTTCTTCAAGCTATGGGCCACCATAGCATCTATGTCGATTTGGGAGACCCCGCGAGAAGAGGAGCTGTCTTAAGAGACCGGTGGGGTAGCCTGCCTAGGAGCTGTGTCCTCACTGGTCAGGGAGTCAAGCGTAGAAGGGGCCCTAGAGGCCTCTAGGCGCTCCATCTTTCTGAGGATGGCTTGCATCATTTCCTCAAACTTGTTCATCCTCTCCTCCTGAGCATCGTTTGGGCCATTGATCACCATGACACTGACCGTATCTTTTGGGAGGTCAGAGTCCAGTGATGTAACAGACTGCCGAGGCTAGCGAGTCATGTGCGGCAAGTCAGTCTTAAGGGGCTCAGCCTGCACTGACTAGACTCGGGCTTTATATGCAGATCTTGTGAGGATCAGTTCTTGACAATCTTGGGACCGTGGCTTCTAGGTGGTGATCACCGAACAGTACTCATGGACTTGCTTAGGCTCCAGAGTTTGAAGAGGGAAAAAGGGATTACAAGGCAGGAGGTCGTCAAGGGTGGCAACTTCAAGTGCCTTGGAGGCTTCCCTGGTCAGGATCTGTAGACCTCTCTTCTGCTTGATCCTGAGAAGGTTGTGGACCTCATTCTAGAACTGAGCTTGAGACCTAGACTGCCCCATTTTCTATGAAAATGCGAGGGTCATGTCTATGAGCTGGAGCAGGGAGTGGGGCCCAAGAATGAAGCACAGCTTGGGTTCTTGTTTTGGAGGCTGGAGGCCTCTGTCCGACATCATGTCGTTGCCCCGAATTCCTTTGTGAGGCCAGGGTGTCCGGATGACCTGGGGCTGGTCAAGATGGTGCTCTTAGGGAAGACCTTTGAGTGCCAAGGCTCGAGGTGCCTGTTTGGCTTCAGGGGGGCGGCATAGGAAAGATTGGTCGGCTGGTGATTCCGCCTGGGTCTGGCTCTAAAAGGGACCTGCGAAGATGGTGCGTGTGCACTTTTAGGGTTAGCCATCCAGGTGACTTGGGGGTCAACCCGGGCCTAGTCAATGGGTTCGACCTATGGAGGTCGAGACCCACGAGATTGTGTTTGTGAGGGATGAGGCGGGAGCTTGTCCCTCACAAGGTGAAGCTGTGTGTGCCGAGAGGGAAGACAGAGCAGTCGACCCTCTTGTGCTCGAGGTGGCGTAGAACTAGTGCTGCCTCGAACTGTGGAAAGCAAATGCATGGCTCATGCAGGGTTTGGCTTGAGAAGGCCTAATCCTAGATGCGAGCTCAGGGACACGTGAGGGTCGCCCTGAGGTGTGACTCGAGTGGATAGACCATGAGCCTTTGAGTGTGTGTGAGGGGTGAAGAGATCAAGGGCTCCGCCTCTGTGTACCGACCCTCCAGGTGTGGGGGGCTCGGAGTAGTGAAGAAGCACGGGGGTTTGCCTTGCGACTAACCCTAAGAGCGATGGCAGTTTGTTTTCCTTTCACAAGGATGGACGGGGCAGCCTTTCGGCATACCACAGCAGTATGACTGGCAGGAGATTTGTCAATAGCAAGGCTCGTAGCAGCAGAAGTGCTACCCATGCAAGGCGCCTTGGTGGAGAGTCCACCAGGGTGAGAAAGTGGGGAGGCAGGGACCTTT
The DNA here is from genome assembly GCF_000471905.2 of Amborella trichopoda. The sequence goes on along the minus strand of NW_006499997.1, from coordinate 2,753,448 downwards.
AAATCCCCTCTCGCACAGACCCAGGTGAGAACCTGGGAGCCAAACTATGAGTCTTGACTTAGAAGAAGAGTAGGGAAGGAGGCTTGAGGGGCTTGCTTCCCTAGGACGACCACGAGTGTAAGGATAAGAAAATCCTCGACCCATATGAATGGGTTGAACAACCTAGGTGCCATAGAAATGAGTGCGAAAAGTAAAGAAGGAAACTGGTCAAATAAGGGTGAATCGACTAAGGGGTAGTAAGTCCCCAGTGGAGTCGCCAAGCTGGTTAGGTGCCTCGATCTCGCCCTCCGGATCTAGGTGATCTGGTGCCACATGTCTCGGGTCTCTGGTGGATCCAAGACTTGAGATTGCTCTCTCGGAACCTTGCTCAAGGACAAGGGCAGGTATAACAACTAATGAGGGAGGAATTTTAGGTGGGTTCCGGACTTACTCGGGTTGGCTCATGTGGACGCCCTCTTAGATCACGAAGAACGCCCCCTAGCTGCTGGACCTGGTTCGGAATCACCTCCCTTGAATTATAATCCTCCTGTTTTTCTGCACAACACTTCTATGGTTAATTTGTAAGACAAGGACCCACCCTTGTCTTAGGGCAATGCACTTTCAAGGGAGAAAGCGATGAAGTGCAAGGTTAGATGAAAGTAGAAAGGAGAAGAGAACTTGACGAAAGGGCGTGACTAGCATGACGGCCAGAAGTTGTCGACTCGAAGTGGTAGCAAGACGGGCATGGTTCAAGGACCAGCATGGCGGCAACACTACTCGGAACCGAGGTTGACGCAGTGGTGCTAGTCTAAGCCCTCCTTTAGTCAAGTGAGAAGAGAAAGAGGTGAAGAGAAGAGAATGAGAAGGCGAGGAGAAGGGGAAAGATGAACGTCGATAGACATCGCGGTGGGGCAATGGAAGGAAGCGGTGCATCCCTTATGGATGGCTCTAGCTCCTGACAAGGCACACGGTGATGGTTTCTCCTAGGTCGCATAGCGATAGGAGTGGGACGCAAGGGAAAGGCTATAGGCACCAGATGCACAGAGGAATCTCGCGAATGGCAATGGGTGTTGTCAGGTCCTTTAGCAGGCGGTGATAGGTATTACCGTCTATGTTAGATGTGCAGCAGAGGAAGACTCTTACAGGCAGCAACACACTTCACCGTCTAAGTTCTTCACCGAGACGTCACAGCTACGTGTGTGAGCGACGATGGGCCTACATACTTCACTGAGAGAAAGAGACAAACTAGGAGGGGAGAGAGACTCGCGCATGGTGCTGCCATCGCCATGCACGACCTGTGAGATCAAGGAAGAGGCATGCATGGCACTGCCACTGCCGTGCACGACCTTCGCGAGGGACTCAGACAAAGAAGAGGGTGAAGAGAGGGGAGAAGGGAGAGAGAAGAAGAAAAGAAAAAAAGAGAGAGAAGATTTACCTCAACCTTAGGGGTACCGATCAAAATTTTCTCTCACCTCACCCTCTCTCTCAAGCATAACACTACAATTGTAAGAAAGAGAAACTTGTATTAAGTGAAAACTCTCTCTTGTGTGTGTATGTATCTGCCTTCTCTTTTTTTCTGCGTACAATGGTGGTACGTATATATAGAAGTGTGCCTCAAACATGGGTGGATGATCAAAAGTAACCCTAATTACTAGAAATTATGATTAAATTGATTTAAAAGAAATTAGAAACTAGGGTGCAAAATGACATATTTGCCCCTTCTTAATAAATAGTGAAATTTCATAACAGTCCTTGTGTTGCCCTAAGACTTGCTTGTTCTTGCATCTGATCCAAGGTCGCTCTGATACCCGATTGATTGTAAGATGACTGTTTTCTTATAAGGCTCAGCATGGCGATCGATTTGATACCAACTTCGAGCCATGGATTGTGTTTTTAGTGCACGATCATGTGACTTGAATTTTGAGTAGATCTTAAAACTTTGAATTGATAGTGTGTTTGTTCCTTGATTTCTTTTTGTGTTTTCTTCATTGAATCACACAGAGCATGCCATTATGGTCACAGGGCACCAAACGCAGCTCGATTTCGTGGCCGAACGAAGAAATTTCAAGTTTTGAATTTTGGCCAGAATCAAGGATTCTAGGGATGGAATTTGCAGTCTGTTCGTCGATTTTGTGTGCAGAATCTGACCGTTCATCATGTACGGGGTTCGGGACAAAGATGGCCCGAGATGTTACGCTCGCAATGGAATTAGTCTCACTTCGATCGGGCTCGCAAGCAAAATGATTTGGATGCTCGAGCGAGGCATGATGCTGTTAAATTTCCTGCACTTTCTTCATGGATCAGCAACTTCTCTCTTGCTTTTCTTCACGCTCGGATATCGTCAAGGGGCGTGCCACATATTGAATCGCTCATCTTGACTAGACAAACATGTTCACCTAATTTGAGCATGATCTGACATGGGATGGCTGAGATATGAGCTTCAAAATTCACTGGTCATGATTGTCCCTTTAATGGTGTAGTGTTGCAGGGTGGCCGTATGGGAATAGCATGCGACTCCTCCTGTTTCAGTCTTTCGCCTATAACTTCTTCCTGGGGTGTCCGTTTGGGTTGAAACTTGACGACCCCTGAGGGTTTTTTCAATCGTGTCGGATCCAATGGTGAACGTCCCACAACAATTTGAGACGCTCAAAATGTGGCTCAAGTTATAAGGGTCTGTTTCAGGGTGCTAGAGGCTGATTTTTTTGGAACTGTTCCTCAGTTTACATTTCGTTAAACATGTCAGAATGCGATGAAACTTGGCAGGAGACTTTTGAGAGACCTCATGAATATCCTGGCCAATTCTGGGGTTGTTCTAAGACTAATAAAATTCCCACTACTTGCTAGGCCTTTATTGAGCAGGGACCTCATGTTGATGAAAAATACCTTCCAACAATCCCATGCGGTGATAGTCCAAGAAAAGGACGAACACCCATATCCCTTTGATAAATTACCGTCAGATCTCTTCCAGCCGTTATTCTGTTTGATGCTCCAGGAGGGTATTGTCACGTCAAAACCAATGAGGTAGCCTAAGGGCCTCTCCCAAGGAACTTAGATCCTCTGGTGCCCGTATTACCAGTTATGGGGTCATGAATTAAATGAATGCTATGGTTTCCAAGCCATAGTCACAAAGAAAGTGTAGAGAGGTCATTTTGCTTACGTCATTCCAAGGGACGACCCTCAAATCACCACTCCACTAATTCAGGAGGATGTTCAAGCACAAGCCTCTTATGATGACACATCTGATCCCTCGTAACCCTCGACTTCCCAATCATAGAAAGTGTATCACGGGCAAAGAAGGATGAAATCCCTAAAGTGAGGCACGGTTCGTCAAGCTAGGCATGCTCCCGAACCTAGCATGACTTGCCAAGTGCCTCCAAATAATACCAAGAAAAGGTAGGCACTAAGGGCTGCCTGTCGGAGGTGCAGAATTCCCCAATCTCAGGTCGAGAAAGGTTTCCTCAAGTCCCTTCCTCCGTTACCAACCTAGCGGGACTTCTTCCCCAGCTCGACTATCTTCGCTCCCCATTCCAGCCAAGGGGACATCCCTAAGCAATCATCTGCTCAGATCACGTTCGATGAGGTGACAACACTAAATGCACCCCCCAACGGTCTAAGCAGAGGAAAGACCCAAAAGATCGCCTGCGCATGTCCAATTCCAGTGATGACGCAAAAAGCTACTTGGATCGATCTAGTTTGAGGGATGACCTTAAAAGCTGCTTACCTTCTAACTCTCCTTCTTCTCCCTCTTCTTCTTCTACTACCTCTTTTGCAGATACAACTTCGGAGTGCCCAGACTTTGAGGCTCTTGACAAAAGAGCCGGAAGGTTCCAACATCAGCAAATGGCATCAGAAGCTACTGAGAAAGACACCGGCTCAGGAAGCCGGATTCCTGATAGTCACTAACGCCTTGGCGGCTCGTGCAAGACAGAACCACCTCATTCTACTAGGGAATGCATCAAGAAATGCAAAATGTCCAAACCAAAGAAACCCCAAAGGTCTCCTGAGCCCGACTTCGAGCAAAGGCTGAGAGAGTTGAGAGAGCAGAGATTCTATCCTCAGGAAGCCTATCACATGGTCCAAATTTTTGAAGCAGTAGCCAACACCGACCAAATAGGTCTAAGGTCCGGAAAGAAACTGTAGCCTCCCCCACAAAAACCGAAGCTATTAAAATACCCTGGTCCGCCACTTCTCCCATACCCAAATACCTTGTCCAATCCACCGCTCCTTAGGTACCCAGGGCCACCTCTGGTCTCATACAACCAGCCACCTTCTAAACCTCAAACCTACGCCCTGCTAATGCAAACTCTATCTACCCAATCCGCCCAAAACTCCCAGTCCATACCAGCTGCACAGCAAAGACAACCGGTACCCCTAAACATACCTCTTCGACTTAAGCTTGTCCCTCAGCCTATCATACCACCCAGACCCATGGTGGACACAGAGGAATATCGAGAAGACTCCCATGAGGCTGCAGTTGTTTTCAGCATCATCGAGTCACAACTGTCTCGGGCGCCTCAAAATGAGCTCCCTCGGCCTGATACGTTGTCCATGCTCGAAGTTGACCCTTCTATCGGCAAACAAGAGAATGATGCAGGAATCATGTCTCATATCAAAACCTTGCTAGAGGAAGAGATGTCAAGAACATGGGTATCTGCATTGGAGGTGAACGAAAAGCCATATGGATCAACTGATGAAGAATTGGAAATCAAAGAAGCCCCAGAGGAATGGGAGGAAGGTGGACAAGCCACGGCCGCTAAGCTTGAGGAGATAAACAAATGTGCTGAAACTGACCCCCGGCCAACATTCATCTTGGCAAACATGACACCAGAGGAAAAAGAAATATACTACTTTCTTGTGAGCAAATTGAGACATGTTTGCCTAGCAATATCATGAAATGCCTGGTCTAAACCCTCAAGTCGCAGTCGATCGTCTCGGCATCAATCTGTCTTTCAAGCCCGTAAAACAAAATTCAAGAAGGTTCGGACCTAACCTCGAGATGCAAATTGATGCTAAGGTGAATAAGCTCAGACAAGTTGGTTTCATCCATGAGGTCAAGTACTCAAAATGGTTGGCGAATGTCATCCCAGTCAAGAAGAAAAAAGGGAAAATCAGGGTTTGCATTGACGTTCGTGACTTAAATGCTGCATGCCCAAAAGATGATTTTTCGTTGCCATTCATGGAGATGTTGATTGACTCCACAGCTCATTGTCAGATCTTCACCTTCATGGATGGGTATTCAGTGTACAATCAAATAAGGATGGCGCAAGAGGATGAAGAGGTCACCACATTCTTGACTCCAAAATGGGTTTTCTGTTACACAATGATGCCCTTTGGGTTGAAAAACAAAAGTTCCATGTATCAACGAGCAATGACCATCATGTTCAAAGACATGCTCCACAAAGAGGTGGAATGTTATGTGGATGACTTGGTGGTGAAGTCTGAAAGAAAGGATGTTCACATGCGTGACCTTGAGCGGGTGTTCGAGCGACTACGCCTTCATCAGCTCAAGATGAATCCCTTGAAATGCACCTTTGGTGCACACTCAAGAAAATTCTTGGGATTCATCGTTAGGCACCGAGGACTGAAAATTGAGCCAGTCAAGATGAAGGCAATTCAAGAGATGTCACCACCAATGACACTTCGAGAACTTTGATCTCTTCAAGGGAAACTGGCCTATATTGGAAGATTCATATCCAACCTCTCGGGTCACAGTAAACCTGTTACACACCTGTTAAAGAAGGATTCCCCATTCATATGGGACGAGGCATGCCAGGCCGCACAAGATGATATCAAAGGACATTTACTGAATCCTCTGGTGCTTTCCACTCCGGTGTTAGGAAGGCCCCTCATTGTGTATGTGACCAACCTTAATGATTCTGATTAAAGACATTTCTCAGCACCATGGGTCCCCAATGCGAAATAAAACGGAGAAGCCGGTCAATAAAGCCTGACAAATAGTGGAAATTTTAACAGTCTCAAAATGGCCCCAGAACTAGTCAAGATCTTCATTAAAAGTTTTAAAAGTCTTCGACCAAGTTTCGTCTCAATCCGACATGTATGGTAGTGCAGACCGAGAAATAGTTCCAGTAGAATCAACCTCTAACACCCTGAAATAGACCCTTATAACTGGAACCCTACTTTCGGAGCATCAAACAGCTATGAAATCACCGCCATTGGATCTGGCATGGTTGAAAATCCTCAAGAGCCAAATTTCAGCTTAAACGGACACTCTGTGTAGAAGTTATAGGTAAAAGATCAAAACATGAAGACTCGCAAATTAATCACGTGGGGCCACCCTACAACAAAACTCCATTAAAGGGGCATCACGAATAGTGACTTGTAATACTCATATCTCACTTGTCTGATGTCAGATCGTGCTCAAGCTTATTGGAGTGTCTTCGTCTCGTCGAGACGAGCGTTTTGATATGTGGCACGCCCCGTGTCGATGCCTGAGCAAGGAGAAAAGCTAAAGAGAAGTTGTTGATCCGTGAAGAAAGTTATAGGAAAATTAGCAGCTACACGCCTCTCTCAAGCGGCCAAATCACAGCGTTCGCAACCTGATCGATGTGCAACCACTTGCACTGCGTGCGTAAGGTCCATGGCTATCACTGGTCCGAACCCTGCGCATGATGAACGGTCGGATTTCTAACACAAAACTGATGAAGTGACTGTAAATTCTAGTGTCGAAATTCTAGATTCCGGCCAAAACTCTAAAGTTGTGAAATCTTTGTTCGGGCACGAAATCAAGCTTCGTTTGTTGCCACGTGACCGTGACGGTGTGCTCAATGCAATACCGTGAAGAAATCATAAAGAACATTAAAGAATGGGCACACTATCGATCCGAAATTTGCAAGATTCATCCAAATTTCAAGTCACATGATCATGCCTTAAAAACACAATCCATGGGTTAAAGTTGGTATCAAATCGATCGCCATGCTGAGCCCTACAAGAAAACAATCATCTTTTGGACAAACGAGCACCAAAGAAACCCCGAATTATCTAGGAAAGATCACGCACGTTCTAGGGGAGCAATAGGGACTATTTTGGAATTTCCCCAATTGCTAAGAAGGGGCAAATCAATATTTTGCACCCTATTTTCTTATTTTATTTTATTCAATTGACTCTTTATTTTCAATAATTAGTTTTAATTTTGATCGATACACCCATGTTTGGGCAAAACTATATATATCACATACTATCATTGTACATGGACTGAACTTTGCTTAATAAAATTTCCATCTCTTCTTATCGTTGGGTAAAGTTTCGAGAGAGACAAGAAGGAGAGAGAAACTTTTAAGTCGATATCCTTGGGCTTAAGGTAAATCTCTTTCTCTCTCTTCTTTCCTCTCTTCTTCTCTCTCTTCTTTCCTCTCTTCTTCTCTCTCTTCTTCTCTTTCTTCTCCTTCGTTTGAGTTTTTCTCAGAGGCCATGCACGGCAGTGGTAGTGTTGTGCATGCGTCTTCCTTTCTTTCCTTTCCTGTGGTTTTGCAGGTCATGCATGGCGATGGCAGGGCCATGTGCGAGTTTCTTTTCCCCTCTCTTCATTCGTCTCTATCTCTCAATGAAGTTCGCAGACGGCATTACTCATCGTTGTCTGTAGGCGTATCCTTGGCGTCCCGCATAAGCGCATACGGTGATGCCTATTGCCACCCGCAGAGGTCTCATCCTGTTGTGCGCCTATCGCATATGGTGATGCATATCGGCACCCACGAAGAGTTGTAGCAATACCTATTGCCATCTACAGGCTTCTCTTGTGTAACATGCCTATCGCAAACGGCGATGCCTATCGCCTTTCGCGAAGGATCCCGACGATGCCTATTGTCATCGGCGAGCTTCTCTCTTATGCCATATGCCTATCATAGACGCCGATGCCTATCGTCACCGCAAAGGGTTACGGCGATGCCTATCACTGTTCACCAGCTTATTTTGTGTGCTCGGTGCGTATCGCTGTCTGCGAGCTTCTTCTGTGTGTTCGGTGCCTATCGCCGTCCGTAGGCTTCTCTTGCATCCCACCCCTATCGCAGACGGTGATGCCTATTGCTGCCCGCGAAGGGTCATAGCGATGCCTATCGCCATCTGTGAGCTTCTCTCTTATGCCCTGTGATTATCGCAGATAGCGATGCCTATCGCCGGCTGCGAAGGGTTGTGGCGATGCCTATTGCTGTCTGCAAGCTTCTTTTGTGCGATCGGTGCCTATCGCCGTCCACAAGCTTCTTTTGTGGAATCGGTGCCGATCGTCGTCCGCTAGCTTCTTTCTTGTGTTCATTGCCTATCACAATCTGCAGGCTACTCTCGCGTCCCACACCTATCGTCGTGCACTTCACAAGAAGCTATTGCCACCCGCAGAGGGATGTGTTGTCTTCTCGTGTTGCCAATGGTAATGCCTACCATTGTCTAAAGTTCGCTGCCTGCCCCTTTCGCCGTGAGCAGCAACGTTTAGAGCCATCCAGGGGCCACAAAACTATTACTCCACGACCGCAGGTAGCGATGTTAACGTCGTCGGGACCCTCCCTCTTCGCCATCTCCTGCCTTCTCTTCGTTCTCTTTTATTCAATTTTTTCCTCATTCTTGTTTGACTAAAGGGCAAACTCAGTCTAGCACTATCATAGTGGTCTGCCCGTCAAGCAGTATTGTCGTCATGCTGGTCTTGAGTACCATGCCCGTCTCGCAGCCACATCAGCTTAGGATAGTCATTTTGACCTTGGTTTCGAGTAGTATTATCGTCACACCTGTCTGAGTTACCGTGCCTGTCTTGCTCCCACTCCGAGTCGGACACTATACTGGTCCAGCTATCATGCTAGTCTCGTCCCCTTATCAAGTCCTCTTCTCTTTTTCTTTCTTTATTCGAACCTCCTTCTTCATGACCAAACTTCTCATCTTCTCTGACATATGAATGTGCATTGCCTTAAGACAAGGGTGGGTCCGTCAGCCCACTTGTCTTGCAAGTTAACTATGAAAGCATTGTGCAGAAAACAAGGAGAATGCAGGTCAAGGGAGGCGATATCGAACCAGATGGGGGGCTTTCCATCGTGATTTAAGAGGGCGCCCGCGCGAGTCAACTCGAGTACGTCACGAACCCAGGTGAGGTTGGTCCCCACCTCACGAATAAAATTTCTCTCTCACTAATTGGGCACCTGCCCTTGTTCTGTGAACAAGGTTCCCGAGAGAGCAATCTCAGGTCTCAAGTCTTTTGAACCCCGAGACACATGTCACCCGATCACCTAGATTCAGGGAAGCAAGATAGAGGCATCCAACCAGTTTGGCGACTCCACTAGGGACTTATTACCCCTTCATCGGTTCGCTCTTACTTGATCACATCACTTTTTATTTTCTGAACTGCATTATATGGCATTTGGGTTATTCAACCCGTTCATCCGAGTAGGGGATTTTCTCATCCCTGCACTCGTGATCGTCTTAGGGAAGTGAGCTTCTCAAGCCTCATTCCCCACACTCCTCTTGAGTCAAGACTCACAGTCTGGCTCCCAGGTTCTCTGCTGGATTGGTGCGAGAAGGGACTTGATGGACCCTCAACCAAGGCCCTTTGCATTGGTAACACATTTGCTACCACCCATAGCATGCACCCTACTACTGGCAAGTCCCTTGCTGGTCATATTGCTAAGGTACGCCATAAGGATACCCTGTCTACTTTAGCGAAAGGCAAGCAGGTTGTCATTGCTCCAAAGGGTCGCTGCAAGGCCACCCCTCATACTCCTTCATCACCCAGAACCTCTATGCCTAGAGGCTCGACACACCAAAGGGGACATCCTGGGGCCTCCACCTCTCGTACACAACTAAAGATTTGTGGTCCGTCCACTCGAGCCACACCGCAACTTTTATGCTGCCTTGAGTTCGCGCTCAAGGCTAGGCCTTCTCGGGCTGAACCCTGCAGGCGCCATGCATCTGCATCCCACAGGTCGAGGCAACTCCATTTCTTAGCCAACTCGAGCACACGAGGGGTCAACTACTTCCTCCTCCCTCTCAGCACACATGACTGTATCCTGTGAGGGATAGGGTCCTATCCAGTACTTCACAGACACGAGCTTGTAGGTCTCGACCTCCTAAGGTCAAACCAGCTGACCGGGCCCGGGCTGACCCCTAAGTCACTCAGATGGCTACCTCAAAAGGTGCACACGCACCAATTTCACAGGTTCCTCCTCGATCTTGACTCAGGCGAGGTCGTGAGCCAGTTCCTTCTTCTGTCACTCTTCCTTTGCCAGGCAAACATCTCGAGACCTAGTACTCAAAGGTTTTCCTAGGAGTACCATCTTGAGATAGCCACCTCAGGTAAGCCATACACGAAGACCTCACAAGGGAATTCGAGGCAAAGGCCTGATGGCAGATAGAAGCCTACAGACTCCAAGGCGGCAGCCTGGATTGCACTCTATCTTGGGACCTCATTCTTTGCTCCAGCTGATAGACACAGCCCTCGCATATTCAAGAAAGATGGGGCAGTCTAAATCTCAGGCTCAATTTTGGAGTGGAGTCTATTGCATCCTCAAGATCAAGCAGTAGAGAGGCCTGTAGCTCCTTACTAGAGAGACTCCTAAGGCAGTTGAGGTTACCACTCTCGAGGACCTCCTATCTCACAACCCCTTCTTCCCTCTTCGGATTCTAGAACCTAAGCAAGAATTCCAAGAGTGCTCGGTGGTTACCATCACAGGAAAAGATCGAGCTGCCCAGAAGTCACGGTCCCAAGACTGTCAAGAATCGGTCCTCACACAGTCGGCGTACAAGGCTAGGGTCCAATCGAGGCATGCTGAGCCCTTACAAACCTACTTGCCACATACGACTCGCCAGCCCTAGCAGTCCACGACTCCTCCTGACTCCAACCTTCCAGAAGAAACGGTTAGCGTCATGGTGATTAATGAGCCAAATGGCGCCCAAGTAGAGCGGATGAATAGGTTCAAGGTGATGATGCAGTCCATTCTCAAAACGATGGAGTGCCTAGAGGCCTCCATGTCCTCTGCTTCCCCTCCTCACCATGAGGTCAACTCCCAGCTTGGAGAGGACACAGCTCCCGGGCAAACTCCCCCACTAGCCTCTCGAGACAGCTCTGCTCCCCGCACAGTTTCGCAAGCCGATGTAGATGCCATGGTGACCCACAGTCTCAAAAATAAGGTCTCGAACATGAAAGGGGTGCCACTTTACCAAAACAGTACCCCTCGTATACTAACCAGGTGTCGTTTCCCCCAAATTATCAAAAAGGGAAGCTCCCCTTGATCAATGATACTATGTTCCCACACCAACATACCGCTCACTTCCAAGCAGCTTATCTAGAAACAGCAACTGACGAGTAACTCCTCCTCCGTTAGTTTGTCGGGACTCTAGAAGGGCCAGCCTTCTAATGGCATGCTCGGCTACCTCCAAGCTCGGTGCACACATCGCAAGAAATGGAACAGTTGTTTTACCAGCACTTCTATGAAGTCTAGAAAAATGTGGAAACCATCGAGCTCCTCACTCTAACTGAAGACCCTGGTGAGCTAGTCGATAAGTTCATCGCCCAATGGAGAGACTTGGTAACCTATCATGCCACTCCCATGACTGAAAGGGAAGCAATTCAGACCTGCATACAAAATATGCTGCTCGAGATCTCCTTGCATGTTGAGGCCTCCAATCCAGCCTCCATATCAGAGCTCATCTCAAAAGCGATTCGTATAGAAGGTCTGTCCAAACACCATGGTGGATCTCACCAACAACCCTCTAGCCCGAGAAACGGTAGGGGCAATGGCAATTCTCGCTCCAACAATCAGGGCAACCAGCAAAGAGCGATGATTAGTGCGGCTGTCACCGTGACTGACACTAAGAAAGCCGCCCCTCAAACCTTGAACCTCTCCAAGGCACAGACACCTCAGGCTGCAGTCCTATAACAAGGTTCCGCCCCCTAAAAATATAAATCAAAGTTGATTACTGGATCTAGCATCAGAACAAGGTGTACCCCTTCGAGAAGAAGTGGGTTCCAGAGCTGCTTTGATTATTGCTAAAGCAAAACATGATCTAGCTGCCGGAGGTCAACAAAAGAAGCTGGACAAGAGACACACGAGAGGTACTACACGTATCACAAGAGAGTAGGCCACCCCACTCAAGAGTGTTATACTCTCAAAGACATTATCAAAGCCCTTATTAACAAGGGTCAGATAAAGCTCGAAGAGCTAAAGAAAGCATTAAGGGCAACTGAGGCTTCCCACATAGTGACAATCCAAGAGGATGATGAGGCACCCACTGTCCTCTGTGCACTATTCTCAGTAATGCTCGAAGAAGGTCTCATCATGCTGAAGCCGACGAGGCACCCAAGTTCTTGCCTTGTGGAACTAAGAAAGTTTGGTGTCTGTATCATTCGATACGAGGCCATGACCTGAGTGAATGCATTGGCTTCCATGAGCTCTTGGAAAAGAAGATGCAACAGTGTCAGGAAGTTCATGGTAACCCAGAAAGACACCCTCAGGTCCCTGGTTTACCAGTGCAAGAAGACCTCCTGCCACAAGCCCAGGGAAGTGCTGAGCTAGATCCTCTGCAGGCCCTCTATGAGGCGATGCTGCAATAGGGTCTCAGTACTGCCAAACCCGCTAGGCAACTTAGTTGTCTTGCTCAGGGTATGAAAAACCTCTGGTGCCCATATCACCAGGTATGGGGCCATGAGCTTGCCGAATGCCCAGGGTTCGAAGCTATAGTCTTAGAGAAGGTACAGGAAGGCCACATTGTTTGCGTCGTTCTCCCATAACACTTCCAAACCATCACTCTTGTCTAAGAGAAAATCCCACTTCAGGTCCCCTACAAGGATATCTCATAACCCTCGACTTCTCAGTCTTGGAAAGTCTACCATGGACAAAGTAGGCTCAAGTCCCGGAAGCATGAGGCAGTCCACCAAGCTAGGGCTACTCATCAGCTCGATAGGACATACCAAATGCCTCCCAAGGGATCCAAAAAAAGACGAGCGCCTAGGTTGGCTCGCCGAAGGAGCCACATTCCTCAACCACCAGTCGAGGAAGAATTTCTCAAGCCCCTTCCTCCACTGCCGACCTTACAAGACTTCATCTCGGACGTAACTCGCCTTATCCCTTCATCCAATTAGAAGAACGTTCTCAAGTCATCAACTGCTCGGGACTTGTCTAATCTGGGTGACGACATTAAAAGCACCCCCCAACGGTCAGAGTTGGGGCAAGACCTAAAATACCCCTGCACATGCTCAATTCTGACGACAACATAAAAAGCTGCCCAGGACATTCTAACTCCACTTTTTCTTCTCCTCCTCCCTCTTCTGCTATCTCTTTCATAGGTACAGCTTGGCAGTGCCTAGACTTCAATGCCTTAAACAGAGAGCTCGGAGGAACCAACATCAGCATATCACAGCAGAAGCGTCAAAGAAAGATGCTAGCCCAGGTGGTTGGATTCTTGTCAATCACCGATGCCTTGGCAGCCCAATCCAAATCTGAGCCATCTCCGAGCTCCTATTACCATGAGTCATGTCACATGATTCAAGTTCATTAAGCATCACCCAGTTCGAGGCAAGTACCGAGTAACCCCAGTCAAGGCCTCCCCATTCAAAGTTGACCCTTTCATTGCCTGGTCCGGCCAGGGACCAGAAATCGTCTCCCACACTAGGACCCTCCTAAAAGTCGAAATGTCAGGATCATGGGTCTCTGCGCTCGCGATTGATAAGAACCATCCTGAATCCCCTGACGAAGAGTTGCAAGAAGCTTTGGAAGAGTGGTAAGAGGGTGGTCAGACCACAGCTGATGAACTTGAAGAGATAAACATAGGGTATGAGGCTGACCTAAGGCCAACGTTCATCTTAGTAAAGATGTCCCCAGAGGAGAAAGAAAGTTATAGTTCCCTCCTCCAAGCAAATCGGGACGTCTTTACCTGGCATCATCATGAGATGCCCAGTCTAGACCCTCAAATCGTTGTCCACCGTCTCGGCATTGATCCATCCATTAAAACCATAAAGCAGAAATCAAGAAGGTTTGATCGAACCTCCAAATGCAGATCGATGTTGAGGTGAACAAGCTCAAGCAAGTTGGATTCATACGTGAAGTCAAATACCCAAGATGGCAAAAAATGTTGTCTCAGTCAAGAAGAAAAATGGTCAAATCAGGGTCTGTATTGACTTTCACAACTTGAACACTATCTGCCCCAAGGATGACTTCCCCCTACCGTTCACCAAGATGCTTGTCTATTCCACGGCACATTGCCAAATCTTCTCCTTCATGGATGGGTATTCTAGTTATAATCAGATCAGTATGGCACCAGAGGATGAAGAGGCCACTGCATTCTTGACCCCAAAAGATGTCTTATGCTAGACTGTGATGCCTTTCGCGTTAAAGAATATCGGTGCCATGTACTAGCAAGTCATGACGACCATCTTCAAGGACATGATGCACAAGGAGGTTGAGTGCTATATGGATGTATTGGTGGTGAAGTCTGAAACAAAGGACACTCACATGAAGGACCTTAAAAAGGTGCTCGACTGGTTGCGGCATCACTAACTCAAGATGAACCCCTTGAAATGGGCCTTTGGCATACGCTCAAGAAAGTTCATAGGGTTCATCGTGAGGTATCATGGGCTAGAGATTGAGCAGGTCAAAATCAAGGCGATCCAAGATATGCCACCGCCTATAACCCCGCGTGAGCTTTATTCACTCCAAGGGAAGCTAACCTACATTCGAAGGTTCATCTCGAACCTCTCAGGATGATGCAGGCCCTTTTCACACCTGTTAAGAAACACACTCCCTTCATATGGGATGAGGCATGCCATGCTGCACTCAATGATATCAAGCAGTACTTGTTGAATCCTCTGGTACTCTCCATGTCGGTGTTAGGAAAACCTCCCATCCTATACATGACCGCCCTTGATGAGTAAGTTGGGGAACTCCTAGCACATGACAATGATGGGGGTAAAGAGAAAGCACTCTATTATCTCAGCCGCAGGATATAAGGGGGCAAGAAGAAGTACCCTCCCATCGAGAAGATGTGCCTAGCCTTAATCTTCACGGTAAAGAAGCTCCGCCATTACTTGCTTGGTCATGAGGTCACGCGAATCTCAAAGGCAGACCCAGTTAAGTTCCTTATGACCCAGCCATGCCTGTCAAGTCGCTTGGCCAAGTGGGCCGTTATTACTGATGGACTTCGACATCACGTATGTACCATAGAAGGTCATCAAATGTCAAGCCTTAGCGGACTTTCTCGCGGCTCACCCAGTGCCTTCATAATCTCCCTAGTCAAGTGATCTCCCGGATGAAGAAATTTTCTGTACGGTACTAGCTCGGCCGTGAGAGATGTATTTCAACGGAGCATTCCAGTCTGATAGAGGGGGTGCTTGGGTCGTGTTCCTGACTCCTGATGGTTGAATGATTTCTCTATCCTTCTCACTCGCAGAGGCATTTTCTCATAATGAAGTTGAATATCATGCCCTCATAATCAGATTGGAGATCACCTAAGAGCTAGACCTAGAGTAGATAAACATCTTTGGCAACTCTAAGCTCGTCATCCAACAGCTTAAGGGAATTTATGACATAAGGAAGGATACTCTCAAGCCTTATCATGAAACGGCAAAATCTTATATGGCCCAGTTCGATGATTTCTCCTTAAGCCATGTCTCTAGAATGTTAAACTCGCAAGCCAATGCACTCGCAATGTTTAGGACCACCATTCAACTGTCTTCATCAGAGCCCATGCCTGTTTGGGTGACAGAATGAAGACATGTTGACTTGAGAGCCAAAGTTGATACAAATGATGAGAGAGATGTCTTCCCTGAATGCCTGCCTTATCCATTCGGAGCACTCCTTGCAGCCAAGGATGTTATTAAGGCAGAGCAGGAAATGTCCTGAGGTAAAGAATCCAAGGCTAAGAAGCAAGAGCCTTCTTTGACCCAATATGTGCAAAGGTTGAACAAGTGGAAGACTAGAGGGAGCCTATCATGAGCTTCGTAAAGCATGGAAGGCTGCCTAAGGATCGGGCGGAACGCAATGGTATATGAAGGAAGTCTACCAAGTACACCCTTCTTGATGGGGATGTTCTCTTTCACCGATCATTTGATGGAATTCTCCTCAGATGCGTCGATACACAAGAAGCAAATAAAGTACTGGAAGAAGTGCATTCGAGTATCTGCGGGCTGCACCAACCTAGCCCTGAGCTTTATGACATGTGCAGACTCGAATATTATTAGCCTTCAATGGTGGCAGAAGCCCAAAACTATGTTAAAAGATACCAGGTGTACCAAATGTGCTCAAGCCTCATTCATCAGACCCCAAAGTCTCTCCATCCTACAGTGACATCATGGCTCTTTTCCTAGTGGGGTATAGACATTGTAGGACCCATCGATCCTCCTTCTGCCTCGGGTCATGCCTTCATCCTAGTGATGACAGATTACTTCTCCAAGTGAGCTGAAGCGGTCCCTCTCAAGCAGGTTCTAAGGGCCACTATGGTCAACTTCGTGTGTCACCACATCATATACCGGTTCACGGTTCTAGAATGAATAATCTCTGACAATGGCCCTCAGTTTAAAAGCCATCACGTTGATCGCCTAGTTAACCAATTCAGTTTTGAGTGGAGGTACTCGACCATGTACCACCCTCGAGCCAATGGTTTAGCTGAGGCATTCAATAAAACCTTATGCGGGGTGCTCCGGAAGTCAATTTCAAAGTCAACGAAGAATTGGAATGAGAGGCTGCCCAAAGCTCTGTGGGCCTATCTCACCACCACTCAAAATGCTGCAAACTCTACTCCCTATCCCCTGGTTTATGGAGGTGAGGTAGTTTTTCCCTCAAGGTTCAAACACCCTCAATCAGGGACTGACTGAAGATGAAAGGGTCAAGCTCGTTATCAGAAGTTATATGCCCTTGATGAAAAGAGACTAGAGGCCTAGCAGAACCTTGAGCTCAATCAGGGAAGAATGAAGAGAGCCTTTGACAAGTCTGTCAAGGTTCGCTCATGGAGATCTAGTCATAGCAGTCAAGAGACCGATTGTCATGCATGGGCGTCGTAAAGGACAGTTTGAACCCAAGTGGGAAGGTCCCTTCATAGTCAAAAAGGTCACACCAAACAGGGCCTATATACTGGCAATCTCTGATGGAGAAGAGGCAATGCCCCCTATCAATGGGCGATACTAAAAGAAGTATTATCCTTGATGTGCTCTTAAAATGTAGTGCATGTAGTAAAGAGAGAGAAATAGAAAAGAAAAATAGCAACTAAACTCAAAAGAAATTCCTTTCTTTTACTACAAAAACCCATTATCAGGAAGGTTACAGATATAGTATCAATTGTTGCTCTTGCTTCAAAGAAAAAAAGGATGTCCATGCTGAAGTGTTCCTCTCGCTTCTAAGGAAGACCAACCATTTTCGAGTCAGCTTCAATTCATCTGACAAAGTACGGCTGGCTTCTAGGAGAGGGAAGAAGTACTCTGATAGAGTCTATTAGACATACAAAGCGGATTTCCCTGGCAAGGAACTGACCTAAGATGGATGCCCTTCCTCAGAACAACATGGACTTCACTGTTGTGCTGGAGGACTTGGCTTCCAACAGACCATAGTGGCTGGGCCTTCTCATTTGCCATCACTCTTGACCCCCACAAGGTGTTGTCGTCCATGGTCATCGACGTACAAAAGTCAATACCACGCATGATCATCTCCTCGCAAGGCTTAACGCCACGGGTGATCACTGCGCAAGCAGCTCAATGTCGTTTTCAACCATCACCGTAGGTAGGCCAACACCACGCGCGACCATTACTGCGACAGGCATGCTACCAAGCATGGCTGTCGCCACGTGAAGCTTAGCGTCGTGTGAAGGCAGCGTTACATGTGACTTAATGTCGCACATTCCCTTATTGTGTCGCGGTTCCCACCGTTCCAATTCC
Organism: Amborella trichopoda; assembly: GCF_000471905.2. The sequence continues at coordinate 2,735,621 of NW_006499997.1, read as the reverse complement.
CAGGGGGAATTAACCCTCGTGCCTCTTCAATTTCCACAACTACTGCTCTTCGGTGATGGTCAACCTTCTCACGACCTTTCGCTTCCCTAGCAACCCTTTGGGTTTCTTCGAAAATTTGCCTCCGTCCACTAGGAACCCCCGCCAGACCCTATTCTTTCCCTTACCGACGTTTCCTCCCCTTGCTGGAAACACTTCTCTGTCCACAGAGAACCTACTTTTGACCCTGTTATTTCCCCTTACCGGTGGCTGGGAATATTGGAAAACCACCGGAATTCTTGAAAAAGCTTCCCTGTGAACCTGCGGGTTTCCCCTCCCTTCTTCTCACTCCTCAACTTGTCAAAATTTCACTGTGTTTTCGGTCACCTCATTGTTGCTCCTCCTTCTTCTCTTCTGATAACCAGAAGACCAACAGAGTCCCCTGACTTCTCTGCAACCTCCCAGCAACCACAGAATGATTAGAAGATCACTGGAACTCTGGCAAAGTACCCCCTCGCAATTTCATCAAAAGTCCCTGTGCACACCAGAAATGGTGTCGAAACCTGATGCCACCACTGTTTCTCTCATGATAGTTTCAATGGCCATCGTTCTTCACCAGAAAAGCCTCAGAGAAGCCTTTGAAGCTCCTTGTTTCTTGCTTGAGAGGCCATGACACTCTTTAAAAATGTTCATAAAATACTCCATAAGGCTCAAGACTTGCTCACGTTCGCTGAAGAGCTCCTGAATGCCTACACGCTGCAAGTTTTGACCGGAAGCTCTTGCCATAAGTCTCTTGACGGAAGCTCCGGCTCTGTCTGAAACTCACTTCACTATTTTACCTCTCGGTAAAACAATAAAATGGGGTTTTACCCCCTTTTATAGTTTGCAGTGCTGCAAAGTGCCCCTCAAAAATTCGAAATGATGCTCCAAGTCCTTCTTTTCTGACAACGATAAGTCCAAGCTGGGGTGAGTCAAGCCCGAGGCCCGAATAAAAATTGTTGTCGCCTGTGCCTTATGAACCTGCTACCATTTGTTGCTATCGCTATGCCTTATCAACACGCGTCCTTCGGATGCTATCATCGTGCGCTTCACCAGAGGCTATCGTCACGCGCTTCACAAGAAGTTATCACCGCGCACTTCACAAGAAGCTATCGTCGAGCGTTTCACAAGAAGCTATCGTCGCGCGCTTCACAAAGAGCTAGCGTTGTGCGCTTCGCAAAATATTATTGTTGTACACCTCACCAAAGGCTTAATAGTCGTTCGCCACACCATTTAAATTTCCTATGCTAGCGCCATGCGCATACTATAGCACTGCCGACTATGGATTTTTCCCACTTTCCCCATATCGTGACCTGCCACCACTTTGCATCCCCAGGGAGTCAAGTCTCAAGTTACGGCTATGTTCCCCATGGAGTCACATTCCCTCCCCACCTAAATGACCTAGGTGCACGACCCTAAACTGCATGGTCCAAACTATATGACCTTAAACTGTAGTGGAGGTCTAGTTGCACAACATTCAACTGCATAGTCCTCGTTGCATAACTCTAAACTGCATAACCATGGTCCAACTGTATGACCTTAAACTGTGGTGCATGTCCTGGCCGCACGACGTTAAAGGGCTTAGCACAATGGTCCAAACTATATGACCTTAAATTGTAGCGGAGGTCTAGTTGTATGATCTTAAACTGCATGGTCCTAGCTACAAGACTTTAAACTGCATAGCCATGGTCCAAGCGAGAAGACCTTAAACTATAGCACATGTCCCTGTAGCAAGAAGTTAAAATGGCGCGACAAATAGTCTATGCTCATGACTTTAATCGATGAAATGGACGCACCTCCCTCATCCCCAGTAGGAGTCACATCTGTATAATGGCCCATTATCCTCAATGGAGTTAGGGTCATTCTTATCTCTTCAATCGTCAGTGGGGTTACACCTGTGCTCCAATCTGTCATTCTCGGCAGTGTTACATGCATAAAATTGTTCATTATCCCCATGGAATCATTCTTACCCCTTCAATCCCCTTGGGTCAGTCGCGCACCAATCTATCTTATCCCCAGGAGTTGAGTTACTTTCCCATGAGCCATGGAGTTCCATCTTTCACCTTATGAAGTCATACTTGTCCCCTAATCCCTAGTGAAGTCTGCTTCTTCATCTAAACTTCGTGCTAGTTTTAACTATTTTATCCCCAGGGAGTCGAAATGCCACTCACAAACTTATTTCTCATGGAGCTTTACTTACACGGCAACCCACCTAAATGGTTTAGGTGCACGACCCTAAACTGCATGATCCAAACTATATAACCTTAAACTGTAGTAGAGGTCTAGTTGCACGACCTTAAACTGAATGGTCCTAGTTGCATGACGTTAAACTACATAACCACGGTCCAAGCTATATGACCTTAAACCATAGTGCGTGTCTTGGCCGCATGGCATTAAACAGCTTTGCCCAGTTCCAGGAGGCATGACCTTAAAGATGCCTCCACGCATGCGCACATGCCCTTTACATGTATCTTCATGGGCACCTTCCTTAACCGACTCGTTCGTGTGCACGCACCACCTTCATCATTTCCCTAGTGAATCCATTAACTTCATCATTCCCTAGTGAGTCTCACCCATGCTCCAAAAAATGGCGAACCATCTTGCCATCCATACTCATCATAAGCTAGTGGGTCACCACTTTTCATCTTCCGTTCATACATTTTCCACTTTTCATAGGTAGCCTCATGTCATCTCCCCAAAGTGAGTCAAAACCATCACCACACTCACTCCATGGCCTCTACAAACTGCCATCCATCTTCACTCTGGTCCAGCTATATGACCCTAAACTGTAGTGCACGTCAATGCAGCATGACATTAAACTGCTTCGCACAGGTCCCGAAGGCATGACCTTAAACAGGCCTTCACAAAAAAAAAGAAGAAGAAAAAATAACGGGTATAGTGTATACCTAGACAAGGGAGCGCCATGAGTAAAAATGACATACAGGCATGGTCATGAAACCATGAGTAAAAGAGTTCCATGAAAACAAAAACCTAGGCACGGTGAAAACCCCAAAAGGGCACCATGAGCAAAAACGGATGAAAAAGGTGGACAGGACATGGCCGCAAGGTCATGAGTAAAAGAGACAAAAAATAAAGGAGGATGGTGAAAACAGTCTTTACGATGCACTTCCCCAGTCCAGGTGAAAATCTGTAAAGGGCGCTTCGACCAATAAAGCAGGTTAACGCAGCATCACAGCCTCAGCCAGCACCCAATTGCCAAACAGACACAATTCTGGCTAACGAGGTCCACACAAAATCCTCAACTGCCAGGATCCAATCAAAACAAAAGATGGCTCACCCGGGACTGAGAGCCTCACAACATCTCCCAAACACCAAAATAAAAAAGAGTCCCTGAGGGTAGGGGAGATGAACAATAGATCCCTCAAAATAAAAAAGAGTCCATGAGGGTATGGGCGATGAACAATAGATCCCTCAAAATAAAAAAGAGTCCTTAAGCGTGAGGACGATGGCCGAAAGATCCTTTCAAAATGCTAAAGACGCTTAAGAAGGCAAGAAACTGATAAAGCCAGGGCCAAACCTTCCAGAGACTTCAGGGTGATGCCTCGCCATGAGGCCGCCTCGTCAAAATCCCTCCCTAGCCGATAAGCCTAGACTTTTGGGACAGGCTAACAAAAATCCCCCGACTGGACCCAACAGGATGAGGGCCTACAGAGGCACCTTGAATGTCAAAAGCAAATCTAGAGTAGCAGCAAACAACGTCGACCAAAGGCTCATAGCACTTGGCCGTCCGAGGTCTACAAAATCCTCAACTGTCAAAATTACAAATAGTCCCTTGAGGGTGAGGAGTTCTACAAGATCCCTCAAAGTCTCTACTCCCCCTAAAGTCTCCACGAATGGACCAGTACAATGCATCCAAACATTTGAGCATCCTAGTTATAGCATTGCATGGATCTCCTCAGCGTTCACATGGTCCTGTGGCTAGGAAGAAAAAGAAATAAAGCCACAGGAAATTTTCCTAATGTTTTCCTTCTCAATTCTCTTGAAGCACAACATTCGGTGGGGCATGCTGTTTGAAGACATTTTTCAGCACCATGGATCCCCAATGCGGAATAAAAAGGAGAAGTCCGTCAATAAAGCCTGACAAACAATAGAAATTTTGATAGTCACAAAATGGCCCAAGAATTGGTCAAATTATTCACCAGGACTCTTAAAATTTTCTTGCCAAGTTTCGTCACAATCAAACATATCTAAGGCAGTGCAGGCTGAGAAATAGTTCCGACATAATCAACCTCTAACACCCTGAAACATACCCCTATAACTAGAGCCCTACTTTCGGAGTATCAAATGGCCATGAAACGACTACTTATAGAAGTTATGGGTAAAAGATCAAAACAGGAGGACCCACACACTAGTCCCGTGCGGCCACCTTGCAACAAAACTCCATTAAAGGGGCATCACAAACAGTGACTTACAATTCTCATATCTCACTCTTCCAAGATCGGATCGCGCTCAAACTTATTGGAGCGTCTTCGTCTCCTCGAGACGAGCGTTTCGATATGTGGCACACCCCGTTATGACTCTTGAGCAAGGAAAAAAGCTAGAGAGAAGTTGCTGATCCGTGAAGAAAGTTGCACGAAAATCAGTAGCAACATGCCTTGCTCGAGCGGCCAAATCATGGCGCTCGCTAACCCGATCGATGTGAAACCATCTGCATCACGTGCATAAGGTCTATGACGATGACTGTCTGAACCCCGCGCATGATGAACGATTGGAATCCGTACACGAAGCAGATAGAGTGACTACAAATTTCGGAGCCAAAATTCTAGATTTCGACCAAAACTCCAAAGTTGTGAAATCTTCGTTCGGCACGAAATCGAGGTGCGTTTGTTGCCACGTGATCGTGGTGGCATGCTCAGCGCAATACAACAAAGAAATCATGAAGAAACATTAAGTAACAAGCACACTATCGACCCAAAGTTTGCAAGATTCATCCAAATTTCAAGTCGCATGATCATGACTTAAAAACATGATCCATAGCTCGAAGTTGGTATCAAATCGATCGTCATACCGAGCCCTACAAGAAAGCAATCATCTTTTGGACAAATAAGCACCAGAGCAACCCCGGATAATCCACGAAAGATGATGCACTTTCTAGGACAGCAGCAGGGACTGATCTGGAATTTTCCAAATTGTTAATAAGGGGCAAATCAGTCATTTTGCACCCTATTTTCTTATTTTATTTAATTAAATTAAATTTTAATTTTCAGAAATTAGGTTTAATTTTGATCAATCCACCCATGTTTGGACAAAACTCTATATATATCACGTACTATCATTGTACATGGACCAAACTTTGCTTAATAAAATTTCCATCTCTTCTTATCGTTGGGTTAAGTTTCGAGAGATACAGGAAAGAGAGTGAAACTTTTAGGTGAGTACCCCTAGGCTTAAGGTAAATCTCTTTCTCTCTCTTTTCTTATTTCCTCTCTTCTTCTCTTTCTTCTTCTCTTTCTTTTCCTTTGTCTAAGTTTTTCTCAAAGGCCACGCACGGCAGTGGCAGTGTTGTGCTTGCCTCTTCCTTTCTTTCCTTTCATGTGGTTTCACAGGTCGTGCATGGCGATGGCAGTGCCATGCGCGATTTTCTTTCCCCCTCTCTTCATTCGTCTCTATCTTTCAACGAAGTTTGCAGACGGCGCTGATCGTCCACAGACGTATCCTTGGCGTCCCACACAAGTGCAGACAGTGATGCCTATTGCCGCCCACAAGGGTCTCATCATGTTGCACGCCTATCGCAAACGGCGATGCCTATCACCGCCCACGAAGGGTTGCGACAATACCTATCACTGTCTACAGGCTTCTTTTGCGTCCCGTGCCTATCGCAGATGGTGATGCCTATCACCGCCCGCGAAGGGTCACAGCGATGCCTATAGCCGTCCACGAGCTTCTGTCTTACGCCTTATGCCTATCACAGACAGTGATGCCTATCACTACCCGTGAAGGGTTGCGGCGATGCCTATCGTTATCCACAAGCTTCTTTTATGTGCTCAGTGCCTATCGCCATTCCCGAGCTTCTTTCTTTCGTTCGGTGCCTATCGCCATCTGCAGGCTTCTCTTGTCTCCCACGCTTATTGCACATCGTGATGCCTATAGTCGCCCGCGACAGGTCGCAGCGATGCCTATCGCCTCCCGCGAAGGGTCGCGGTGATGCCTATCACCGTCTGCGAGCTTCTCTCTTATGCCCAGTGCCTATCACAGATGACGTTGCCTATCACCGTCAGCGAAGTGTTGCGGTGATGTCTATCGTTATCCACAGGCTTCTTTGTGCACTTGGTGCCTATCATCATCCACAGGCTTCTTTCGTGCGTTCGGTGTCTATCGTCGTCCACAGGCTTCTCTCGTGTCCCACGCCTATCGCCATGTGCTTCATAAGAAGCTATTGTCGCCTGCGGTGGGATGTGTTGTCTTCTCATGTTGCCAACGGCGATGCTTAGCACCATCTGAAGTTCGCTACCTGCCCCTTTTACCGTGAGCAGTAGTGTCTAGGGCCCGCAACATTGTTACTCCACGGCCATGGGTAGCGATCTTAATGCCATCAAGACCCTCCCTCTTTGTTGTCTCGCGCCTTCTCTTCATTCTCTTTTCTTCTCTTTTCTCCTCATTCTTTCTTAACTAAAGGACAGACACAGTCTAGCACTGTCATAGTGGTCTGACTGTCGAGCAGTATTGCTGTCGTGCTGGTCTGAGTGCCATGCCCGTCTTGTTGCTACACTAAATTACGACAGTCATATCGAACTTGGTTTCAAGTAGTATTGTCGTCGCGTCGTTCTGAGTTACTGTGTCCGCCTTGCTAGCACTCCGAGTCGGTCACTGTACTGGTCCAGATATCATACTAGTCTCGTCCCCTTATCAATTCCTCTTCTCTTTTTCTTTCTTTATTCAAACCTTCTTCTTCATCACCATAAGTTCTCTTCTTCTCTGCCATATGAATGTGCATTGCTCTAAGACAAGGACGGGTCCTTCTGCCAACTTGTTTTGCAAGTTAACCATGATAGTGTTGTACAAAAAAGAAGGAGATTGCAGGTCAAGGGAGGCGACTCCGAACCAGCTGAAGCAGTAGGAGGGCTTTCCGTCATGATCTAAGAGGCCGCCCGCTCGAGTCAGCCTGAGTAAGTCACTGACCTAGGTGACGTTGGTCCCCACCTCACGAATAAAATTCCTCTCACTAATTGGGCACTTGCCCTTGTTTTGTGAACAAGGTTCACGAGAGAGAGATCTCAGGTCCCGGGTCTTCTGAACTTGAGACCCATGTCACCCGATCACCTAGATCCGAGGAGGCGAGATCGAGGCATCCGATCAGAGTTGCTTGGTATGCTATTAGCACAAAACAACGATGAAGGACAAGAGATCGCCTTGTATTATCTCAACCGCAAGAATTATCCCCATATAGAAAAGATGTGTCTGGCACTAATCTTCGCAGTGCAGAAGCTCCGTCATTACTTTCTCGAGCGTGAGGCACAACTTATCTCAAGAGCAGACCCTGTAAAATTTCTCATGACACGGTCATGCCTATCAAGACGCCTTGCTAAGAGGGCATTATTGCTGATGGAATTTAACATCACATATGTACCACACAAAGTTGTCAAAGGTCAAGCCTTGGCTAATTTTCTAGCAGCACATTCGGTACAGGTGGAATCTCCTTTATCAAGTTATCTCCCTGATGAAGAAGTATTTTGTGTAGAACTTGTTCATCCATGGAAAATGTATTTCGATGGAGCCTTCCAATCTGAGCGGGGGGGCACTGAAGTGGTATTCTTGATTCGACTAGGGGGGTAATTCCTCTATCCTTCTCTCGTGCCAAAGCTGATTAGCATAATGAAGCTGAATATCAGGCCCTCATAATAGGATTGGAGATTGCCTTAGATCTAAACCTGGAGCGGCTCGCTATCCTGGGCAACTCCGAGTTGGTGATACGGCAACTCAAGTGGATCTATGACATGAGAAAAGACACCCTTAAGCCTTATCACGACACCGTAAAATCCTATATGGTGCAATTTGATGATGTCTCCTTATGCCACATCCCTAAAAGATTGAATTCGTAGGCTGATGCACTCGCGAAGCTCGGGGCTACAATTCAATTGTCATCAACAGGACCCACACTCATCTAGGTAGCAGAATGGAGACATATTGAACTAAGAAGCGAAGTTGATGCGGATGATGAGGGAGTCCTCTTTCCATAATGCCCGCCTTACCCATTCGGGGCACTCTTGGCCGCCAAAGATGCTATCAACACAGAAAGAGAGGTGGCGCAGGGTCAAGGAGTCAACTCTGAAAAGCAGGAGCCAGAGTTCTTCGACTCAACTTGTGTGGAAATTGAGCAAGTGGACGATTGGAGAGAGCCCATAATCAACTTTATAAAGCATGGTAAACTGCCTGAAGATCGCGTCGACCATAACAACATACGACAAATGTCTACCAAGTACACTCTCCTTGAGCAAGATGCTCTTTTTTTACGGTCCTTTGACGGCATTCTCCTCAGATGTGTAGACACAAAAGAGGCAAATCAGGTATTGGAAGTACATACAGGGATCTGCGGACTCCATCAATCTGGACCTAAGCTTTATGAACGGATACGCAGGTTAGGGTATTATTGGCCCTCAATAGTTGCTGATTCAATAAATTATGCCAAGAGGTGCGAGGTGTGTCAGATACATTCTAACGTCATTCATCAACCTCCGGAGCCTCTGCATCCCACGGTGATGTCATGGCCTTTCTCATAATGGGCCATGGACATCGTGGGACCTATCGATTCACCCTCAGCATTGGGGCATATGTTCATCTTAGCTATCACAAATTATTTCTCCAAGTGTGATGAAGAAATCCCCCTTAAACAGGTCCTCGGGATATCGGTGGCCAACTTTGTGTGACATCATATCATATACTGATTTGGGGTTCCTGACTGGATTATATCAGACAACGGCCCTCAGTTTAAGAGTCATCATATTGATCGCATAGTTAACATATTTGGCTTCGAATGGAAGTACTCCACTATGTACTACCCTCAAGCAAATGGTATGGCTGAGGCATTTAACAAGACCCTTTGCAGTATCTTGAGAAAGTCAATGTCAAAGACCAAGAAGAATTGGCATGAGAAACTCCCTAAAGCCTTGTGGGCTTAATGCACCACAACACGAAGTGCTACTGATTCTACTCCTTATTCCCTAGTATGGGAGTGAAGCAGTATTACCTCTTGAAATCCAACTCCCTTTGCTCTGCATCGCCATACGTCAAGAACTGACTGAAGATAAAAGAGTCAAGCTTTGCTACCAAGAACTAGATGCGCTTGATGAAAGGAGGTTAGAAGCCTAGCAGAGTCTTGAACTCCACCAGGGAAGGATGAAGACGGCTTTTGATAAGTCAGTCAAAGTTCGCTCGTTCACACATGGTGATTTGGTCCTCATAGTAAAAAGGCTAATTATCGTGCATGGGCGACACAAAGGAAAGTTTGAGCCAAAATGGGAGGCCCCTTTCATAATCAAGAAAGTCACCCCAAATGGAGCTTATATATTGGCATATCTCGATGGAGAAGATGCAATGCCTCCCATCAATGGGCGATACTTGAAGAAGTATTACCTGTGATACGCTCTCAAATCATGATGCACTACAAAAGCCCTTTACCTGGAGAGGGTCCTCAAGAAGCCCCACTTCAACTGTTGTGAGAGTCTTGACTGTCGCGAGTGTCCTCTCTACACCACCACGGGTAGCCACTGAAAGTGCCTTCTCATTCGGTTAACCGCAGCGCGTGTTTTGTCAACCGCCGTGATTGTCAACCGTGGCGGGTGTCCCCATCGCAATTGTCAACCCCCGCGAGTGTCTTCAGCACCGCTTGTGTTTTCTCTCAACTACCGCGAGTGTCAACTGCCGTGGATGTCTTCACCATCGCAAGCGTCTTCAGCCGCCGAAGGTGTCTTCACCGTCGCATGTGTTCTCTCTCCCCCGACCGCCGCCTATGTCAAATCGCCGCAAGTGTCTTCAGCCGTCGTGAGTGTCTTCATTGCCGCGCGACCACGTGTGTTCTCTCATTCAACCACCGCGAGTATCCTCCCTTCACCGCCGCGAGGGTCCTCCCTTCACTGCCACGAGTGTCTCCCTTCACCACCGCGCATGCACCCTCTTCACTGTCGTGCATGCTCTCGCATGAGCTTTCTATGTTTCTCCACTTTGGCTACAGTGAGTGAATCAATAAAGCCGCATCCTTCATCCTCAGGGAGTCACACTCACCCCCTAATCCCCAATGAGTCCGCTTCCGCTTGCCATTGTTCACCAGGCCACCATCTCCACCTGAACCTGCTGCTTGTAAATGGTCTTAACCATTACATCCCCAGTGAGTCAGACCACCATCCACAAACTTATTCCCCATGAAGTCTCAGCCACCTTACATTCCCCATGAGTCCCCCTTTCGTTATAATGCCCACTTACATGACGCCTCACATCATGGTCTAATTGTATGACCGTAAACTATAGCAATGCTCCAGTTGCACGACCTTAAACTGTAGCAATGGTCCAGTTGCATGACTGTAAACTATAGCATTGATCTAGTTGCATGGCCTTAAACTGTTGCACAATGGTCCAGCTATATGACCTAAAACTATAGTGCACATTCTGACGGCATGACGTTAAAAGGCATAGCCATGGTCCAGCTACATGACCCTAAATTGTAGTGCACATCCTAACTGCATGACATTAAAAGGCTTAGCACTATGGTCCATGCTGCATGACCCTAAATTGCATAGCCATGATCCAGCTGCATGACCCTAAATTGTAGTGCACATCCTGATCGCATGACATTAAAAGGCTTAGCACTACAATTCAGTTGTATGACCTTAAACTATAGTACACATTCTGACCACATGAAATTAAAAGGCTTAGCACAATAGTCCAATTGTATGACCCTAAACTATAGTACACGGTCTGGCCGCATGACGTTAAACTGCCCAGGTCCCCGATGGCATGACCTTAAACACACCTCCACACACACGCACACACCTTTTGCATGTGTCTACATGCATGCCTTCCCTAACCAGCCCGTCCATGTGTGCGCACCACTTTCACTGCCTTCCCCAGAGAGTCCATTTCCATCATCACCATTCACAATTCCCCAGTGAGTCCTACCCATGCTCACGAAACAACAGTGAGCCATTCCACCCTCCATACTCACCGTCAGTTAGTGGGTCACCACCATTCCACCCTCCATACTCACCGTCAGCTAGTGGGTCACCATCATCTACCTTCCTTGCAAACACCATCCGTCATTCATAGACGGTCTCATGTCATCTCCCCAAAAGTGAGTCAAACCACCACCATACTCGCTCCATGGCCTCCACAGACCGTTATCCATTGCCATCACGATCCATGCTGCATGACCCTAAACTATAGTGCACGTCCTGACCGCATGATGTTAAAAGCCTTCGCACAAGTCTCGGAGGCATGACCATAAACACGCCCCCACACACAAAGAAAAAAAAAACAACGGGCATGGTGTAAACCCAAAAAGGGGAACGTTATGAGTAAAAATGATGGAAGGGCATAGTCACGAAACCATGAGTAAGAGTGTTCCGTAAATAAAAACTGAGCATGGTGAAAACCCAAAAGGGCACCGTGAGCAAAAATGGAAAAGAAAAGGGTGGACATGGTCATGAGGTCATGGGTAAAAGAGCCTAAATAAAAAAGAGGTTGGTGAAAACCGTCTTTACAGCACCGCTTCCCCAGTCCAAGTGAAAACCCGCAAAGGGCACTTGGACCAATAAAGTAGGTTGTTGCAACGCTCGCCCCAATTGGCGGCTTCAGCCGGCATTTCAAAAAGAAAATCTTCGTTATCAGAATGCCCTGATATCGGGACCCAAAAAGAAGAGCTTCAAGGAAGAGTTCAACAGTCTGAGTCCGTTCACAAAAGGACCCAGGAGTCAAGAGAATCACCAAGAAGGCAAGTCAGGCTCCATGCAAAAGAGCCCCATTCCCAAGAGGTCACTATGGAGAGCTAAGAGAGCTAAATGAAAAAAAAACTAACCTTCGTCCATTTTTTCAAAATAGATAGGTGAAAAGCAAACTAGCCTTCACCCCCTTTTCAGAAGAGCTAGGTAAAAACCAAACTAGCCTTCGTCCCCTTTTTCGAAAAAGCTAGGTGAAAAACAAACTAGCTTTTGTCCCTTTTGAGGTGCTAGGTGAAAAGCGAACTAGCCTTCATCTCATCAAGTACTCCTCAAAGTACGTCCAAACAGGGTGAAACTTTAAAATCATACTTCGTCAAGTACGTTCAACAGAGTGAAGACTTTAAAATCATCCCTCTTCAAGCACGTCCAACAGGGTGAAAACTTTAAAATCATCCCTCTTCAGTATATCCCTCAAATGTCCCTTCTCCCCCAAAGTCTCCACGAATGGATCTGCGACAAATGCATCCAGACATCTGAGCATCTTAGTTACCGCGTTGGCGAATATTCCTTCGGCGTTCGTGTGATTCTATGGCCAAGAAGAAAACAATAATAAAGCCGAAGGGTCGTTTTTCGAATGTTGTCCTTCTCGCTTCTCTTGATGCACAACATTCGGCGGGGCAAGCCATTTGAAGGCATTTTCAGCACCTTGTGTCCCCGATACGAATAAAGAGAAGTCAGGTCAATGAAACTACGATTCACAAGTGGAATTTTGTACAGTCTCCGAATAGCCTAAGAATGAGAAAAAATATTCCAAAGGACCTCATAAGGGCACCTGCCAAGTTTCATCACAATCCGACATGTCTTGGGTAGTGTAGAGGAAGAAACAGTTCTAGAAAAATCAGCTTCTCACACCCTGAAACGGACCTTATAACTATAACCCTATTATCAGAGCGTTAAATGAATGTGGGGACCACCTCCATTGTATTTGGAACATTTTAAAACCCCTATGGGTCAAGTTTCGGCTCGATCGGACGTTTCAAGACAACTTTAAGGCTAAATTACCCAAAATGGCTAGGTCTCACACTATTTATGTGCACCCTCGATGAACCAGTTCTTATTAATGAAAACTAAGTTTCATAGCTTCGGGCTGAATTTTGGAAGGTTGTATCTCTCTCATCTTGAGTCAGAACGAGCCCAAATTTTGGAAGCATGTCTGTCTCATCATTCTGAGTGTTTTGATAAGTGGCATGACTCGTGTCATCGTCCGAGTAGGGAGAAAAGCTAGACATAAGTTTCCAATTCGTGGTGAAGTTGCAGAAAATTAAGATGGAACATGCCTCGATCGAGCAGTCATATCATGGTACCGTGCATAGGATCGACCCGAAACCAATCCCATTACATGCTCGAGGCCCGAGGCTTCATTTGAGCCAAACCTCGCACGTGATGAATGGTTGAATTTGACACACGGGGATGACGAAGTTGTTGTACATTCCAGTGACCAGAATTCAGACCAAAAGTGCAAAATTGGAAAATGGTCGTTTGGACATGAAATCGAGCTACGTTTGTTGCCAAACATTCATGATAGTGTGCTTGTCACAATTCAATGAAGGAATCTGGAAACATGCAAAGAGACGGGTATAATCTCAATCCAAAGATCGCAAGTTTCTCATAAATTTTGCATCGCATAATCGTGGCCCAAAAACCTGATCCGTGGCTTGAAATGTGTATCAAAACGATGATCATTTCGAGCCGAGCAAGAAAGTAATCATCTTTTGGCCGAACAAGCGCCGGAAAAACCCCAAATTAGCCTTGGAAGATCGTCATTTTGCCCCATTGGCAAAAACAGAGACTGAAATGGAATTTCATGAATTGAAAGGTGAGGGACAAAATCGTCATTTTGCCCCATTTTCTTAGATTTTCTTTAATTATTTTAATGCCTAATTTTTTACAATTAAGTTAACTTTTGAGTGTACAGCCATGTTTAGGCCCCACCCCTATATATACACGTACCATTCTCATTGTAAAGGACCCTTGGCAAATCAATAAAAAAGTCCCTTTTCTTTGAAAAAGCTTGGGTCACGTCATGGAGAGAGAGAGGAGAGAGAAGAATAGTTTAGTACCCTTGAGCCTCAAGGTAACTCTCTCTCCTCTCCTTTCTCTCTCTTATTTCTCTCTCTTCTTTCCCTCTTCTTTCTTTCTCTTCTTTCTCTCTCTTCTTTCTCTCTTCCTTCTCTCTCTTCTCTCTCCTTCTCTCTTTTCTTTCTCTCTATCCTCTTCTTTCTCTTCCTTCCTCTTCTCTTCCCTTTCTTTCTTTCTTCTTTCTGTCTTCTCTCTCTTCTTTTTCCCTTCTCTCTCTTCTTCCTCGTTTCCTTATCTCTCTCTCTGCTTTCTTCCTCTCCCTTCTTTTTTTTCACTCCTCATAGGGGTGCACTGTGGACTTGCTCGTACTTGCAGGTCTCAATGCATCCCCTGTGACTTCTCTCCCCACAAAGGCAGTGACATGGGCCTACTTGTACCTGCAGGTCTCGGTGTTCCCATGTGGTTTTCTTCTCATTTCTCTCTCATGCTTCTTCTTCTCTTCTCTCTCTTCCATCTTCTCTAGTGAGTTACATAGACGGCAGCCTTTGCCATCGCCTGTGTAAACTCTTCTCTTTTTCTACTATTTCTTTTTCTCTTCTTTCTCTCTTGTCTCCTATCTCTTTTCTCTTCTTTCTCTCTTGTTTCTCTCTTCTCTTTCTTCTTCTCTCCTCTCTTCTCTCTTCTCTTGTGTGTTACATAGATAATAACCTTAGCCGCCGCCAGTGTAAACACTTCTCCCTCCTCTTCTTCTTTTATTCTCTCTCTTCTCTCTTCTCTATTCAGTTTCACAGACAGCAACCCTAACCACTGCTTGTGAAAGACTCCTCCTCTCTCCTCTTTCCTCTCTCCACTCTTTCTTCTCTCTTCTCTTATGTGTTACACAAACAGCAGCCTTAGCCGCCGTTTGTGTAAACCTTTCTCTCTCTCTTACCTTTCTTCTTCTCTTTTCTTTCTTTTCTCTCTTCTTTGGTTGATTACATAGACAGAAGCCTTAGCTGCCGCCTGTGTAAACTCTTTCTTCTCTCTTTTGTATCTTCCTTTCTTCCCTCTCTCTTCTCTCTTCTCTAGCATATTACACAGACAGCAGCCTTAGCCATTGCCTATGTAATCTCTTTTCTCTCTTCTCTTTCTTCTTCCCTCCTCTCTTCTCTCTTCTCTCTTCTCTTGTGTGTTACACAGACGGCAGCCTTAGCCGCCACCTGTGTAAACTCTTCTCCCTCCTCTTCTTCTTCTTCTTCTCTTCTCTCTCTTCTATCCAGTTTCACAAACGGTAGCCCTAACAGCCTCCTGTGAAAAACTCTTCTTTCTCTTCTCTTTCTTTCTCTCTCCTTTCTCCTCTTACACAGATGGCAGCCTTAGCAGCCGCCTGTGTATGACACAGATGGCAGCTCTAGTCGCCGCTTGTGTCAACTCTCTTTCCTTTCCCCTGACACACACGACAGCTCTAGCCGCCGCTTGTGTCACTTCTCTTCCCTTTTCTTCTAACACACACGGTAGCCTTAGCCATTGTCTGTGTCACTTCCCTCAGCTCTCTCCTTTAACACAGACAGCAGCTCTAGCCACCTGTGTCATGTTCCCCTCTTCTTTTCTACCTTCCATCAAAACTTCTTTGCAATATGCATAAGAAGAATTTGGGTGAAAACCAAACCAAGTTCTCTGCTTTTTATTTGCATTATGAGGAATCAGACGAAAAGCAAACTAGTTCTCAGTTCTATTTGAAAATATATTTCATCTTTGAAGCACTAGATGAAAATCAAACCAGTCTTTAACATCCTTCTTTCTTTATTTCCTTGGAGTACTAGGTGAAAAGCAAATCAGCCTCCAATTGTTAATTTTTCTTGTCTTTGAAAGATTGTTGAAAATCATACTAATCTCTCATTTTCTGACATCCCCCTTTTTACTTTACTTTCATTCTATTCTTTTCTTCATCTGGCAGACCAGGTGAAAATCAAATTGGTCTCTGTCTCTTTATTCAACCCTCGGATGTGCACGCTCGTGTGCATTCGTCTAAAGACAAAGTGAGGTCTTCTGACCCACTTGTATTGTCCGTCTAAAGACAAAGTGAGGTCTTCTGACCCACTTGTATTGTCCATTAACGTGTATATGTGTGAGCGCAGGAATAAGAGAAAACATGTCAAGAGAGGAGCTTGCGAACCATCCATAAGCTTAGGGGACATTCCAGAGTGATCTAAGAGGGCGCCCATGCGAGCTAACCCGAGTGCGTCATGAACCCATGCGAGCTAACCCCAGTGCGTCACGAACCCATGCAAAGTAAGTCCCACCTCGTGACCCTAATTCCTCTCTCATCGGTTGGTGTTCCTACCCATGTTTTATTCACAAGGTTCCGGAGAGAGCGGTCTCAGGTCCCGGGTCCTCTATGAAACTCGAGACTCGTGCCACCAAGTCAACTCGATCCGAGGGCGAGATCGAGGCATCTAACCAATGATATCAAATGGTCTTCTCTTATAACACATTATTCTGCTCTAACCCTGACCATTGTCTTAACAATGTCGCACACGAGTCTCATACTTGATCCTAAGGAGTACATGCCAAAGTGAATGATCGAAGTAAAGTTTTCTAATGCAGTATAAGGTCTATGAGGGCATCATGGGTCACCTAATTATTAGCCTCGCACAGTAGCAAAAAGGAACATGATCATCTTTTTCCACACAAGTAGGTGTTTTGGTCACTAATATAACACATGTGGTATGAATCACACTTCATGGTGGATCACATCAAATATGTGTCGGAATCACATCAAATATGTGTCGGAATCACATCAAATATGTGTTGGAATCCACACCTTGCAGGTTATAGTCTTTTCACAGCCATGCAACCGGTCACCACCTAGCGCCCCACAGTCACATCCATGCGTCAACTTAAACAACCCTGATGTTCATCCCTGGCTACTTACAGGCTACATAATCTTCGGGATGTCAATTTGAATTGATCATGTTAATTCCCTTATGGAATCTCATCTCAAACCTTGGGTTGAGGCGATAAATACATCATGTATATATCTCATCCTCCAATATCCCAGATATTGAGGGTAGCTCGTGCGAGTAGTGAGCTTTGGTCTGCCGACGAATTAAATGATAATCTCACACTTTTGTATGCCCATGCTTATTAAAGTACACAAACCATCCATTATAACATAAAATAACATCCATATTCAATTATAATAGGATACCGAGATTCTATAGTGTAACATAAACTCATAGGGTCTTGAGGCCCATAGTTCTTATATGAGTCTGATGTGTGGCTGTGACAATTGCCTTAGTCAAGGGATCCACCACCATTTTTGTTGTAGGAATATGAATTAACACCACCTGTCCATGTGCAACAATGTCTCAAATATGGTGATATCTAACATCAATATGTTTTGACTTTCCATGATACTTTGGGTCTTTTGCAAAAGCAAGTGTCATTGTATTCTCACAAAATACAGTGATAGGCTCATTACCAGTCATGACAACACCCAAGTTCCAACCATAAGGCTTCTTGTACTGCTCCACTACAAGCAATGCATTTGACTCCATAGTGGAGAGAGTGACACACGAATGCTTCTTATTACACCATGAGACTGCATCGCCTCCTAGCAAAAAGAGATAACCTGAAGTCAATTTACACTCATCTAGGTCTATTGCCCAATCAGCATCACTATATCCTTGTAACCACAAATCGGTTCCTTGGTAATATAGCATCTAACTCGAGGTTCCCCAAAGGTATTGAAAAATCCTCTTCACTACTTGTTAATGACCTTGTCCTGGATTACTCCGGTATCGGCTAACGAGACCCACTACATAGGTAATATCTTGACACGTGTAGAGCAACATGTACATCAAACTATCAATTGCACTTGCATATGGAACACGAGACATTTTGTTCCTCTTAGCTTTTGTCTGTGGACACATGTCAAGACCTATAATATGCCCTTTCTCAACTGGAGTATTTATAGGTTTCGAGGCTTGCATACGAAATCGCTCAAGAATCCTTTGGATATATGTTTCTTGTGACATAGTAAGAAATCTTTGAGAGCGATTCCGATGTATCTTAGCACCGAGTATGTAACTCGCCTCACCCATGTCCTTCATCTCAAATTTGGAGGACAATCACTCCTTCGTGGCAACAAGTTGTTCCAGATCATTCCAAGCTAATAAAATATCGTCAACATATAAAAACAGCATGTGGATGTTTTTTTTATACTTCTTAATGTATACACAATGGTCTTCTTGAAGCATTTCAAAACTATAAGTCATTATAGCCCTATGGAATTTGATATACCACTGTCTTGATGATTGTTTGAGACCATATGGACTTGAGCTTGCACGCTTTGAGCTCAATGCTAGAGGCTACAAAACCTTTAGGTTGCCCCCATGTAGATTTCTTCTATCAAGTCACCATTCAGAAAAGCAGTATTCACATCTATTTGGAAGAGTTTCAGATCCATATGTGTGACGATTGCTAGGATTAGACAAATCAAGGTCATTCTTACCACCAGGGAGAATATCTCATCGTAGTCCACTCCCTCAATTTGGGTGAACCTTTTTGCCACTAAGTAGGCTTTATACTTATCTATAATTTTTATTTGCCTTCATCTTGATTTTCAAGACCTACTTGTTTCCAATTGATCTTTTATTAGGTGGAAGATTCACAAGTTCCCATACTTGATTCTACTCCATAGAACTAAGCTCGTCTTTCATAGCAGACATCCACTAGTCTATAGTAGGAGAATTCAATACCTCTTGGAATGAGCTAGGCTCACCAGCATCAAGCGAAATGCCTGTGAGACCCTCTACTTCGAAGTGTCTATGATGAATTTTTCTATGTTGACTCTTTCGAAGTTCGACATGCGATTCACTCTTAATAGGTGTCTCTAGCATGGTCGGTGACTCAATATGGGTCATATGCTCATTCTCAACCAGTAGCTCACTCCCACTATCATTGAAAATCATGAAAAAAATCCCATTATTACCCTTAAATGAAGGAACTATCACAATGTTTGTATGAGATTCAGGCTCTTTATAGAGCTCTCTAAACATACGAGACCGCTTCCTGCTAGAGAATTTTGTCTCTATAAAATCTAAATCGCGAGATTCCATTTCCTTTATTTTGTTACCATTATATTCTTGACATAGCACATATCCCTTTGAGTGTTCAGAATATCTGATAAAAATGCACTCGAGAGACAGCCTGTCTAGTTTCCCTATCAATTGAGAAAGGATGTAAACATGTGCAGCTGACCCCAAAGGATGTAAATAAGAAAGATCTGGCTTTCTACCTATCAATAACTCATAAGGGGTCTTGGGAAAGGATTTTGGTAGCACTATGTTTAGGACATACATCGCAGTAAGGAGTGCATCTCCCAAAATAATATTGGGAGCTTGGTGTGAGCCAGCATTGAACTCACCCTGTTTAACAGAGTATGATTCCTTCTTTCTGCAACACCATTTTATTACGGAGTGTAAGACATCGTCTCTTGTCTTCGGATTCCCTTATTCTCACAAAGCTTCTTAAATTAATCAGATAGGTATTCTCACCTTCGATTAGTGTAAATAACCTTAATTCTTTTGTCCAACTGATTTTCAACCTCTAGCATAATATGGCGAAAGTAATATATTGCTTGCAATTTATGCGAGATTAGGTATACATATATGTAGTGAGAATAATCATCAATAAATGTGATAAAATAACGAGAATCGTTATGGGCAATCTCATTAAATGGACCACAAATATCCGAATGTATTATATCTAGAAGACTAGTTGCTCTCTTTGCTTTAGGAAATGGCTTTCTAGTTGATTTTCCAACTATACATGGTTCACATATAGGCATGTCTATTTTGGATAAAGGCAACAATCCTTCTTTGGCTAATCCAATCATCCTATATTGTTATATATGACCTAACATGCCACAATATGGAGTTGCCTATAGAAGAGGTGGAAAAGGATGACGATATCATACATGTAAAAGGAAGGGAAAAATTAACATCATCATTATCCAAAATATATAAGTCATTAAAAATTTGACCATAATAGTGAAAGCCATCTGAAAATATAAAGGTAGCATAATTAAGCATGAAACTGATAAAGCAACCATCTCTATCTAGACATAGAATTGAAAGCAAATTTTTTCTCATTCTAAGAGCATAGAGGACGTCATGGAGAAGAAGGGTTCGTCCACTTTGTAATCGGAGTTGGTAAGTTCCAACCCCTAACACATTCTCTTATGCGTAATTCCCTATGAAGATCTTCTGACTTTCAACCAGCAAAGTTTGGAGCTCAACGATCCCTTCTTAATCCCTTGATATATGCCTTATCGCTCTTGAGTCCACTATCCACGCAGTAAATTGTGAATGAGCAACAAGCACCTGAGTGCAAACATTTGCATAGGAAATCAGTTCATGCCTTTCTAGGTTGAGGACATTCACATGCATAATAGCCCTTCTTCTTGCAATTTTAGTAAGTTATTTCAGATTTGTCCCTTGTGCATCTCCCGCGTCTATACCTGGCCTTTTTCTTTTCCGCAGCCTCTTGCTTAGATTGTTCATTCCTTTAAGGTGCTCAATTCCTAAAGTTACCTCGAGGTCTGCTTAATTGGGCAGCTAAAGCGGTTCTAGCTGCAGAAGATGACCGGAACTCACCTCCATCTCAAGCTGATGAGAAAATTGGGAAAAAGTTGTTATAGCTTCATTATGCAATGTCAATGACTTTGTGTTTTCCAAAGATTTTAGAAGAGACCTAAGCAATCCGAGCATTTGTTGCTCGTGACTGAGTTTGTTTCTATCTTCCTCTAGGTCACGTATCATTTGAGATATTTTTCAGACATGGTTTGCCGTCAACACATTTGGAGGCATTTTGTATGTCTCAAAAGCCATAAATAAGGCTCGTAATCGAGCAGCGAAAGTGCCAGCATACTTCTTTTGAAGCACATCCCACATGGCCTTTGTCGTGGTGAATCCCTCGAATTCACGAATGAGGTCATCAACCATAGCACTTAGCAAAGTAAAATGAGTGCTACGGTCAGCATTCTCCCATGCCTCATACTCACGGATAAGTTCTTCAGCGACACCTTGTTTAGGTTTTTGCTTAATGGTAGTTAGGTGTTCAAGTGTACCTTACTCATTTAGAAGGTATTACATTTTCCTATGCCTTATAAAAAAATTGCCCCCACTCAACTTTTCACCTTTAGTGAGATTTGCGATCACATTTTTAAAAGCCATTTTAAGTCAAAACAACAATATTGCACCAATTAATATGGATGTCTCATGATTTGTTTGATCCATGATTGCACTTAAATTATCATGTTTATGCTTGTTAATTGTCTAGCTACTTCAAAAAAAAAAATGACCATTAAAAGTCTTGATATAAAAATTTCGCATGGCCACACTGAACTCTTGCTTGTAATCAATACCAAGTTTCTTTCTTGGATCTAGCATCTCAAATACCTCAGAATTTGCAAGCAGTGCACCTTCCTAGATGCACTCCTACAAAAAAAATTCCCTTTTACGTGGATTGAAAATGCCTAAAAAAATTAGTAGGGCCCACCATGCACAACTTAGCATCTGAGGCCTATCAAGATTAGTTAGTCATGATGCTCATGGTCTAGGATGCCTCAACTTTCATAGCCCATGCATAAGGCAACACAACTATGTGGTCGGTACATAAGGTTATATAGTGCACATTCATGTGGTCAATATAACCATCATGACTTTGCAACATCATTGGCCAACCATTGCCAAGCCTTCACATGTAAGGTGGGAACAATAATGTGGGCACAATCGAGAATCCGACTTCATGATGGCTCTGATTCCAATGTTGAGAAGATACAGTCCAACGGCAGAAGCAGAAGCAAAATAATACAACCGAAAGCCGGGTATCATACATAAATGCTCGCACAACAATTTTGATGAACGAATGTGGAGATAAACGATTAATTCACATAGGCACGTTCGACAACTATTAGAGCTGCCAAAATCTATTCCACACCGTAAATCCCGAGCGAGGTGGAAGCTCATGAACACTCTTACAAAATGCGATAGGAGCAGTACAAGCTCGACTTTTTTTACAACTCTATCTCTTAGGGCCGGATCTCTCCTTAGATCTCAAATGGGAAAGGATTGTACTCTCTGTCGCTCTTTCTCTCTTTCTCTCAAGAGTTCAGCTCTCACACTTTCTCGTGTGTGTTGTAATGTGTAGAAACCTCCACTCCTCTCCCTTTTATAATGAGAGAAAGGGTCATCTCATTCATGTGGGAGTAACCTCCTCATGAATGGGCACCCTTATGATGCATGAGGGTAACCCCCTCATGAAGAGATGCAACCTCTTCTCACCTCCCTTCATGTAGTAACATAAGTCAAACATAAAGAGGTGTGGTCCACTTAGGTATACCCTCACACTACGGATACACCCTTATGTGTAAAAAACCACAACCATTGAGGATCATCAAGCCACAGCTCAACACACTAAGCAGGAGGTTCTCAACTACATAGTTGATGATCAGATTAGTGTGTGATTGATATGTATGAAATCGGGGGAATAGGTAAGACAATTCTCATGGAGAATGTAAATAACCATTTAATGAAAAGAGAGAATGTCAATAATCATCTGATCCAGATTGCCCCTTGCAATCATCACTCTTGCTTGGGCTATGGCATGCAAGGAGAGTTGGGAGGCATGGGAAGACTCCCTACGAATATTGAACATGTCAGCTACCAGTCTCCCAGGTATGGATGATGCATTATATGTCTTAAAATTCAACTATGATTGCTTAGATACAGAACTTAGGTCTTCTTTTATTATGCCTTGTTCCCTGAAGACATCTCGATAGAAGAATTGAGCACGATAATCTACTGTATAGGAGAAGGGGTATTAGATGATACAGAAAGTATGAAAGTGTTAAAAAACAGAGGGCATGGAATAATAGAAACGCTCAAAGTATCATGCTTGGTTCAAGATTGCAATGTCGAAAAATCAATAATGATGCATGATATGTTGCGTGATTTTCCTATTTGGATCACTTCTTCTAGCTCAGGGGAATATCTGAGTTTTTAGTGCGATCTGGTGTTGGATTAAAGCAAGCACCAAAGGCTTCCAAATGGAAAGATTCAAAGAGAGTTTCATTGATGAACAACAATCTAAGTAGCCTGCCAGAATTGCTAGTATGCCAAAAACTTGTTACATTGCTTCTTGAAAGGAATGAAGATCTAGTGGCCATCCCCACAAATCATTTTTTTGAATGCATGCCCAACCTTCGTGTATTCGGTCTAACCAACACAAATATTGAATCTCTCCCATATTCAATACCAAAACAAAAAGTTAAGGAGCTGGATTCTGGGCTAGCTGAACTCACTAATCTAAGATTTCTCGAACTTTCTGGGATGTTTAGACTTAAAGGACTCCCAACTGATTTACTATGTAGTTTGTTTAATTTGGAGTACTTGAGTGTTTTTGGTTATGAAGGTTTAAAATGGAGTATTGTCGTAGCATATGAGAGGAGAGTTGGATAAGTGCATGGGAGTTAACTCAATTGGAACCAATGTTCGCAAAATCGAACCAGATCAGTTAACTGGACATGGGACTGGAAGCGGCTTAACCGGTGTATCCGATAAACCAGCCGATTCAACCACTCCAATCGGGCAAATTTCAGGCGGTAAAAAAAATGTTAAGAAAAATAAAAAAATGCAAAAAAAAACAACTAAAATATGCAAAGCATATAAAGAATGATTAAAACAAAACACATTCAAATGAAGTTGAAAATTAATGAAAAAAATGGATTTTAAACCATTTTATATTTTCCAAGGGCTATTTTTTAAATTTTCTAGAAAGATGGGAAAATATAAAAGTGAGTATTAATAACCATAAAAGTTTTTAATCTTTACCATAATGTAAAGAATATTTAAAAATACATTACAAATCAAATGCATTATTTTTTAGAATTTATATACTTTTTTTTTTTTAAAAATACCAGTTGATCATCCTAACTGCCCAAAATCGGAACCAGCCACTAGTCGGTTCCGATCTAACCGGGTGGTTAGTGTTTAGATCGGACGATTTTGCGAACATTGGTTGGAACGTTTATCTTTTCTAGACATTTGTATAAAAGGTGTTTGATTGGGATTGGGTTAAGTTGTTTGCAAAGAGATTGAGATGGTTTGGATTAATGGATTGTATGTTTGATTGGGATTGGGTTAAGTTGTTTGCAAAGAGATTGAGATGATTTGGGTTAAGGGATTGTACTTTCACAAACGATGGATTTGTTGCTTTCGAAGAATCACAAAGCATTGAAATTTGTCTTTAGTAGGTTGCAGGGGTATGACACGAGCCCCTATTCCTTGCTTAATGGAACATCTTTTAATAATTGGTTGTGAGGATATGGAATGTGTGATGATCGGAAAGGAGGCCAAAGAACGTACCTTCCAAAGCTTAGAGAAGTTGTACCTTTGAAATTTTTAGATCATCTTTTAGATCATCTTATTTTTAGAGCATAACGAAAGGAATAAAATAAAGCAAGTAATCTTAGGCATTGGAAAAGCGGGAATTTTAGGTAGGGTATACCTAGTTTTTTTTG
The DNA here is from genome assembly GCF_000471905.2 of Amborella trichopoda. Next base: position 2,711,072 of record NW_006499997.1, on the reverse strand, counting down.
GATTGGAAAGAATTTCCTTAGTTTTCTAAGGGTTTTGGGAGCTCCTGTAGTTGAATATGAATTATGAGATTTTCTGTAATTTTGGAGATTTTTCCTAATTTTTTTAGAAATTTTCTAAGTGTTTTTTTTATTTTATAGTATTGTTTAGCTATTTTTTAAATTTTGGGAATTTCTAAAAGATTTTTCTTCTTTTTTTTTTTGCCTCCTTTTGAGTTTTGAAGGGAGTATTTATAGGATTCAATTGATTATTTTTCTTAATTTTTTTTGAAAGTTTATTTATTTACCTTGAAGTTTTGGCCTTATCTAAAAAACAAGTTTACTGCGTTATCAAGACGCGTTACAGCCCGGCCTACGGCCTGACACTTGGGTCTTATAGGGAGTAAATTGTCATTTATTATATCTTTTTATCCGTAGTTCCGACCCATGTGATTCTTAGACCATTAGAAAGCTCTCAGGGTCTACTTCAATTTGGGATATGTTTTGCGCAATTTTTGAACAATATTATTGGGTATAAGTTGCCTATTGTGCACTAGGGTTTTTGTGGTCCTTCAGGCTCAAAATTGAGGTTTTTAGGAGTTCCCTTAGCTAGAATTTCTATTGGGTGTCTACACAGAGAAGCCACCACACTGAAAGAAGCTTGGGGCATGTTGGAAACACTATTTTTCAAGATGAATGATGCTCGATTGCCGTTCTTGGAAAACGAGCTTGGATCGGTGTCTCAAGGGACTATGACGACCATTCAGTACTTCATGACGGTAAAATCTCTTTGCCATGAAATTTCAAAACATGATCCAGAATCTTGGATTAGAGAGACCAAAATGAGATGTATCATCATTAGAAGCTTGAGACCCACATACAATGGGTTCATGACAAACCATCAGAGGATGGTTGACACAACTGACTCTCCAAGAATTAGAAAGTCTGCTAGTGAACTAAGAGACGTTGGCCAATTAGATGGCCGATATATTTGTAAAGGATGAAGAGGAGGTGCTCTTTGCACGAAAGAAGGCAGGAAAGACTGTCGAGACCAATTGAAGGAGAGAGGGCTTCCAACCAGGGGGAGCTAGACAAGGCAGTACCGACACAAACCGTCAACCATGGAGATTCTTACGAGACATCGAGTGCAACAACTGTAGCTAAAAAGGCCACATTGCTCGTGACTGTTGGTCAAAGAAAAGGAGGCCAGCTAAAGGAAATGTGGTGGCTACGATAAGTCAACAGTTCGAGATCGAGGAAGAATGGGATGTTGAGGCATCTTTTGCAGTAGCTAAAGGGATTGAATTGATGAGTTCGGAGTTGGCTGATTACTGATTGGATGATGCAAGAAGCCTTACAAGAGAGCAGTTATTAGTTGATCAATCAGTCAAACTAAGATTATTAGATGAATCTGAGAAACTTGTAGATAACGATGCACAACTAAAGTTGCAAGGCGATGACAGTTACTAGGTTGCGCACGATAGGTTTGCACAGGTCGTGAATACAACCTCAATCAAAATTCGCCATAAGGGAGATAAATCCTTTGCTCTTACCACGTTTGAGGTAGATGAAGTCAAGCCTCAGACAGGAGAGGATGCATGTTTCAAATGATGTCAAAATGTTCGAGAAGGTGAAGATTGAAGGTGGCCCAGTCATGCATGGACAACAAATGAACAAGAATTTGTTTGCAGTGTCAACATGTGACGTCCGAAATAACGTTACTGATCAAGTAATCGATGAAGTCACAAGAAACAGTGTTCGTGATGGCTCTGTGAGTGATGTTGAGCAGCAGCAGTTGTTACCCATGACGTTGGGTGATGCTACGAAAAGTGAGTCGCATGTGACTCATACTGGAGGAGTTGCAACCATTACAACCAGAATATATTAAAAAAGGCGAGGACAACAAGTGCGACTGCAAAGGTTTTCACAGACTCAAAAACTATATCCAGAGTATGTAGAAGCAACCTATGAACAAGTAGTGTCACATGTGCAGTGTGATATGTCCAGCATATTTAAAGTAAAAGAATCAAACTCATTTGATGAGACAAAAGGGAGTGGTTGAATTGTAGGCTGCAATGCGAGACGAGATTGATGCTCACGGTAAAAGACGAGAGAAAAAAAAAGAGAGGCTAAAATGAAGATTGGAACAACTCAATTTTGAGGGGGAAAATTGTGGAGAGCAATACGTGGTTGCTCTTCCAAGACTGCCAACGCATCTCACCCTCTCTCGTTCTTTCTTTCTTCTCTCTCTATATGGCTCTCTTCTCTCTCTCTAGATAATTCTCAAGAGGGCGGTTTATCTAAACTGACTTAGGGCTTGGTGAAAAGAAGTTTACAATGTGATGGGTCACGTGGCCCATCGTAGACTATATGTGTGCGCCGTTGGTTGGGTCTATAAATAGTAGACATTATTGTGATGTTAAAAACAAAAAAAGAAAAAGGATGGGTGAGTTGGGCGTAAGTGAAAAGAGAGTGGTTGATATGTTAGATAAGTTTGCTGTTAAGAGAGTGTATGAGTGAAAGTGTGAGCATGTATTGAGATAGAGTGACACGTAAGTACGGGTATAATGAAAACATGAGTGTTTCTCGCTCTAAGTCCCATTTATTGTGTGCATCTTTTCTACCATTAGTATTAAAGCTTCCGCAAAACTCTACACCTAAAGTAAATGAAAATGCTTATATAAAGATGCAAACCTTATTTGTAAACAGAAAAATATTCAATCCACATTAGGTGGACGGGTGCACAAATGCTTATATCCAACGACCAAAAATAAGTCTTGTATTTTATTTTGATTTTGATTTTTTTAATACAATAGCTATTTGAATTTTAAAGTGTAGGTGTATTTTTATAAATATAACAAAATAAAATGAATAAAAAGTATTTAAAGTAAAAAATGACAAAAATATCTCTAAATTTATTTTGGTCAATATTCTTTATTCAAAATATTTTTTATTAATTATGTTCAATTTTACTTATAAAAATGAACATAAAACCAAAATTTCCAAACAATATCATTTTAAATGAAAAATTTAAAATAAAATTGAGATTCATTATTGGCCATTATTGGATGAAGATTGTTCAATCTGGACCATATGCACCTTTTAAGCGTCTGCTAATGCGGATATAATACCAACATTTTGTAGAAATAATGTTATATTAATTTATATTTTCTATTTTATTTGGATAGTCTAAATTAAATACTTTTTAAAAGATGCCAACAATGCCTTAACAGATCAGTTAAATCTACACTATCCAAATAAAATATATAACCTTATTTATACAAGGTTTACAAACCACACCCTTAAATAAATGATCTTTACATGTACAATCACTCATTTCTATTTTTCACTCATTTGACTTTTTTTATCAAAAGATTTAGCATTACTATCCATTACCCCTCCGATAAAACCCAATCTAAGAGAACTTTTAGGATCTTGAATTTTGGGGATGTAATCTCCGCATAACCTCAACAAAAGAATTTCAAATTATACCTTCTATATGAAAAAACCATGTCTCAAAAAGATTGAATAGAGACTGCCTAAATTTAAAAGGTAAGATACAAGTGAGAGAACTCAAAATTGAATTTTTTTAAAATTTTAAAATAATCATCTAGCATTTCTTCAAATGACTCACAAAATTTCAAATTTAAAAAACAAAAAACTTCTAATAGATCAATGAGCCCTTTCGAGCAACTACCAAAGCCCGAGCGCGTGACCTGCCTAGGCCCGAGACTGGCCGGACCGGGCCGTAGGGCTGCCCCAATTAGGTCTGAGAAAATCTGCCCCACGGCATTTTGGCGGTAACGCCTCCATGTATGAACCCTATTCAATATTAGCAGGGTTGCACTTGTGCGCTTAGAGAGAGAGAGAGAGAGAGAGAGAGGAGTAGAGGAAGGAAGAGAGTACGTCGTCGTCGGCGGAGAGTGTTGGTACGGAAACGTAACGGTAGTAGTAGTAGTACGAGGAACGGACGGACGTACTA